>LPNX010148075.1:209257-398171 GCA_001517045.1 Pseudotsuga menziesii | reverse complement strand
TCAGTCCTCAGCTGATTCCCTAGCTGTCAGTAACCGCTCGAACCCACGGGAATCACATAGGTTAGCGGTTTTGGGCCTCAAGGCCTAATTGGAAGAGGACATTACAGAACATGCAATAAGCGGTAGATAACTTCTATGTCTGCCCCCCACACTCTAGTAAAGTAATAATTACCCCCTAAGTTAGGCAAATAGACCAAATAGACTGTATTGGACAAAGGAGGATTAATTAATCCTAACACGTGGGACGTGTGCTCGATCTGATCTTCAAGCAAGGAGAGGATACGAGAACAACATATTCTCTGGTTTATATAATCTGTAAAAACATTTCAATTTCACAAATGAAACCTTAGTAGCACAACTTTTATATAGAAACCAAATAAACCATAAGTTACATTATTCAAGAATGTGGAAAAAAACTTAACCAAATAAAATGTTATTTATTTCTAAGTACAAAAAGAAATTGCAGAAAGTAAATGCTCACTTTGAGGAGCTTATTTTACTACCCTAAGCATGATATAAAAAAGTTAGGTAAAATCAAATATCCAATGTAACCACCTAAGCATTTTGTGAACTTTAGAGTTTTTTGCCTTATCTTTAGGCTGCTGTTGGCACTTAGAGTGGGCTCCTATAATGTAGGGATTAGACTCAGAGGCACATAAACTCATGCATGAACATGCAATAAGCGGTAGATAACCTCTATCTCTGCCCCCCACACTCTAGTAAAGTAATAATAATTACACCCTAAGTTAGGCAAATAGACCAAATAGACTGTATTGGACAAAGGAGGATTAATTAATCCTAACACGTGGGACGTGTGCTCAATCTGATCTTCAAGCAAGAAGAGGATACGAGAACAACAGATTCTCTTGTTTATATAATCTGTAAAAACATTTCAATTTCACAAATGAAACCTTAGTAGCACAAGTTTTATATAAAAACCAAATAAACCATAAGTTACATTATTCAAGAATGTGGAAAAAAACATAACCAAATAAAATGTTATTTTTTCCTTAGTACAAAAAGAAATTGCAGAAAGTAAATGCTCACTTTGAGGAGCTTATTTTACTACCCTAAGCATGATATAAAAAAGTTAGGTAAAATCAAATATCCAATGTAACCACCTAAGCATTTTGTGAACTTTAGAAGTTTTTGCCTTATTTTTAGGCTGTTGGTGGCACTTAGAGTGGGCTCCTATAATGTAGGGATTAGTCTCAGAGGCACATGAACTCATGCATGAACATGCAATAAGCGGCAAATAACCTCTATGTCTGCCCCCCCACACTCTAGTAAAGTAATAATTACCCCCTAAGTTAGGCAAATAGACCAAATAGACTATATTGGACAAAAGAGGATTAATTAATCCTAACACGTGGGACGTGTGCTCGATCTGATCTTCAAGCAAGGAAAGGATACGAGAACAACAGATTCTCTTGTTTATATAATCTGTAAAAATATTTCAATTTGATAAATGAAACCTTAGTAGCACAAGTTTTATATAAAAACCAAATAAACCATAAGTTACATTATTCAAGAATGTGGAAAAAAACTTAACCAAATAAAATGTTATTTATTCCTAAGTACAAAAAGAAATTGCAGAAAGTAAATGCTCACTTTGAGGAGCTTATTTTACTACCCTAAGCATGATATAAAAAAGTTAGCTAAAATCAAATATCCAATGTAACCACCTAAGCATTTTGTGAACTTTAGAGTTTTTTGCCTTATCTTTGGTTTCCAGGCAAAGCAAGGACATATTTATTAGAAAGTGCAAACTTGCGTGAATACTCAAGATGGGAGGGCTGGATGGCATATCATAACCCATCTGACCCTTCATTGTACTGCTTCTCCAAATCTTCATTACTAATACTTGTGTGCGGCTCTAAATAATATAGCTTTGAATAATCACATGAAAAGTTTGAATGCTCCTCTTCCATACCAAAACTTTCCCAAATCTCAAGATCAACGCTCCATTTTATAGATGTGTCATAGATGGTACGTCCACAAATTTCTGAATAGACACTCCCCTCGTTGGACATATCATAGATGGGATTCTCAATGAGATTTTCAAGAGTCTCATAGACTGGATTTTCCATGAAAGTCCAATAGTCATCACCCCCATCCATGTCGGATATGATAGAGTCGTTATCGTTGGCATGACATCCCAAGCTATACTTGTCCTCCTCTTGATCACAATCATCATCTTTAGAAAAAAGGTCACAAGGAAGTAAACCTTCCAAACTATCATCATTTTATGGAGAACAAGCAATAGTGCTATCATATACATTACAGATTTCATCATAAGTTTCATTATAAGCTTCTGTAATGGTTTCTCTTTGAGGTAGATCTGGGATACAAATGTGATCATCATCACTGAAATAATCATGAAAGGATTCCCAATCTTCAGTATTATATGTTGATGTGACATGAGGAGGGTCTTCAATAATATCCTCAATGAATGACTCTTCATGCACAATCTCAATTGGATCATCATGGGTTTTTGTTGAGTGATCATTATCATGCCCCCAAAAGAAAGGAAGGGAGGATACGATGTCTTTTCCCCATCGAAATGATTAGGAAAGCCAAGGATCTTGAAGAAATCAATGGGAGGATATGCAGGGGAGGATATGGGAGCATCATTTTCTATCCTTTTAACATCCATATCAAGAATCAATAATGATGGGGAACATTTAGTACTAAAAGAGTGGAGCTGTTGAAAAATGAGCTTTTGAAGTTTCACTGTTGCGTGGGGTTATCTACACAAAATCAAACTCAACAACTTTATGAGATACAAGGGTTTTTACCCCTTCAGTGGAGTTGCCATGTAAGAAGAAAAAATATGCATTAAATACTTTTTCACAAAAATCAATTTTTTTGCTTTTCTTTGTAAAAATAAAGAAGGAAAAAGGTTAGTGGAGTCACTAGATGAAAATTAAGGATCTACTCTAATCACATCAAACAAAGCAAATACAAAAAAGATAAAAAACAAAAGTCGTATTCCGGGAATAAAAAGATTTATCCTCGACAAAGACGCCAAAATGTTGCCGCCTCTTACGCACCTGCGGGGAAAACACAATAGAAATATTCAAGTTGCTGGGTGCGTCCTTGGGTGCAAGTCTCGAGTCAGGTATTGTCACCTGATCCCGAGTCCTCCGTTTAGGCTCAACTCTTAACGAAGCCAAGGGGGGTAGTGTCAGTTTTTATAACTCAGTTGGTCCTTCCCCATGATTTTGATGTCACATGGGGGGGACATAAGTTGTATTTTTCTAGGCAACTTTTTTGATGTAAAGTGACTTTATATTTTAAAAGTGAGTTTGTACTTTATGATTAAAGTGAGATTTAAGTTGTGGGGCCCAAATATTTAATGTGCACTTTATTAAATAAAAGTGAGTTTATATTGTGCAATTAATGAGAATCCTAGGATCTAATCAATCTCATCCTTTGATTAGATAGTTATGGTAGTTAGGATCATGGTTTCAATAGATAAAATATAAAAGAGTGTTTAGGGAAAAGAGAGAGATATCAGAAGAAGAAGACAAGAGAGAGAGAGAAATTAAATCTTGAAGGAGATTTCTGATTTGTGAGAGATTGATCATCAAGACAAATTGAAGGCACAATTCCCAAGAAATTCCTGTAGCATTCAATGGACCGTACATCCAGACCGTACAATTATTAATGCAGTCCGTACAAGCAAAGAAATCGAGGCAGATTGTAGGAACTCATTTCGAGACAATTTTTTTTTGCAGTTAATGTTGGGCAGAATCCATACAGTCCGTAGCTGGCACAAATTCCGAGAAACTTGCTGTGTGCAGTTCGCACGTGTGAGTATCTTTGGCACATTTTCCAATGCAGATTTACAGATGAATGAGGGTTTCTGAAATTGTTTTGGTGTTGTAGAAGAAATTCTAAGTTGTTGAATTTCTGATTTTATCTCTCATAAATAAAATTCATTCTCTGGGTTTTTCTCTGGTGAGGGTTTGCCCTGGGTTTGGCCCTAAATTTTTGTGTTGTCACACTTATCTTCATATTGATTTTGAGTGCATTGGTGTTTATGCTTAAACTATCAGATAAATTCATTTTATGAATTATTAGTTCAGAAAAGTAATAAATCAGATTTGCAGTCAAAGTGTTTGATAAAAATCCAATAAGAATTTTTTGTGATTCTTTATCAAATTTCTTCATGGTATTAGAGCGTGATTGCTGAAGGCGTGTTAAGTTGTGTAGATACAGAACAAAAGAGGTTCAAGTCAGGGTCCACTAAAGATCATCAGTTGAAGTCATGACCTCAGAGGATTGCAATTTGAAGACATGATGGATGGGTCTGATAATTTCAGCCCTTGGAAAGAGCGCATAACTGTATTGTTCAAAGAGTTGGAGCTATGGGATATTGTTGGCGCTTTTGACACCATCACAGTTCCCACAGATGTTGCTCTGAAGACTGCCTTTGAAATGAAAGATATCAAGGCACAAAGAATTTTTTTGGACTCCATAAAAGATCATGTGATACCTCACATCAAAGGTAAGTCACATGCTTTTGATATTTGGAAAGCTTTATGTACTCTTTATCAAAGTAAGAACTAGAACAAAAAGATGGATCTTAGAGAAAAACTGAGGAACACCAAGATGACTGATGCTGATATAGTAACCACTTATCTCACCAAAATCTCTCACGTTAGAAATGAACTGGGTGTTGCTGGTGAGAAAGTGGAGGATGAAGAGGTTGTTAGATATGCTCTTAATGGGTTCACTACAAAATGGCATACATTTGTGCAAGGAGTAGTTGCTAGAGAGAAACTTCCAGATTGGACAAGATTATGGGACGACTTTGTTCAAGAAGAGTTTTGAGAGGGGACATTCCAGAATAACACTCTAAGCAATGAAGAGAATGTAGCTCTTCTAACTAAAGGAAAAGGTAAAGGGGGGAAGAAAAGGGAGAGAGACTTTAGTAAGGTTCAGTGTTTTAACTGCAACAAATTCGGACACTATGCTAGTTAATGTCCTAAGAAGAAAGATGAAGACAAAGAGGGAGAAACATCAACAAAAGTACAAAAGAGGGAGAATATGCTGCCCTATTTGAAAATGAATTTTCCTTGGCATCAGTACATATTAGTATAGGTAGTTTAGTAGATTACCATGACACATGGATAGTTGACAACAGGTCAACTAGCCATATGATCGGGAAGTATGGAGTTTTTCAGAGGATACAGGAGATTGCTCCAGGACACTTTGCTGAAACAAATATTGGAAATCCTCAGGCATAGGTAAGAGGAGTTGGAACTGTGAAATTCCAACTAGATCTGGGAGAAATTCTTGAAGTAATCAGAGTACTGTTTGTTCCAGGTATGAAAGTTAGCAGATTTTCTATGTAATCATTGGAGGATGATGGGTATGGATTCTTTGTCAAGGCATGACAAATGTTTCTCTATTAGGTAGAGAACCAGTTGGTACCTTGGTTTTACTTGGGAATAGAAGAGACAAATGTTATTTTCTGCAGGGAGAGGTGATATTTCCAGGTTCAGGTGGATGGTTATTTGAGATTGAATCTGAAGATGAGGTAGGTGCACAGATGATACCTTCAGAAGAGGAGAGTTATACTGGAAGGAGACTTAGCTAGTATGAAGGGTGTGAGCAGATGCAAGGTTTTAGAGAGGATTTCCCTCACAATTCTTAGTTTAGAAATGTTTTTCGACATGGATCTCCAGGTCACATTCCAGAGTGATTGGGACCTGCTTTAGAGGACAAAGACCTAGGTGGTGGAGGTATAGGCATTTCCAGAAGGACCTCCCTCGTTAAAAAGGAGTGTTAGTTTTTATACTAACTCAGTTGGTCCTTCCCCATGATTTTGATGTCACATGGGAGGGCATAAGTTGTATTTCCTAGGCAACTTTTTTAATGTAAAGTGACTTTATATTTTAAAAGTGAGTTTGTACTTTATCATTAAAGTAAGATTTAAGTTGTGGGGCCCAAATATTTAATGTGCACTTTATTAAATAAAAGTGAGTTTATATTGTGCAATTAATGAGAATCCTAGGATCTAATCAATCTCATCCTTTGATTAGATAGTTATGGTAGTTAGGATTAGGGTTTCAATAGATAAAGTATAAAAGAGTGTTTAGGGAAAAGAGAGAGACATCAGAAGAAGAAGAAGACGAGAGAGAGAGAGAAATTAAATCTTGAAGGAGATTTCTGATTTGTGAGTTTGATTATCAAGACAAATTGAAGGCACAATTCCCAAGAACTTCCTATAGCATTCATTGGTCCGTACAGCCAAACCGTGCAATAATTATTGCAGGCCATACATGCACAAAAATAGAGGCAGATTGCAGTCACGAATTTTGAGACAGTTTTTTCTGCAGTGAACGCTAGGTAGAATCCATACAGTCTGTACCTGGCACAAATTTCGAGAAACCTACTTTGTACAGTTCACACGTGTGAGTTGACTGTGAGTATATTTGGCACATTTTCCAATGCATATTTACAGATGAATGAGGGTTTCTGAAATTGTTTGGGTGCTGTAGAAGAAATTTTGAGTTGTTGAATTTCTGATTTTATCTCATAAATAAAATTCATTCTTTGGGTTTTCCTCTAGTGAAGGTTTGCCGTTGGCTTGGCCCTAAATTTTTGTGTTGTCACACTTATCTTCAGATTGATTTTGAGCGCATTGGTGTTTATGCTTATTCTATCAGATAAAATCATTTTATGAATTATTGGTTCAAAAAAGTAATAAATCAGATTTGCAGTCAAAGTGTTTGATAAAAATCCAATAAGTTCTTGTGATTCTTTATCAAATTTCTTCATGTAGTCCCTACAAAAAGAGTTTCTAAGGCTCTTACTTTTATTAGTTATGGATGAAATATTGTTATTTAGGAGTTTTGGAATCAAATTACTGATCAAGACAATTGCAGAATTAACTTGACAACATACATTAATAAAATAGTCACGACATTTAAAAGATAGCTTAATTGAATAAAGCAAATAGTAGAAATTAAAGACCAGTGTCGTGGAGTCAAAACAAATGTTGTTGTAAAGTAAATGTTTTGCAATTGTGTTCTTGGTCAATTTTATTATTAAAATGACGAGTGATTAAATGGGGAAGAGGATTCCCGATATACCGAATGGTATAGGGAATATGTCTGGATTTTGGCAAAAGTGGCTTCGCATGGGAAAATGTAGGCTAGATGGAGTCGTGGGGGGATGTTCAACACTACACCAACAAGGATGTAGCGTAACGGGACCACACACTCATTTTCTAGTTGTTCCCGCTTTCCATGAAGAATTTGCCCACTATTCACCAAACTTGTTTTACGTCAGATTTTCGTAATGTTTTGGGTTGCTAATTTTACTAAAATGAATTGATTAATTAAATGTGGAAAAATTAATAAATGCACAATACTGCTTTTGATATCCCCAAGTATTAGACAAAGCTGCAAGGGGTAGAGCATACACGATAAAGACAAATGCTTATTTCGATTTGTGAAAGCAAAGTACAAAGATACAGCCCGTTAGGACAGATTGTGTGCTTGTGTTACAGAAAAATCAAAGAAATTTGTGAGACTAATTACTACAGCTATAAAATGTCGAGTTAGTATTTGATTATTTGCAAAAGTAAAGAAAACTTTGAAATAATACTGAATTAACTGATAGTAAGAGCAACTAAACTAATTTAAAGTTATCAGCGAACAAATAAAGCATAAAGCAAAACCACTAAGGAGGTGACACAAATCCCCCAGGGGGGATGGAGTGTGGGCGCTTAGAAACCCCACTTGCTTCTCTTTTATTTATTTATTGCAATGCTGATAATTTAATGAAGTGCTTCCTTTTGACCTTGAAAATTGTTGAAAAGGCTTACAATAACTTGCTGAAAGAAGAGGGTTGAAGAAGGGGGATATGGAGGTTCTTTGAGAGACTAAAAACTTCGAAATTTCGCCAACACTTCCCCTTTTCCTCTCAATAAAAGGCAGAAACCAGCAAGCTATACATTTATAAATTAGTGGATTAGTGTAAAAATACAATAAAAATACAACTACTTGTTACTTCCCTAAAGATTGAATTTTTTTATGAAACACAAGTATTAAGTTTTAATGCAAGATTCAAGCTTAAAATATGAATTTAAATGCTTCTGTAGATCTAACAAAATATGCAACAAGAGATGTATGCTAAGCTTTAAAATTATCTACTTGTTGAAAACTAATGTAACCATAAAAGTTTTAATTTAATAATGTAGAAGAAACAAGAACTAACTTTGGTTTTGAAAGAATGGAGAGCCAAAGATGCCTGCAACTCAAGAAAGATTAGACCATGATAACTAACACCAAAGCTGGATGAAGATGCAACTGAACTCAACATCCTCCTTCAGTTTTTATCCTGCATTGTCACAAACACAACGCAAAGAGAGATTAAATCTAGAATACGTAATTAACAGAGATTAGAATGACATTAGTGCAACTGAATACACTTGCTGCTTCACTATCTCTAATTAATCAACCATTAATAAGCAAATCAAAGACAATGAATGCTTATTCTATGTGTTTTAGAATAACCCTCCAAGCTAGATAAATCTACAATTATTGCAAAATAATAAACGACTAGCAGGATATCACCTCAGAACATCAACCAAAAGCACATCAAAGATGACGGTTGCACAACATCTGGCCTCCAAAGCCTTAAAAAATATGTTATTAACAAGTGATCAAATGATCAAGAAAAGAATTACAAGAGCATAGGTTCAATGCTTCCACCTTGAAATAATGGAACAATGCCTTTCTTATATAGAAAATATGACCAAGAGAGGGGGGCACACTTGCCCAAGAGAGAGCGCTTTGCTTGAGTTGGCTAAAGAATGGCCAAGGCAAAAAATATGCCAACTTCCAATTCATGACTCAACACTTGCTATTATCCTCACAAATTTCCATCTTTTTCTTGAGAGATGTGCTCCGCTTGATTTAGCAAAATCAACTTGCCTTTATTTGCCGAGAAAAACACTCCAAAGTGTTTTAGAAGCCTTAGGAACGATTCCACTTTACTTTGCCAACGCATAAATTTCACTTTCAACATGTTTCCTTTATTTTATGAGTTGCCGAATTTTTCACTTATCCATTTTTTTGTCTTTTTTACCATTTTCGAGTAATAATTAATTTTGGAGATAAATAATTACTTGAAAACTTAGGAAAGTGGGTTTAGGGGTTAAGTGAGTGCTCTGAGTTAGAAAACGAGCACCCCCATGGCAAATTCTGCCCCTATACCACACTTTTATGCCCTTTTGAATATTTTTAATTAACTTGTTAAAAATAAGCTTTGAAAAATGGAAAAAATTAATTTTTTTCGGAAATTAAAAAAAAGCCTATAGGGGTTATAGAACAGGTTCAGATGACTTAAAAACAATGATTAGCATGGT
The DNA here is from genome assembly GCA_001517045.1 of Pseudotsuga menziesii. Taxonomy (NCBI): domain Eukaryota; kingdom Viridiplantae; phylum Streptophyta; class Pinopsida; order Pinales; family Pinaceae; genus Pseudotsuga; species Pseudotsuga menziesii. Next base: position 388,783 of record LPNX010148075.1, on the reverse strand, counting down.
AATATACATTGACACATAGGTTTTAATAACCTCTTAAGCCCTAACCACCAAGACATTTACTCTAGCTTTGGAGGAGCAAGTGAAAAGCTCGAGAATTATAAGTGATTAAAAAACAACATATAATTCTCAAGGAAATAACACCCTAGAGTAAAGTATTGATGACTAAGTCCTAGGAAAGCCAGACCTTTTACATAATTTCATCATGCTAAGTCATTTATTACAATTCGCCGCAGGGTATTAACATGTAAAAAAAATATAAAAAAAGGGCCACTGATAGGCCTCAAAACACATGTGATGAACAATTGATTTGTTCAAGTCTTTGACTGCTCACTGGAAATCCACTTAAGTGCAACTTAGTGGATACCATGGCCATGGATGGTACCCTCTAGTCCCATTGACCTATTCCTTGTCAACTTGTGTACATTAATACAATTATCTTGTCTCATCTTTCTTCTCTTAGATATAAAAATTATGTTTTGAGGCTTTAGAAATAACAATTCATCGTCATCAAATAATTAAAATCTCTCGAGGCTTGGCGTGATCTCTAGAATCATATATTCAAATACCTCAAGGTCAGCTTGCCTTTACTCTGTCCAATTTGTGTGTATGAGTAGTTCTTTGGTCTGTGTCTTGAGTCTGCTAATTGTGGTCCCTAGGCCCTTTAACCACTTTTTCCTCGGCTCTTCTTCACCATGGCTTTGATACCATATTAATTTACACACACAGTAAGCATAGAATAAATGGACACTCGAATGTGAGAGAATTTAGTTGCTTGAATTGTTATTCCAAAAAAATGATTAATCTGAATTTAATACATCTCAAGTCCTATTGGAGAGCTGGGAGACCAAGAGTCCCATAGGAGATAGACCACCAATAGAATATTGACTATATTAATTTAGTCTCTAATTATCATACTGACTTAATTATTATTTGTTCTAAGAATATATGCTGTCTGATGACAATTACATCAATAAATATATCAACACTTCATCTTGTAAGACGAAAACTGAAATTAGTTTTTCTTGAGTGACCATATCATATGTGAAGGGTCTGATTTTCCCTATGGTATTCCTTGTCACGTTTGTCATTTTTAATAAGACTCAGTTTGATTAAAATGCGCTATTCTTTCTTCTCTAGATTTTGACCATCCAAGGCATTTCAAATAATACTTAACCAAGTTATGATGGAAATTACTATTACCCTTTATGCGGTAATCATGCATGATCTCTTTTATTACTTTTAATGGGAATTTGTCAAAGTATTTTTTGATTATGTTTCAAGTCATCTGACAGGTGCCTTCTTTTCATGTCTTAGTAGTTTTAATATTAGCTCCTTGTCTCATCTAGTAATTGGACCAAGGTTTGAATGCCTTTTGGCCAATCAATATTCTTGGGAGAAAGCTTTATCTATACTTGTTCCACTTGTAAGTTGAAAGATATTGAAGCCAAGTCTTGTGTGCCCAAATTAAATGGTCTTTTTCTGGATCACAGGGATGTAAAGTTTGATTGTATAGTTAATAATTGGTATGACCATGATTCTTTCTTGTTTCCAGCGATGATAGATCTTTCTTTTAAAACTTATCTTTGAAGAATTGGATGTGCAAGATTTGTGAGATACTTGAAGATGAAATGTAAAGAGATTAATATATAGAAGCATGCTTTTGGTGTGCAGGAAGTTGACATTGACTCCGAGTATAGAAAATACAGTGCGGGCACAAAAAAATCTCTTGATGCTTGGGATGGAAGTCAGCTTGATTTGGGCCTTGTAAGAAATATTAAGATTCTTATCACATTCTGGCTTGATCAAAATATTCCCTTTTCTTATTTCTACTTAGGGCTACAATTTTACATGATGCATCATTTCATTACTTTTACATGGATAATACTATTTTGTGCGGAATTCACTTTTCACAATTTTTATTGAATCTGTTGTAGGTGATTTAAAAAAAATGTCACTACTGGAAAGGCATGTAGTGAGAAGAATGTTTTTATGAACTAACTGTTACCTCCCGAACCTGCATTTAAATGGTGTTTGGATGCCTCCAAAGTGGTTGATGGTCTCCTCCTGCCCTTCTCCCTCCTTCCCCAACAATCAGCTCAAGCAAAAATGCAAAAGGAACCCACCTTTTCCCTTTTAACCTACGGATCCCGTTGGCCTACCGATTTTTCGATTGTGGTGCGCAGTTTACCCAAAATCGCGTAGTTTTCAAGTTTAAAAAAATCACAATTTTTCCTTGTCGATTTTTTGGCCTGAGGAAAAATTACACTTTTTTTGAAAATCACGAAAAATTGCCGATTTTATCTTCTTTGGTGCTAACAACCATATTTAAATTTCAGACTTGTAGGAATATGCAAATGAGCCATGTAAAAATTGCCAAGATCTGAAAATAACATTAAAAAAACTGCACAATGGTGCATATGAAGATAACATGAAAATAACTTTTCTGAAGATTTAGCTTGAAAATATGAAATTAACCGATTGTAGAGCTAAACAAATATGCAAATTACCATAAATATTAACAAGTAAAAGATGAACTCTGAGCCAAACAATAGTTCGCTTGCACACAATATTACCAAAATACTTGGAATATTAAATAGCCATGAATAAGAATATAATATTGAATATGAAATAGATAATAGATTGATCTTTACAATGATAGGGGACCCATATAAATAGGTCCTCATGGTGACTATTCACCCAAATGAGGTGTCTCTTAATCACCCTAAATATTAATTATTTTATTATTTAATTATTCTTATTATGTTCATAACATTGCCTTTCTCTTAGAAAGGCTTTGTCCTCAAAGCCTTATAATGTTGTTGCATCGTTCCTTGTGACATCGTAGTTGACGAAACATGTCGATATGAATTTCTAAGTGTAGAGCATAACTTCCGATATGTTGATGGATCAATCCATCCCAAATTCATTTGTTGCTGACTCTTGGGATTCCCTACTGATCAGTCTCCAAGAGCTTTGATCACATTAGTACCATTATCTTTCAACATTTCCCCCTTTTTATGATATCGTTTTTATGATTGGGGTGTCGATAGAGAATTTTCACAATTTCATTTTCTTTTATGAGCGTCGTCTTTTGAGCATTGATCTGAGCTGGAAGTTGTATTTTCATCCCTTGAGGTTTTAATGTTTCGTTCTGTATCTTTTCCAACTTGTTTTCTAACCGCATGTTGTCATTTTGAAACTTCTTAATCAATTCTACTTGCAACTTTTTGTCATCTTCGAACTTTCCTTAAGATCTTTGTTATGATTTCTGATGTAGCTATTTTCTTCCTGCTTGTCTAGAAGTTTTCCTTCAATGTCTTCTGTAGAGTGTTTTGCCTTCCGATTATTTTTCAACTTCTTAATTTTTGTGACTAATGTCTTATTATGGTTGTTTAATCTGAAAATTTCTTCGGAATTGTTGGATAATGCTTTATTACTTTTTGCAATCTCTAACTTGTGTGCCTTTTTAGAGTCGTCATTTTGTCGTTGAAGAACTTTTATTTGTTGTCGACATTGGTTGATTTCTGATTCTTGATATTTCTTTTCTATATGCGTCAGTTCTTCATCCTTGTCATTAACGATTTTGTTAGCGTATTATTTCTACTTTGTTATCTTTTATTTATTTCTTTATATCTTCATTTTTTAATCTCTGATTGAAATCACTTTCGTCTTTTAATTCCTCGATTTTCACAGACAATTTTTTTATAAGATTTTTCTGGCTGGAAATTTTTTGTTCATTGAACCTTTTTGTAATGTTCCGTTTTGATAAATAGGGAATTGACTGAGGACATTTAATACCGGGAGCATAGTAGAACAATTATTCAGTATTCATTGGATCTCTGAATCCCAATTCCTCTTCCGCATAACAACTTTATCTTCATCAGCAAGGTCACTCTACTGCCTTGAGTAATTATCAGTCCTCAGCCTGCTCATCCAGAGCAATTATCAACAGATCCATGCAGCTGGGGGCGTGAGCACCAAACAGGAGGATCAATTTGCTAGCCATCCTATAGGGGTCAAAAACTTTACATGCATCGATCATTCTCTCCGTCGCGGGAAAATCTACACCCCGACAAAATCTCAGCTCCATTAGGCAACTCCTTCACCAAAAACATCACTTTTAGTTGAGGAGAGGGTTTCTTGCTGTTGGGCAGTAACACCGGGAAGGAAGCATCATCACCTCACCAATCTAGCTCTGTATGCATGCATCTTATCTCTGGAGTATCATCAACTTGATTATCAGTGGTAAGTGTTTACCTTCTTTCTGTAAATTGCCCTAGTTTAGCTGTAATTTAGGGCCATTGGCTCGATACTTTGCATGCAAATTTTTATTCAGTACTCTTACACATTTTGAGAGTACAAGTAAGCCCTAGAATAGTGAAACAGTAGAATATTGGTATTTGGGATATTACAGTGGTATCAAAGCATGATCCTTGCTAGCTGTGGGCACATAGCAATTGAATAAAAGTGCATGTTGATGCATGTTTGTACATTCAAATGCATGTCAGTGATGTCGGTGAAGTGTATGGCAGAACAAAGGTTTTGTTTTGCCAGCTTTTGAGAACATGAAGACAATGAGAAGGATCTTGACTGGAAATTTGCAGAGGTTAGCAACACTGCAACACTTGCTTCGTTATCAGGAATATCAAGCCTTAGGCGCTGAGGTATGTGCAACTTTGTCCTTTCAAGACTATTACAACATCAAGTTCGGGAGCCAACCCAAGGATTTAGATCAGGATTTCCTTAAAAACATAGTTGGAGGAGTGGAGAAAGATGAGCGCGAAGTACATGTTGATGGTGAGCTTGATTTGGAGTTAACCCATACATGACAAGGATATGCATGAGGAGATAACATTAAAGCCATCCTATGAGTCTAGCGACACCATCGCATCCGATAGTCAGATTGTGGACAAGTTGTGTGATGAGTTGGAATTGATACACTCTTCATCACCTACACCAGGATTTTAGACAGTTATGACAAGTGAAATACATGAGGTGCAAGGCAATGAGCACAATAGTCGAGACAGTGGGCAGTCGCACATGGGAGGTTAGGGGGAGTTTATACAGGCATGAGATAGAGATTCCAGATGATAGGCACCGAAAGGAGATTGAACGTGTTAAAGAAAGCATTCTAGTAATGAAAGAGAGGACCAAGATACTTCAGGACACCATATTACAATGAGATGTTGAGCTTACAGCTCTTCGAGTTGTATGTACCGAGTCAACAGTCAAGCTTTCTAGTATTGAAGAGCAGTTAGATTCCTTGATGGGGAAACAAAAGAAACATACTATTGCATTTCAAAGCAGCCCTCTTCAGGAGTACATAAACAAGGCTTGCAGTAGCTTGAGTCCACATTTGCATAACGGAGGATGGTTTTTATAGGTTGGCCCGTATCGAGAAATTGGGCAGCAGTATATGAGCATTCCAGTGGAAATCAGAAGGGCAGGATGCCAGCTTGGTAGGATTATTTCTTGTGATGGTGCTTATGGACGAGGTCCTTTTCAGGGGTTGGATTGGAGAGAGATTAAGAGTTGGCGTCCTCTTGAGTGGGCGATTCTTGGGAAGACATTCCTAGCCAAGGGTATAGTCCCACAAGAACCTTTGGATATTTGGGATAAAAGATGCACAAGTTTGCATTGGGATCTAGGTGGGAGACCTTATGAGGGATGGATACAGTGTTTACTAATGGCGTTACATGGGAGTCTACAGGATGCTCCCTGTGTCGATACTACGCAGGGTAGTGGTGGATGCATTTTGACCTTTGCAATTCTCAGATTGATTTGGGGCCCTAGGATTATAGTGACTGGCAGTTTAGTGATTGCTAGAGGATGCTTTCAGGAGGTCTCTTGTGATGGTACCTCGTTTACACCGTGGTTAGTCACTCTACCTATAGGAGGCTTCCATGGGACATTTTGTGATGGTACCGTGCAGTGCAGTGCTTTGAACAGATGGTGCTACAGATTTCCTAGGATAATTTAGGACCCTGGGATCATCCCCGGATTCAGTTGGTTCAGTTGATTGATTGTGGATTTGCGTTGCCATTGCTTGAGGACAAGCAATCTTTGGCAAGGGAGGATTGTAATGTTCCATTTTGATAAATAGGGAATTGACTGAGGACATTTAATACCGAGAGCATAGTAGAACACTTATTCAGTATTATTAAGTCATCTGTATAGTAAAGAGGGCCATTAGGGTTATTATCATAAAGCATGCAAGCTTTATTTCTTCAGTCTTAAAGTCAACGAGAAATTAGAATTGCATGCATGCAAAAGTAAAGCGCAAACCCTAAAAGTGACATGCAAACCCTAAAAGTACATGCTAAGCTATCCCCAAAGTATTCACTAGATCTCCAAAGTATTCACTGGATCTCTGAAATCAGCCCAATAAACTTAACATTCGACAAATAGACAAGAAGTGCAAGAGAAAGTTCTATTAAATCAAGTTCTAGCAAAGAGTACAATGAGAGAGGCTCTCTTATATAGATGCATAAGTTGTTAAATTCTCCAATGACATGGTCAAAACTAGCAACCCTAGATCTTGACAACTCAATGATGTAACAACCTCATGGATAAGTCAAAACTAGCTACTCACTGTCCAAGATTAGTGGACAAAAGAGAGGATCGCCCCACTAAGTCAAGTCAAAGTGATGAATGCTCCAAGATAAGGTCGCACGTGTTGATAAAATAGGTGAGGTAGTCCATAAATTAAGTGGTCAAAGAAAACTACAAGTGCTTCAAGGCGACAGTTCTAAAGTTGCCAACTTCCTCAATATTTATCAGATTTTCTATTATAACCACCTTTTTGGAAATCCCATGGGCTCTCTGCTTCTAATGCTGATGAGAGGGAAAAATTTTAGGCAATCTATCAAAGATAATTGCTCTAGGATCCATGACACCTCTCCAAAACACGTCCCAACAAAAATGTCAAAAGATACCACGTGTGCCTCCAAATGCGTGTACAAGGAGGGAAACTGTCACATGGAGACTATATACGATCAATGCAATCCAATCCAAGTAGGAAAAATGCTATCTAATATGCAAAACTTTAACATAAACGACTATTAAATGCATTTTTCTAATAACTTACAATTTAATTATCCCAATAATCGTAGAATTATCATGGTGTAACTATAATTGATCCATATTTTCATGTTTTACCTTTACAACCAAGTATATGTCCTAGGTTTCTAAGTAAGGTGAGGGTGATGAAGTGAATGAGATGTTAAGGAGAGGGTGTTCGGAAATTGACCATCTTAGAAATGTGATTGCGTGCTAGGTCCACCTCTTAGCTTTCAAGAGTTAGAGGTTAATGATTTTTCTTCCTCATGTGTGCCTTAGAAAGGATCGATTTTTTTGCGTTACCCATTCCTTCCGCATCTTTTTTGTGATCCCTGTTGGGATTTGGTTGTCATTGATGACACCATTAATGACAAAGAAATAATTTGTGACAAGTGTCGATGACATGGCAAGAAGTCCAAATGACCCATTCTGTGGTCATTTGTGGTTTGTATGGATATTAGTGGCTCAATGAGGTCTTGGAACCCCTGGAGATGGTCCTAGTACATGAGAAGTTTTGGCACTCACACACATTGTGGCGTGTTGGCATCTATGTTGGTCCATGCTACCATTTGATGATGGGCATAAAGCCCATGTGTTTGAAGACCTCATACTTGTTGATTGATTGATGACATGCATTTGAAGACCTTACTTTGTCATGGATGCAAAATGTTGACATGGAGCTTGTTGCCGTCTAATACACACTTTATTACACGGGGAAGTCTATAACCCGCTTTGTGTGTCCTTGGCGGCAAGTTAGAGCTGGGGACCACTGTCACCACAGTCTACCAACTCCTTCGTTTAGGCCAAATCCCAACAGAGCCAAGGGGGGTAGTCCCTATAGGAAGGTTTATTAACAATTCAGTTAAAGGGAGTTTATTTGATTAAGGTTACAAGGTTACAAGAATAGTGCCTAGATTAAATGGAGTCAAAAGATTACAAGTTACAAACTTACAAAAGAATTAAGAATGGTTATCCACAGTTGTCTAAGCTAAGCAAGATCTTCAATATTAACAATATGAACAATGTAAATGAATTACACAATATGAACCAGTGCTAAAGAATGGTTAAACAAATATACAATGATACCTGAAAGGAAACAAGATATACATCAGATGAACAAGTTATTATGTCAAAGATCAAATGACAAATTGCTTTCATGTTACAAGATTAAACAATGTTTTACTCAAGTGTGCCATAGTACTTTAAAGATATTATACTTGAAAGTGAAAGGTATTAAAATGAAATTGAGATGCTTGCGAGATGTACTTGTAAAATGAAAGCCTTGAAAAGCAAGGACTTTGAAGCAAATACAGAAACATAAATGTGGGTAAGACGTTTTGCAATGTCTCTTGGTTCGTTTTAATAAATTTTATTTAAAGTTGAAGTCTTTGACTAAGTTTTAGATCCGGTGGTGTGACTACCTCAACTTCATATCATTCAAATCAAAGAGGGAGTGCTGGGCTCTCAACAAAGTGGAAACAAGTCCACCCATAGATCCATAGGTCAAACCCCAAGTGTCCGGTGCTCAACAAGGAGGACGCGAACGCCGTAAGACCCCCAACGGTCTCTCACTCCCCAGCTTCCAAGGTTACCTGTTTTTAGTTAAAGAGAACGATATGGAAGTGGATGCCTATTACTAAAACTTATTTAACCACCCGTCGTTTCTCAGAAGACCTTGGAGGGCGATGACTGAGTAGAGGAAGAGGGGCCAAATAAGTTGGTTAATTTCCAATTTATAAAAGCAAGTACAAAAGTAAATTACAGATTGAATTACAATAAATAAAGTGCAACAAGTAAATTACAATTTAAGCAATCAACAGAGTCAACCTATGCTTTATCCCTTATGGGAGGTGCCGGTGCTTGATCTCTGGACAATAGAATAAATTTATTTTGCAGAAACTTAAAGATTTGCAGGAAAGAAATGTGAGCTAATTAGATTTCCTAAAGCCCCTAAGCCTTTCGGCTTTTCATACCCTTGATCCAAGTTCCCTAAAGGAAGATAACAAAGGGTAGAGGATACACGGAGAGTTTAGGTTGTATATTCCTTCAAAACAGTAAACTAGATGACAAAAAGGTAAAGATCTAACTTAAATGCTCTGTTTGGAAAATATATGCTTGGAAAATAAACTAATCTAAGCCAAATATATTAACCACACATCAATCTCCCTAAAGGAGAAGGTGGGTAAAACTGAAGAAAAAACTAGATCTATTTGAAAATGAAAATACAACTAGTGATCTACTTCTTAGATCTACTTCTTAGCTAATTACAATATGATGACAAATTACTTTGAAGGCTTTTAGAGAATACCCACGAGGAGACTCTCCCGAGGCTTACAAAATAATAAGATAATGATGAGAAAAGATTCCTTGTGAATCGGTTGAAAGTTGAGGTGTTTTTGATGTGATTTGGGCAGAACCTCTCCTTGTAAACTGTAAAACCTGTTAAAAACCAGCAATCAAAGATTGCTGGAAAATGACAGGAAACTCAAAAGGAAGTTAGAAAATGTTAGTATAAAAATACAATAATTTTACAGTAAAAATTTGGGTTTTAAAATATCAGAAAATTGACTATTAGAGGGCTGAAAATTGCATTTTCAGCCACCTAAAACACATTAAGAATTCAGATCTGAAATATATAATAAAAGTATAACATGGATCTATTAAAGAAAACTAGATTTTGCTACTAAACAATAACAAAATTACTAGTTCCTAAAACAAAAAACAAGATTAGAGATTAGGCCCTTGGAAGGAGAACTTTTCCAAGCTTGGATCCTTGCAAAGAATTTAGCTAAAGCTGCAAAACTCACACATAAAAATGAGAACACCATAAATCATGCAAAAGCCTTTGCAAAATCTTACAATGTTAATCACAAGTGCAAATAGAAAAACTTCTACTTACAAGTCTCTTCACAAAAACCTTTGTGGAGAGCTTCTATGATAAATATTGCAACAATAACCAACCATAAATAGTTACCTCACTCTTCAAGTCACAAAATGGATGCACCAACAAATGTATCCTCCAAAGATTGATGTATTATAAACCTCAATAGGGTAACAACATTACAATAGCCAAAGAAAATTTGAGAGAGAAGAATAGAGAAGAGAGGGAGAAAATAGAGTATTTTAATAGCATAACCATGCTCCAAAGAATGATCATAAAATGAGAGGAGGGGCCTCTCTTTTATAGTTGAAAAGATCCCAAACCCACTCCCAAATCGAGGGTCCAAAACATAAATCTAAACTCTAGCTCTCCTCCACCCTTAGATCTAGGTTTGTTGACTTTGTAAGCCTTCCATTAATCATAAGCAAGGGTGCCTCTTCAAATCAATGGTAAAAAAGATAGATCCATGTCACAATCAAGCTTAACCCTTAGATCTAGGGTTTCCATGACTAGGCACCCACCTTGGGAGTAGTTCCTTTGACTCAAATTTTTATTTTTATTTTTAATTTTTAATTTTTAATCTTTTATTTGGGGCCTCGTTTGACTCAAATTTTGATTTTTTGATTTTTGATTTTTATCTTTTTAATTTTGGAAAAACAAGAGGGGCGCCCCACTTAGAAGATCTTAAAAAAATTATTTTGACCATGGTGGGGGGAGGAGGGGGGTTATTTAAATAAAAATTGACTATGCTTAGCCACCCCCCAAACTTAATTATTATGGCCTTATTTGATTTTTTCCTTCAAAATCAAATAATTTAATTTTTCACCCTAAGAAATTAAATTAAGACAAAGTATTTTTTCAGGTTAAGACAAGGTATTTTTCCCTAGGAAATTAAGGGGGGTTATTTAAATAAAAATTGACTATGCTTAGCCACCCCCCAAACTTAATTATTATGGCCTTATTTGATTTTTTCCTTCAAAATCAAATAGTTTAATTTTTCACCCTAAGAAATTAAATTAAGACAAGGTATTTTTTCCATTTAAGACAAGGTATTTTTTCCTAGGAAATTAAATTAATTTCCTAGGGAAAAATTAAATTAATTTCCTAGGGAAAAATACCTTGTCTTAACGAAAATTGGTCTAACTTTCTAACCCCTTGTTAGAATGACAAGGGACTTGAACCAATGGCTTAGAAGGTGTCATAGCATTTTCATTTGCATTCATAGCCCCGATTACAAAATGCCAAGGTTCAAGAGATTACAAATTAATTTCCTAGGGAAAAATACCTTGTCTTAACCAAAATTGGTTTAACTTCCTAACCCCTTGTTAGAATGACAAGAGACTTGAACCAATGGCTTAGAAGGTGTCAGCATTTTCATTTACATTCATAGCCCCGATTACAAAATGCCAAGGTTCAAGAGATTACAGAGCTCTTGAACCATTTGAATAATGACATGACAAACACATTACATCTTGAATGATGACATGGAAAACATGTTTTTCGTGAGAACATCAAGCAAGATAAATGGTATATAAAATACTTATAAAATTATATATTAATTGGTGATAAGTCGGCTCCAAAAAGAACTTTAAATTTAAAAATTAAATTGGAAACAGGTCGGCCCAGAATTATAATGGAAAACTAGTATAAATACCAAGTGACGTTTTATTCAAAAAACAAAATTTAAAAAAGCTCTGAAAATTCGATTTTTTCTGAGAAACTTCGGGTGTTGCTGAGGTAGCAGTAGAGCCGCAGTAGAGGAGGATGATTTAGCTCTGTTTTGGAAGTCTTTTTGTGCTCAGAATTTCGGGTTACACAGTGACTGAGGCAGCCACAGTGAAGGCATCCGAACAACAACATTAAACAGTGATAATAATAACAACACTAGAGTAGTAAATCATATATTTTATCTTTTTATCTGTGGTGAAGTAAGCTCTGATTTTTGTGCTGGTTCGCGGATGTAGAAGGTTAGCTGAGGCAGCTTGTGGAAATTACAGTCAGCAACAATCAAAGTTTTTATCTCTATTTCTCTTGTTCTTTATCCTTCTAATGAGGTAACTGGACAATCATTACTTGGTTTGAATAATGTGATAAACAGTAACTTAGAGACATGATGACATGTCTGTGGATAGATTAATGAGATGAATATGAGATGAGCAGACATTTGTAGACATGGGCAAATGACAAGATCAGCATTGAATGAGCAGACAAGATCAATGATTGAACATGTGACATGGTAGAGTGGATCAGATTGATATGACTAATGACATACTCATGAGTAGATTGATGATATGGACAAAATAATGTGATTGGGGATATGTTTGATGTTTGAGATGACAACTTGTGTATATGCTAGTTATGGTCAGAATGATGTGCATAGACAGAATGAGGATATGCTGAATATTGATGTGCCTGTAGATATGGACATAATGACGATGAACAACTGATGACATGACATAGGACAGTATGTTGATGTGCTTATGGATGATATGAAATTTGATGAGATGTAATGTGATAAAAATGTGTATGTAATACAAGCTGGGTCTTGTAATTATTTTTCTTAGTTGGATCTAAGAAAAGACCAAGTTGTGTCTTGGAATAGAAGTAGATGCTGAATTACCTCACTATTGTAGCCGGTTGAACAGTTATAAAAGATTACAAAACTATATCTTGTGTCTCTTGCATGGTGTTGGTGATAATGTGTTTTATTTGATGAATGACATATGGTAAATTGTTTATTGAAGCATAGTCTATTGATGAATATGATATTGAAGTGAATGTGAAATGATTATATAAAATTTAGAGTTTGAAGAAGTTGAAATTGGAATAAGTGTAGGCTCATTGATTCCCATGCCCCCCTCTCAATGAACCATTGTGTCTAACAATCCCTTTTTTTATCTTACTTTTTATTTTATTAGTATTTTATAATTAGCCCTCTTTTGGCGTAGTCCCTTTGCTTTAGATTCGGTTTTGATAATCTAGAATATAGGGAACCTGGCTTTTGCAAGGGGGCATTGCTCACATTTATCATTTAACTTCATTTCCCTTAGAGTACTTCGACGCTTTTAGCTTTGGCTTAAGCATTCATACATGGGAATAGTATAGGGATCAAGATACATAACATATGATACATCAATTGCGAAAGTGGACATGATGGCAATGGATGCAATGGCTAGTGATATGACATGATTTGAAAAAAGGCTAGGTGAAATGTTGTGAATGACATGAAATGAGGATCACACCTATGTTGAGCATTGGTTGTCATTGATGACAAACCATTAATGACAAAGGAACATAAAGGTTGACGACATGGCAAGAAGGAAGACACAAAATGACAAAGGAGTCATAATTATTGATGACATGGGCATTGGAACACTAGTCTGGGCAAATGACCCATTATGTGGTCATTTGTGGGTCTTGGAACCCTTGCACAGTCTTGTTTGCTTGTAGATGATATTGATGTTGGTCCAGGCTACTATTTGTTGATGCTCTTACACTTCTATATGTATGTACCTGATAAAGAAGCCTTGGAGAGTCATGGACATGATTTATGCGGAACTCAGTGCTTGTAGCATCTTGGACCATGAAAACTTGATAGTCATGGAGACTTGGGTCTTGGACCCACATTTGATAAGTCTGGATTTTGTTTCTTGCATAGGAAGAAGCCCTCGACATATTGAACATAATTCAAGGGTAAAGCCAACTCAAAATTGTGTTTGAAATATTTCAGGTCGGCCGCGCCCAAAACAAATAAAATTAAAAGTGAAACAAATACTGTGGAGTCGGCTCAAATTAAATAAAAATTAAAATAATTTTTATGATAGGTCGGCCTTGAAATATATATGAAAAACTAGTATAAATACCAAGTGAACGCCTTCATTTTTGTGAGGAATATTTGTAGTTGAAGATGAGCTCTGATTTCGAATGAGAAAACTAAGGCAACTGCAGGCATATAATGAAGACATTAGAGGAAATTTCAACTCAAAATGGGCCTTTTAACTTTTATTCAAATTCCATGTCATCATGTGTTAGCCAATGAAATTGCTTTAAATTTGAAATACCGTATAGGTCTTAAACATTTTTTTAATATAAATTTGGGGATAGGTATCATAAAAAAACTACTTTTTTTGTTTGTATTTTTGACATATCTCCCTGTGTTTTTACTCAAATTTCGATCGGGAGAGCTCGTTGGATGCGGAATTAAATTCCGCATCCAACGAGTACCCACTCGGCATACTTTTGACGGACCTCGCTACCCCAAAAACAAGAAATACCTGAAAAAATGGAATGATGATGTCATAATTCCGTTTGTGGTGGATTCGATGGAGATGTAAGGGGCTCTGAGATTCTCGGTTGTGCATTGAGGTAGGCGCAACAAGGAGATGAAGTAAATTTCAGTGGAGTGTTGCAGAATGAGGCAACAGCAGGAATCTTTTAGTGCAAATATTTATATTTTTTATTGTTTCTGTTTCTCGTGTTAAGAACAGATTTGAAGCAGTATCAGTAGAAGATATGATTTCAAGTTATTCTTATCAACCCTCGAGCATCACAGAAGCAGTAGTTTTGTAAATTGGGTGGAAATTCTGTTAAATGTATGAAGGACTAATATTCGGTAACACAGAGGTTAAAGCAGCTTGTGAATATGACAGGTAGCAACAACAAGATTTTATCTTTGACAAATGATGTGCCTTGACTTGAAAGGGACAGTGAATAATGAGCAGAATTTTGTATGAACTCTTGATGACTTGAATGTTTGGGCATTTGCAAATTCCTCAAACCTTGATAACTTGAATATTTAAGCAGACATCTGTGATGATGTGAGGTTGGTGATATGTTTGTGGACATGACTGTGGACAAGTTAATAATGTGTATTTGAAATATATGAACAACCAACTCTAGAAGACTGACAACAGTGACATGGTTCTAAGCAGTTTGACATGATGATGATAAGACTGTGAATAGATTGATGACAAGGCAGTGACATGTTTATGAGCAGAGATAACACAGTGACATATTGATGAGCAGAAATGCACAATAAATGAACAGAGCAGATGACCGACATGAGCAGAATGTTGATTTAACAAAGTGACAAAAGTGAACAAGAGATTGACAGATGTTGTAACATAAATTTTTATGTAATTGCAAGTTGGGTCTTGCAAACCCTTTTTCTCAGTTGGACGTGAGAAATAACCAAGCTAGGTCTTGGAATAAGAGTTGGTGCTCTTGAGTTAGTTGAAGCTGATGCAAACCCTAAGGTTGTGGCCTTTCGAATATAACCAATATCAAATTAGATATAATAAAGTTTTCAAAGCTTATCTCAAATGGGTCTTTATTATCTGTGTTGTTGATATGATTAGTTAATGTTGATAATTTTGGCAATAAGCAATTAATGATCTCTGTGAAAGTTTTAAGAAGTTGAAAGTAGCTAAAATTGGTGGCACACTGATTCACCCCCCCCCTCTCAGTGTGCTGGTGTGTCTAACAACCTACTGAGATCCCTAGCGATACACCCTGTTCATAAGTTTACACACATGGTGCATTCTTAGCTATGAGACAAGCATCTAAGATAAAAGTGTCATTATAGAGTAACACCGTTGACCAACTATGGCCATGTTGACACATAAGAAAGCATTAACCATAAGTCAACTAGAGAGCATATGTCATAACACTAGTGTCAAGTGAATGTCCCAATCAATCTCTGGCACGTCACATATCATGGTGAATTGAGCAAGTTGGAAGTGTCTTTACCAAATGTCCATGGCAGACCATAGATCTCATCTATGGAATTGCTAGATATGATGGAAGATCACATAGGAAATAATGATCAAGTCACCATGTTAGAGGGTGACAACTTACTTGGTTGAAAGATACTTTATCTAAGTTGCGAGGAAACTTGGGGACGGGGACGGGGATGGGGACGAGGACGCCGCTTTTTGAAATAAAAATTTAAATCATTTTCACTAGTATTCAATTTCAATAAGTAACATGCACATTGCTTCAAAGTTCATAAATCATTGATATAAAGTGGAAATTTTCCACATAATCAAGCAGGTAAGTTTATGTTTATGAGTGTAGGTGGTTGCATCGTAATCTAAATGGTTCATAATTTTCGTGTATATGTTTGTAAGTGCCAAGTCAACTATATAGAATAAACTATCTTGATTTGCTCATGTAAAATGAATAAACCGTCTTGATCTCCTCATGTAAAATGAATAATTAGTTAGGTTAGAAAGACCTTATGAAAATAGTTAATCCTATAACTAATACAATTAGTTAATACTTCACTAATTAATGCATTAAAGAAGCATCTTATAAAAAAAGAAAAAAATCCATAATGTATACTATATGATTTGATAATTTTAATTTGTTGGTGAACATGATCATCAATAATACATTTGAAATTTTAAATGATAAATTTATATACCAAATAATTTGATTTTATTCAAATAAGTTGTGTATTAAACACACAAATAAATCTCTTTCTTTAAATGGAATTGGCTCTCTCCAAGTGAAGTCAAATGTCAAATGAGCGTTGCGAGGGAAGGACAGGTCCACTGGGTGTTAAGAGGGTAGGGGAACACACCTCCACCCCTTCCCTCTTCAGAATGGTAAAAAAAATTGTATACAAAATAATATTTTTTTTAAAATTTCCAGTGAATGAAGTTTCCTCGGAGTCCCCAAAATCAGGGGACGAGGTTCCCAAGATCGGGGGACAGGGTCCCCAAACCAAGCGAAGTTTTCGATTTTTTGGCCAAAGGTTTTCGGTGCTCGGGGACTTCGACGGGGACTTCAGGGAACGTTTGAGAAGTCATCGACTCGGTTTCCAAGACATGGGGACGACACCCGAGACGGGGACGCAAACCCAACTTCTGGGGACAAGAACTTTATTAAGTAAAGGTCTTAAGTTAAAGTCCTTCATTTTACTAACTTTTGTTTTGAAAAAGTTCATGCATCTTTAATCAATAAATTAATTTTGTTGTAAAATTGCTTCTCACTTGTTTTTATAAAAGTGGGTCACTTATTTGAAAAAGTAATTTGTTTGTAAGAGTGAGGTTATATGCAAAGTTAGTGTAGAGGGAATTATTTTTTACTCAACAATCTCATTGTGATTCCATCACCATGTGGATCGACCTCGACTTGCCATGTGGCTCACTTGTTCCTTTTTATGCCTTTCTTCAAAAGGGCATAACATTGACATCTGAATTTCGTTGTCGGTGTTTTTTTTTTAAAACTGTTTTTTTCGAGAGCTTTGCATTTAAACCACCAATTTCTATATTTGAAGCCATATTACTTTCAGATTATAATATAGCTAGTCTAAGTGATCTTTTGCTTTCTAGCACCAACTAATTCTCATGGAAATATCGTATGAAGGATTGACTACAATGTAGGGGACTTTATCGAGTCACCTTGGAAACATAAATTGTCTGTCTTAATGCATTAAAGAAAGCTAAATGTGATAATAAAATTGATGAAGCATGTGAATTAATCGAAATATCTATCTCTCATGATCTTTAGTTTTACCTTCAAGGAATTAAGACCACCGAATCTTCAAGCCACTCAGTGTGTCCTTGGGGGCAAGTCGCGAGTCAAGGCTGTCACCTTGTTCTTGACTCCTCCATTTAGGAAAACTCCTAACGAAGCCAAGGGGGGTAGACCTTACAAGTTACTAAGGCTGGTTTCTTAGATGATGATGGTATTAAATGAGTAAGTTTTTTAGGAGTTTTCATTTAACAATTGTAAACAACAGATAACATGATGAGACAATCACAAGTAAGCACGATATCACATCCAATCATGTATAGATTGAAAGAAATAAACTAGTGTTGAAAAACTCTCCGAAAAATCGTCGACTTTTCAAAAAGTCGCGATTTTTTCCCTTAGCCGAAAAATTGGCTAGAAGAAATCGCGACTTTTTCACTTTTCAAAAAGTTGCGTCCAAAAAGTCGTAGAGGCTAAAAATGGCAAGCCCCAACTTTTTCTAAAAACTCTCGACTTTTTCCAAAAAGTCCCGACTTTTCCCGACTTTTTCAAAAAATCTCCATTTTTGCTAAAATGGCTAATTTTCCAAAAATTTGTCATTTTAGCCATTTTGTCGTATACTAATACCTTTCCTCTACCGTATAAATATTTCAAAACTTAGTTGTATTTGAATATCAAACCATGCAAAGATAATCTACACAAAATATGTATCCGTTTATCAAAGTTCACAATAGTAATTGAATTACTTTTTTCACTATTAGGGAATTTTTTGAGCAAACATATTTTGAGTGATCATCTAACACATTGTAGGAAAAAAAGAGCACTGTTTCAAGTGTTAGATGATTTAGGGCTAAATGTGAGGCTCATGTCGGAAATTGAATTTGGGAGTGAAAAATACATCTATGATTTATCACCAATACAAAACAAGTAATACGTTTAATTGCTGACAACCAAATCAATAAAATATACCTTTCAAAAATTAGGTTTAAGTCATAAGATGGAGGGACAAATAAAAAGCATTTAGGAAAACCTTATATAATCCTATTCATTGGAGTAGGGAAAAATATGAAGTATGAATGGAAAACTCAAGAAGAGAGCATTGATATTAGATAGCTATATGCTAGTTTTTCTCGAATACATTTATATATGTGATTGTCATGTTTTATTGGTTATCCACTTTTGAGTCATTGATTGGACAACTATGATGTTTCGTGATACAATATCGACTTTGATGTATCATTTTACATTTGGCATGACTACATGATGACGATATATATCAATGCTTTCTCCATATTTATGTTCCAATGTGTTTATCTGATGTTATTGTTGCTTTAAATGTTTAAAATTCTGAAAAAAATGAATGTATTTTGTATTTTTTAATGTTTGCCGACTTTTCCCGATTTTTTTGCCGATGTTGCCGGGAAGTTGTATTCGGGACCCTTGCCGACTTTTTGCTGAGGCCGACTTTTTCAACATTGAAATAAACAGTTGACCAGTGCCTTTAAATGGAGTCGAAAAATGATCAAGAGTGCTTGCAAGTGTTGGAGTGAATGTTGTGCAATTGTATCTTGGTAAGTTTTGAATTAATGTGAAAAGATGAGTGAATTAAATTAGGTAGGGGGACTCCATATATACCCGGGGGGTACTTGGAGTATGTTCAAAAGTAATAACTGCTACGGCTACCTGCAAGGAATGTGTGGGCTGGATGGAGTCTCTGAGATTGTGTTCATAATACACCCGCTAGGATGTAACAAAGATTGGTGCCTCGAGGTCACTGTCCAGTAGTTCCCACTTCCTTTGGGTATTTTGCCACCGTTTACGATTTAATCGAGGCGTTGGATTTTCACCTGCGGTGGTTAATTGGGGAAGTGAATCCTAATTATTCTAGTCACTCGCATTGGTTTTGATGCAGCTTGACTGATCGGATGAATCGCAACCAAGTGTAGAGCATATACACCGGAGTCTTGTAAATTTTAGTAAATTTTAAGAGCGTGTTCTTGTTAAAAAAAGACCCTCCAGGAATCTCTTTCGGTCCAAGTGAAACTCAATCGGGAAATCAAGGAGGGGTTAATTTTAATGCTTGCTTGCGAAAATGAACAATGAACATAGAAGCGAAAAACACACACCACAGGTTTTCTAATTAATCCTACCACAATCCTCTTTCACCTTTCGGTTCAATCGGGGATTCGTGGGGTAAGTATTAGTATTACTTTGATTTCAAAATATAGAATAATGAAAAATATGATCAAAGTATAAAATCCTGCATGACGAGACTAAGCTAGAGCCAAAAAAAGGGAAAAATACAAAAAAGTGAAACGGACGCAGATACCCCCAGGGGGGATGGGGAGTGGGATCGAAAGAGCCTACTCGAAGTGATTCTTTTTATTATTAAGGGTTACAATATCAACAAACAATTTTGCACTTTGGTCCTTGTTATCTGGGATCCAATGGCTTACAACAAGCTTACAACAAGCTTAAAAGGAAGCATAGTGGTGGGGGAAGCCTCTAGGAGCTCCGGTTCACCCAAGAGTCGGAAAACGGGCAGAGTCTCCTCCTCTTTTTTGTTAAACATGCTAAAAAACAACGAGCAATTAAAATCAAATGTGCCCAAAAACACTTTAAAAGTGTTTTGGGTCACCACACTAATTACCGGAAAGAGACTAAGTTAAAAATTGTTAAAAAGGGCTAATCTAGTTTTGCAAAAAAGCAACCAAGGAAAGCAAGCTTTCCTTGGGATCTTGGCTTGCTGTTTTGGCAGCCAATATGATATGCACTTTTCTTGCAGAAGTTAAACTTTAAAGAACGAAAAAAAGGAAACTACCTTAAAAGCAAGCTACAAATTTCCTTTATAATGCTTGCAAAAGAGGGTAATTTGATCGAGATCTCTTCAAATATAACTTTGCATGCAAAATAGAACTGAGATCTAGACTTATGAAATGATCTTACTACTAGATCTATATATGATTTTCTTAATGAGATCGATTTAAGTGATAAGATTCTTAAATGGTAACCAATTTGAAGAAAATTTAAATTTTGAAGGTGGAAGAGGAAAAGAGAAGTGCTTGTTGCTGGAATAGATCTGCAAAAGAAACTTGTCAGTGAAGCACCGAGGGGCACAATCTTCGCAATCTTATTGGAAAACCAGTGGAATCAAACTTGAACCACAACTCTTCCAATCACGGCAAACTTGCAAGCTAAACAACAAATCTTGCAAACAAAACCATTAAATCTGAAGGTACATATGAGAAATAAATGACAGCATGAAAATAATCTTATTTAGCATGCAAATATTAGCTTATTCAAACATATGTAGCAAAATAGGAGTAAGTAAACTTACTTACAATGATCTATTCCTACGATTCCAATAATCATTCAGGCAGACAACAGTTTTAATGCAAAAAATGAAAAAATAGCAGTTCACCTCAAAAGCAGCATGATAATGATGATCCACACATGAAAAGTACTCCACAATTTAGCCTCCAAAGCTTCTCTTTTATTCCAACAAACAGAATGATCAATACAATATTACACAATAGCAAGCCTTTCTTCCCAACTCTAACTAGCTTCAAGAAGGAAAAGGCTGCTTTATTTATAGCCAGACTGGCCAAGAGGGGCGCATGCCTGATTGAAGGAGAGACTGCAGTTGACAGAGAGTTAAGCCAAGCCTGATCTGATGATGAACTGAGTCTAACTGGACTAGAACTGCAAATCGGAGTGACACCTCACTTAGTGAACTGAACCATCCATCAAACAACTGCCAGATTGATCCACACGTGTCGAGGACAGAGAAAGGAGGGCGCAACACCTAGATCTGCATGAGCCTGTTAAGCTCCTCGTCAGCCCTGATCCATGCCTTCAGTCAAGGAATGACAACTCCCGGCCAATCTGAAGCTGATGAGACTGATTTCAATCAAATCGGAGCAAAATCCACTGATTTAGGAATTTGGATTTGCTCCATTATTTAATTAATTTTTAATTAAATTAATAAATATTTGATTTTTTTGGA
The DNA here is from genome assembly GCA_001517045.1 of Pseudotsuga menziesii. Taxonomy (NCBI): domain Eukaryota; kingdom Viridiplantae; phylum Streptophyta; class Pinopsida; order Pinales; family Pinaceae; genus Pseudotsuga; species Pseudotsuga menziesii. The sequence goes on along the minus strand of LPNX010148075.1, from coordinate 367,358 downwards.
TTTTCTTACCTGAGTGATGGAAAAATCACTCAAAACTTAGGAATAGTGGGTTTATGGGTTTATCGGGTGCTCCGAGTTAGAAAATGAGCACCCCCATGACTGAATCTGACTTTTAACCCCACTTTTATTACAAGACCAATTTTTCCATTTAGACAATTAGAAAATAGCCTAAGTTTTGTGGAAAAATTAAAATTAAAAATTAAAAAAAACAAAACCTAGGGGGACTTGGCACATGTTCATATGACTCAACCATAATGCCTAACATGTTTATACATTGACACACGTCTAATAACCTCAATAGGCCCAAATGTCAAGCCGACCACCCCAACTTTGGAGGTATTGAGTGAAAAACTCAGAAATTATCATTCGTTTATTCAACAACTGATACTGACCAAGGGAAAAAACACTTTGGGCCGATCGGATGACAAATACAGTCCAAGATACCTAGTCTTTTACGGATACTACCATGCTAGAACATTTTATTACAACTCCCCCAAGGGGGTATGAACATGTGGTAGATAAAAAAACACTTCCCAGAAGCAAGTCTGAAGGTCTTCTGAAGTCCGAACAAATCATCTTTGTCCAGTTCACCAGGCTCACTTGATAACACTGACTAAGTACAACTTAGGTGGTAACATGACCTAACTAGCTTGACGACGAATTTATTGCTTTAAATCCCAGTGATTTTTCTTGCATTGAAGAGTTTCTATCTACGTTCAAAACACTTAAGGATTTACTTGTAGAATGTAAAATAATTAAGATAGATGACCAATTTACATATGCTATTCTTGCTAAGCTTGATACCGCTTATTCTATTTTTGTATGTAGTTTTCACTCAACTAGAGAAGGTCTTATTAGTCTACGAGTTGCTTACCAAATGCCCTCTTTTGAAGCTTTAGTGATTCCTTGATTAGAAAGCAACATAAGTTCTTGCATCTTGGAGTGATTAACACTACGGGTACATCTAACAAAGCCTTAGTAGCGCAACAAAAAGATAAAGCCAAGAAACCAAAGAAGCAAAACCCTCACAACAATAAACCAAACAAGGGTCCCAAACCCTCTTAACCGTCTCCTCCTCCCAATAGTGATAAGGGAACCAAATCAAAAGGTAAGAAGATTGAGAGACATTGTAATTTTTGTGGAAAAGATGGTCATCCAGAATCAAAATGTTTAAAGAATATGGAAGCCTTAGAAGCAACAGTGAAGGACCATAACATCAATCTTGATTCTTTTTTTAATTGTTCTTCTCATGGACACACTTTTTGATTATAGTTTTTCCTTCAATGTATCATCTACTTCTTCTAATGAGTGGCTTATTGATTCTGGAGTACCTTATTATATGGCTAAGGATAAAGCCATTTTTTTTCTCTTAATTAATGTAACATCAGACAAATGTTTGATGGTGAAGATAGATCTCTTAGTGTTGTAGGATTTGGAACAATTCAACTAGATGATGGTCATTTCAAAGATTTAATATGTGTTCCAAGTCTTTCTTATAGTATTTTATTAGTTTATCAGTTCACTCATTCAGGTGAAGGTAAGACTAGAGTTTTCACCTCATCAGGATGTAATCAAGGATTTAAAATATCCTAAGAATGTCCCAACAATTGGAATTGTTGATGATATGACCAAGTTGTACATATTTGACAACTTTGGGTGATCATCGCCCATCGTTTTTGATTGCTCATAGTGATGACTTGAGCAAACTTTGGCTTGAATGATTTCGTCATCTAAACTATCGCTCATTGCAACAACTATGTAATTAAAATATGGTGATTAGTCCTCTCGTTGCTTGCAGAAATGGTGTTTATCCCGGGGGTGTTCTCGATAAACATCATTAGCACAATTTTGACAAATATGCATCTTGGCATGCCTTGTCTTGCTTGTAGCTTGTTCATAGTGATTTGTGTAGTGTGTTTCCTTCTGTTTCTTTCTTTGCGATCAAGTATTTCTTAACATTCATTGATGACTTCTCTAGATGCACTTGCATTTGCTTCTTGAAACTTAAGAGCGAAGTTTTCCCTATGTTTTTGGCCTATAATGCCTTTGTAGAAAAACAATCTAGACATCAACTACAAAATTAAGAATAAATAATGAAGGTGAATATGCTAACATTAAAGTTATTGCTTATTGCACTACTTAAGGCATTTAGATGCAACATACTCTTCCATACACCCCAGAACAAAATGGTATCGCCAAGAGAAAGAATCACACATTAAATGAAATGGCAAATTGTATAATCCAATCTAAGGAATTAAGTTCTCATTTTTGGGCAAAATCCATTAATTGTCCCAATTGCATAGTTAATCGCACTCCCATAAAGGCTTTAAAAGATATAACACCAAAAGAAGCATGAAGTAAAATTAAACTAGATGTTAGCCACTTTTGTGTGTTTGGTAGTGAACAATGGGCTCTCATTCCTGATGGCAAATGGAAAGCATTACAAATTTACAACCTAAGAGTAAGAAGTGCATTTTTGTTGGATATTTTGAAGATGTAAAAGGTTATAGACTTCTACAACATCATTCCAATTAAATTGTTATTATGATGTTAAATTTGATGAAAATCTCTTGGCCTGTGAGCCTAATACGATGTTTGTGCCATCGTCAACCTGGAATCCATCTTCAACGATTGTGCCATCTTCAATTCCCAACATTTTGCTAGTGATCCTATTTTGGTTTCTTCTTTAGATGATGATGGTGAGGACTAAAATCCACCTTGGCCTGCTCACCTTCCTCCTAAGTCACTGAACACGTCCATATTGCCCCTCGTGTCCCGTGGGGTTGTGTCGGACACGAACATGGCCTCAACACATGCAAGACATGTTTTTTTCGTGTCCCGAAATTGGGACACGAAAAGACACGTGTTGAAGTCGTGTCCTCACACATCTCGATTCAATGTTCTTTGTTCATTGTGAATAGGGAATGATTCATTCAAAAATCAACAAATTTATAGGCAATTAAAACATGTGTTCTAAGTTTACAAGCTTTCTTCCACTCAAGAGGATTCAAATCTAGCCATTACACATTAATCATTTGTCTGACTTTTCATGTTGCACGAAACTATAGGAAGCAACTGTTCTCTAAGAGATGGTATCTATGGTTAGTGGCAATCCCAATAGGACACTAATGGAGGTAGGATTGAAACTTCCAAAACATGACAAATCAAAAGCTATTAATGAAAAAGGCATCATCAATATTTATGGAGTTTATCTTACGAAAACTTGACCAAATATAAATTTTGTAGTTCAAATGTTGTCAAAATCTTTGAATTCTCCTAGGAAGGTACATTGGAATGCAATGAAGAGTGTTTAGGTATATTAAAGGAACTTTGAATTTTGCAATTGCATTTGAAGGAATGAAAATTTCGGGTAGGAGAAAATGATGGGAGGAAATCAACATTAGATTATGTTGTCAATCTTGGAAGCATTGTAATTCCCTAGGATAGATAAAAATCAAACTTTGTTTGTAATTCCCATTATTATTCTATTTGCCAACGACAATCAAAGTTTGCTTTTATTTTGATGACTTTATGAGAAATATGGTTTCAACATCTTGAGCTACCATCTTTGTGTCTCATTGTGATTTGTGAATGACAGAATGTGTAATGTGTATTGATTCTAATTAGTAATTTCTATTGAATATTTGTAAATGTTCTAGTTTCTAAAAAAAATTGGATTTGTCTATATTTTTAATATATATATATATATATATATATATATATATATATATATAACGTGTCCTCCGTGTGTTGTTTCCGGGGGTCACTGTGTTTGTGGCAGACACTCATATTTTGAATTTTGTGTCCTTTGTGTCCTGTGTCTTCGTGTCAAGTGGCTTAGCCTTCCTCTAGTTGGCTTCGTTGAACATGAACTTGCATTGGCACCACTGCTACCTGGATGGGTTCACACAACACGAGAAGCAACTGGTTATCTTGCTGGTAATTAGACAGATTAATGTTGAACACATTCACAGTTCCAATGAGCGCCTTCTCTTTTGGCTCCAGTTTCAAAGACTCATGATCTAGATACATTTGTAGAAGCTTTTGGCCATCCAGATTGGGATGCAAAACAATACTTGAGATCTTGTGCTTGTTCCAAAAGGAAGAAAAGTTGTTAGATGTAAATGGGTGTATAGAACTAAGTATGGTTTAGATGGAAGTGTTGAAAAAGATAACACCTAGTTAATGTTGAAATTTAGGTTAGGTCTAAAAACAAAATAGTACAACTGTAACAGGGTAAGATAAATTTAAAACATAATTTTCATCTCTTTCAACTTTAACACTCCCAAAGGTCCCTGTGTTAATGTTGAAGCATGTAAGAACAATAACTAGTAGAGTAGCAGTAGTAGTAACATTACTAAGACAAAATTATAACAACAATATTAGATCTAACTCAAAATACAAAGAGAACAAATATGATAACTTACTAAGTGAGTTGAGACCTTCCTTATACTTGGATATATTTTCAGAGCAGTCCTTGTCTCTTAGCAGACAAGTCACTAAAGGAACAATGGACATACCTGAGAGAGAGAAAGTATTGTATGATAGGGTTAGGTAAATATTGTAGGAAGTGTGGCAGTCAAATCAACCAAGTTAACCAATGAGGCAGCTTCAAACAATAGTGGAACCCTCAACAACAATATCCAACTAAAGAGCAGTCATGCACAGGTTGTAAATAGTCCACAAGTAATTTGCTGCCCATGCTAACAACCCACCATAGACTGTGGCTCACACACATAGTCCATAAGTAAATTTTGGTCTGTATTAACAACCTTCAAACCAACCAAGTTTAGTGTTAAGACAAATCCACGGTGAACTGTACAACCCAACGAATGAACTCACAACTCAGGTAAGAGATCAACACCCAACTCACAGTACAGGGAGAGATAGCAAGTCACAACCCTTTTGGATAGGTTCACAACACTACAACATTCCTCACGGTACCCTCATAGACTCACGACATCCTAGCAGCAGCCACACAACACCCTCAATGGCTCACGGCATCCACTAGAAAGCTTAGGAAAGGTCACGACAGTCTTATACAGGCTAAGTAGAGGTGATCCCTATAGGGTTAGCAAAAGTCACGACACACACTAGCAACCCTCAACAAGGTCATAGCTGCCAGCAACAACCCTCATGGCACCCCTAGAAGGTTGAAATTGTTGGACACAATGGTCACATTGAGAGGGGGGGGCGAATCAATGTGTGAGAAATTTAAACCTTTTTCACCTTCTATTAATCAATCAAAGTTTATCAAGCATTATGTTGGCAATTGCATCATCAACTAAATCAACTATGAGCCATAAGCACAATAATCACATCATAAAGGGACATAAGATTATATGTAAGGTAAACTTTATTTATTTGCAATGGAAGACTTCAATCTTCGCGATTACAATCAACACCAACTGATAAGAAGAGCATCAACTCTTATGACAGGACCCATGCTGGTTTTCTTAGCTCCAACTAAGAATGGTTGAGGAATTCAATCCCCAAGGTTGCAAGATTCTGCTTGCAGTATGATGTCAATCCAAAACAACTCTGTTCAATATCTCAATCGCAACTCAAACAACTTGTGCTCATCAACAACCTGCTGTTACAAACATGTCAAGTCATCAAGAATACATCTAATTTAATCTGACACTGCTGCCACTCATTAACTGTTGCTCATTACCCTCGTCATCAACCTGTCAAATCTAAAACCACTATTTCCACAAAAACAATTGTTGTTCATGCCATTCTTCAAGAGATTTGCTCATATATTTCTCATACCAAGATATCAAGGATTTGCTTATAGTAAAATGTATGCCAACGGGTCAAGCCTCAACTTAGTAAAAAAGTAGATCAACAAATGTCATTAGGGCTTAACCCTGCTTCCCAGTTTGTCAAACCAAGTCTTGGGGTGTTCTCAAACCCTTGCACATACAACTTTATCATCTCTCTGTTGAAATAAACTGTACAAAACAAAAAGAAACTTTCTATTGCCACCGAAATTGTCTGGTGCCACCGAAATCCTCTGTTGCCACCAAAATCATCTGTTGCCATCGAAATCGTTTGCTATCACCGAAATCATCTGCTGTCACTGAAATAGTCTCCTGTCATCGAAATCGTGTCTGCTGCCACCGAAACTGTTTGCTGCCATCAAAACTGTCTGCTGCCACCGAAACTGTCTGCTGCCACTGAAACTGTCTGTTGTTATCGAAACTGTCTGCTGTCATCGAAACTGCCTGTTGTCACCGAAATTGTCTGCTGTCACCAAAAACTGTGTATTGCCACCGAAACTGTCTGTTGTCACCGAAACTGTTTGCTGCCATTGAAATTTTCCTTTAGCCAAGCGAAAATCTTAGTGCATTCACACGAAAATCAGTGCTATATATTCAAATGCTGCTCCACCAAAATTTCCTCAGTAACTTTGTCACCCTCGAAATATCAGATCTCCACATCACACCACCGAATTGTTCATATGCAATATGAGGGTGTTATATCTTATTTATACACATTTTCGTATGTATTTTTCTGAGTTGACTTGTCAAAAAGAATTTATCATTTTTATTTTTATTTCAAAAGTATTTCTTTTATTGTTGGGCTGACTTGTTTGGTGGTTTAAAAAAAATTTCCCCTTTCTAGAAAGGAGAAAAAGAGGCTTGACTTGTGGAGCAAGTGGGGTAGAGGTCGTAGGGGGCTTCGTGGCACTTTGTGTCCTCTAGCTGAGCACCCAACAAGTTTCGAGTTTGACCCGTGGCGCTAGACGGGAACCTTGTGTTCCCGTGTTGAGCACCTGACATTCTCTCTCTAATCGAAGGGGATAGTCTCTTAGGCTAGACATCTAGAATAGTTCATTTCTTTGCTACAAACACCTTAATTTTTCTAAGTCAAAGAGAGACATAAAATTTACTAAAACTTACAGGACCACTTGCATAACATTGTTACAATCATTTATATTTATCTACTTTGCAATCACTTTACTTTTACTCATTTATTGGAAGTCATCATGTTCTTGTATATTTGTTAAAGTAAATGAGTTGATGCTTTAGGAAAATTATTTGAAATTGATTATTGTGTCTCCATAGCCCGAGTAGAGACGACACTGGTCATTTTGATTATTTGGTTGTTTCTCTCTTTCATACATTACTAGTTGATTGTTAAAGGGTTTGCTTGACATTGAAATATTTGCATCATTGTACGCTGATTGTCATTTTTGTAATTTACAACTCCCATAAAACATTCTTCAAAAAAGAACTTAGTAAGTAGGGACTACCCTCGTTAGCCTTTAGGAGTTGTGGTCTAAACGGAGGAGTTCAGAATCGAGATGATTGTGGGTTCTCAACTCATAAGTTGCCCTTAGGAACACGCACAACGTTTGGGAGACTTACCCGTGTCCAAGTATGTTTTAGGTGGCAACACAAAGGAAAAATATTTGCATATGAGTTTCTCACAATCGTCATTAGTAAATGACCCTCCATGCTCTTTAAATAGAGATCATGGACCAATCAGGTGTTAAGCCACAAATAAACATAGTCATTAAGATCAAGGACAAGATGAACCATGTCTAAATATCCTTTTATCCCCCCTTAAGAACAACTTGGAATAGGATTGAAAGATTTACAAAAGAGACACAATAGGAGAAGGAAGGAGGTATTAGAGCCTATCCCCTCTTAATGACAAATTCTTGAACTCCTAACATAGATTGAAGTCTGAAAAACTTCCTTTGATAAGAGACTTTTTGAAAATGTCAACAGCTTGATCATCTATAGGGCAAAACAACACTTGAGAACGTGGTCCTGAATAAGCTTTCTAATGAAGTACATGTGTAGCTCAATGTGTTTGCTATACTAATGTTGAACTAGATCTTTGGTGAGCATTACGATACTCTAATTGTCATACTATATGGTAGTTAGATGTTGATGCTAAAATCCAAACTCTTAAAGGATCTGTTGAGCCATAAGGCTTCTTGACTTGCATTAACTATGGCTCAATACTCTACTTCTACTGAAGAAATAGCAAGAGTTTATTGTTTCTTACAAGCCCAAGTGACAAGTCTGGAACCAAGACTGAAGACATAACCTATAGTAGACTATCGATCATCAAGGCTGCTAGACCAATTAGAATCAATGAAACCAACCAACAAAGGAGTCCCCCTTGAACTATAATAAATCAGGTACACCACAGTATCATTTCTACTACTTTCCAATGACTTTAATGCGGCATTTACATCCAACAACAAAGGAAATATCAGGACGGGACTAAACCAAGTACAAAAGGAAACCAACTAACAATACTAGGTGGCATCTACTTCAAGTGTAGTGCAAGTGATAGCAACTTTGACTCTATATTGGAAGGGAGATGGGGATGGTTTACAATCTTCCATGTGAAAGTGGCAAAGAAGGTCACAAGAATACTTAGACTAAGAAAGAAAATTCCCTTCCTTGGTTTGCAAGACTTGGAGGCCAAAAATACAATCCAAATGTCCTAAGTTGGTCATTTTAAATTTCTTCATAAGGCCTAATTTCCAATGTTACAAATATCATGTCGGCGAATATATCGTCGAGGGGCCAAAAAGAAATTATCGGATTTATCGGTGAAATGTCGACAAACAACGACAATATATTGACAAACTTAAAAAATACAAAAATATTCATTATTTCAATTTTTTTAACATCTAAAGAAACAAGAACAACAAATAAACACATTGCCACATGAATATGAAAAGAAAATCGATAAGGTAATCCCTTTGGTAATGGCTCTTCCTCTAGAGCTAGAAGTCCCTGGCGGTTGTGGGGGTTGTAATGGACTCTATATATATCTCAAATCGCTATGTATGTATATGTATATTTTAAATTAATAAATGAGCAAGGACATAAAAAATGAAAGTGAAACATAATTCTTAAATCATACATGTCGATGAATCATAGCCTATATTGCGATTCTATTCATCAATAGCACCCTATGCCTCCTTCCTCTAGGCTTTAGTCCTTGCATCTACCTTGAATCTCAAAGTTGATCCTCCAAGGACATGAGTCAACGACTCAACACCTTAAACTTTTGATAAAACTTCCTAATCCACTGGTTAAAATAAGGTAGAAAAAACTTCCCATGCCTAATAAGTGATTTTGCTTGAGTGAAGAGTACAATTTATTAAGTTCATGGCAGAAGAGTTCAACAATCAACACGACTGACATCAAAGTAAATAGAGGGTTTATGTTCTTGATTAAATGCCAATCCCATACCATCATACATGATAGAATCCGATGAAAACTTTGCAAATCTTGAAATCCTTAAAACTATTAAGTCTGTTGAATTTTGAATGGGTTCTAAAATTCTACTTTTTGTGTATGAAGTTCGATGAGGCTGGAACCACTCTCAAACATCCTGAAACAATTAATGGTAATGTTAAAAATTTAAGTAAAATGATAGAAAATGAAAGATAAGGAGAATGTCATTTTTACTTTTAGATTTTAAGTGCTGGGCCTTTCCTCGGATGGTAGATGGTGTGTCCTACCATGTTGATGGATGTGAGTGCTGAGCGTGCCTTTCTGACATGGATGTTGGATGTGTTCCTCCCATGGTCAGATGTAAGTGCTGGGCAGGCCTTTCTGACATGGATGTGTTCCTCCCATGGTCAGATATAAGTGCTGAAGAAGATGAAGACCTACATGGAGGCTAGGCCTACAACCAACATGAAAAAGGGCTGGCTCTGTAGAACTTCCTATGACGAGAAGAATTGAGAGATAACACCATTTGATCGAGATAGCGGAAGCAGTGATGATGATGATGATCCAGCTTTGATGATCCAGACTTGATCCAATGATGATGATCCAGACTTGATCCAGAGAAGAAGACTTGTGCTGATGAATTGTGTCAAGAGAATACCTTCCTAGTTAAGAGGGAGTGTTGATGTATTTGTAACTTCGGAATGTATTCACTTATGTATTTCATATATTGTATTTGATTAGTCCTCGATGTTCCTATCGAGAGAATCAATAATGCAAACAAGTCTTGTAAAGTCATAGAGGTTAACCCTCCTTGTTGATCAGGGGTTAAAGTCCCTGCAATTGTGGGGCACTAGGGTTATTAGACTCTCCTAGAGAAGTCGGCCCTGGTAAGTTATTGTCAAGTCGAAACTAGTATAAATAGAGAGTGAGCCTCTATATTTATCACACAGTCACTCACACTTAGTTGTAGCGCATGAGTGAGAGAGGAGTTGGGATAAGAGAGAGAAAAACAAGTGGAGATAATCTTTTCTGTCTTTGGGTTTCATTGTTGCCATTGGTGCTTATTCTATCTCTGAGGAAGTTGCTGGGTTTTCTCCTTTATGGTTTCCCCGAGGAAAATCTTTGTGTCTATTGTCTCTTGTGATTGATTGTTGTGCATGTTATTCTCTCAGATAAGATCCTAAGATAATACTGTCTAATTGATAAAAATATAACATAGTTAACCAGGCAGAGTAAGTCCCTAGACGGTACCTTAGGGCCCCCAACAGTCTTTTGGGGTTCTTGGTATGGGACCAAGCAGGTTGATGCCATGGCAAAGTCCCTAACATGTAGCTAGTGCCCTTGTCTGTCTGAGACCAAATAGTTTCTTGGTCACGAGGACAAAGCAGATTCTGGAGGTTGAGATAAAGACATCTTGGTTTGGGACCAAGCAGTTCTTGCAGATACATACATGGTTAGTTAACCAGGTGGATCTTGGTGAATTAACCAAGATAATGATGTGTGATTCCCTCCTCTCCTACATGAGCTAGGTTGTCTCTTGAAGGGACTGGCCACTCCTTGATGATGTCACTAGCACTTTGGGAGCAGTCAAGAGGACCAGAGGATCACATCATCCAGTTTGGACCTTCCTTATATGGTGATGATAAAAACTTACAATCATTGTATGGAACACATGTGGACAATATACCTTGAGAGAGAAAGATAAAAGTCTGGTTGTTTCCCTACCTTGGTCTTGTAAGTAAAAAGGGTTGTTTACCCACCTTTTTGGTACACCTTGGTCTCATGGGTGAAAGGGTTGTCTTCCCACTTTGTTGTGACCCCTCTTGTTAACCTATGATCTTGTGTTGACCACTTGTTGGTCCTTATGCTAGCGCCCCCTCCTAGTGTGGTACCGTGATCCTTTCTTTATGATGACTTACCTTTATTGTTATGACATCTTGACCTTGATACCATATCTTAAGTCAACTCAACATTATTTTATGTTATTTTTTGTTAACACTCCTAACAGATACGATTAGAAGGATGACCCTTCTAGAAGACAAGTCAAGAATATAATTCAAGTCCTAAAAATTCATTTTGAGTGTGTCGTGACAAGAGAAGATTGGAGATCTGATTCAATGATTGTTCTAGCGTTTGTTGCTTCTCTTTGGCTTAACGTCTAGGGTTTCTCTGTTGCATTAGATGGTTGTCTCTCTTCACCTTTTCAGCACAAGTGACTTATAAGTCTGTTGGAGCAAGGCGCGACCTCTTCTCAGCCTGCTAGGGGTGTCGTGAGTGTTGTTAGAGGCAGTCGTGACCTCTGTTTAAGCCTGCTATAGATGTCGTGAGGGTTGTTGTAGGAAGTCGTGACCTGTTTTTGTTGACTGGATTGTCATTGATGCCAACCTGGGACTTGTAGTGGTCCCATAGGAAGTCATCAATGCCACCAAGTTCCTCTTGTAGTGCACAGATATGGATGATCCTAGTACCCTCACATCCAGTGCCTTGGAGCACCTTGTGGAGCCCTGCATCCAGTTGACAAGGTCCTTGTACCGACAAGGTTGGATCTTGGAGCCATCACCCTGTTGATGATGCTGAAGACCCTGTTGATGATGCTAAAGCCCTTGTGGAGGATGGAGAAACCCATGATGGTTTGAAGAAGCATTAATGACCCATTCTGTGGTCATTTATGCTTTGATGGGGTCATGGTACCCTAGAGGTGGCATGATGGATCTTAACCCCTAGAGGTCCTCTTATGTGGTTGAGGTGGTTGAAGAAGTCCATGAAGCCTTTGAAGAAGTCCTTGGACCCCCACTTGGTGAATTAATGGTCCTTATACCCTTAAAGGAGATGATGTGGTCATGGGGTCTTGGAACTCTTGGAGATGGTCCTAAGGCATGAGAAAGGCTTTGCACCCACTTATATGGTGGTGTAATACCTCTTGGAATATGGAGCACTCTTGCATGCTGATTTGATGGTTCTTGGACATGATATATGATGATCCCTTGCATGTGGGACCTGGTGTCTTAAAATCCAAAGATATGGTTTTTTGGTGGTTTATGGAGCCTTTTCTATTCTTGATGATCTTCTTACAAACATAGTTGATCACCCCTTTGTCCTTTGAAGACCTCCTTGGGTGTGGAGCCCTTCACACTTAAATATCCTTGAAGAAACTTATGGATATGATAATAATGCTCATGGAACTCTTTTCTTGGGAAATTTGACACTCTTGGTTATCAAAGACATGTTCACATGAAGTGTTTCTTGAAGCTATGAGTTGGTTAAAGATGATGTGAAGATACTTATCTAGGTGCCTATTAAACTAGCCAACACAAATTTTTTCCCTTTCTCGTCACTCTAGATCGGTCGAACCGGCGGGGGGAGAGGATACGGGGCAAAAAACAGGGCTTGTGGTAAATTTTATCATTAAAGCAAAAATAAAACAAAACAAGCCAAACATGATATCATAACGGAGGCAGAGCCTACTCAATTGGAGGTGTTGAGCAAAAGGAAATAAGAAAATACTTGAAATAAAAATGCTAGCCAACGCGATTTCACATGGATGGGCAAAGCCACTTCACTTATGAGGTGCGGGCAAAAGGAAAACAAACAATGAAGTAAACTAATCTAAATCCAAGCAACTTACAAGGTCATGCAAGGATGGGCAGAGCCACTTCACTTACATGCAACCCGAAACCAAAATCACTAAGTACTAAAAACTCGAAATGAAGCACAACAAACTCAAGCTGAAAAGACTCTCTTGGGCTTGTTACAAAGATGTAGATTTCAGCACTAATATTTATTAAAAAATGAGAGAGAAAGAGTGATTTTTTAACCGTTTTTTGCGAGGGACTTGAAATAGACCCTCTTGGGTGTTGTTGGTGCTTGCTAGTGGTTGAACTTGAGCACCCCCCCCTGTGAGATCAAAAACCTGCATAAAACAAGCAGCTATTATAGCACAAAAGTGATAGAAATGAGTTTTAAACAAACTCAAAATTTTTCATGCAAAAATCAAAAAAATTTCTAAGGCAAGACTAGCATGTAAAAAAACATGAAAAATGATAATATTGAGTTCCATATGAAGGATTTAAGAGCTGCAATAAGAATAATAATGTTAGTAAAGATACCAAGTCCTTTTCGGAACTTTTTGGACAATGGGGTATCTCATTCTGGAATCCCACTCTCCAAACATTGGAAACCTGTAACAAAATTAGCTCAACAATGCAAATGGAGTGAGAAATCCACAAAGACTTGAGAAAAAAAATATTCAAGCTAGAAATATTTTAACTTCCCAAATTCAAAGCAAACAACTCACATAGCATGCAACAAAACTATTACAATACTATTCTCAATCAAAAAACTTTGCTTGAGATTCCAAATACAAAACGAACTAAGAATGGAACAAGATCACCTCAATCACAATGCATGGACAACACTTCCTCCAAAGGTTTCTTCTATTATCATCCAAACTTGAAAGTTCAATGGCTCCTCTTGGACAAGAATGGAGTAAGAGAGCAATGGGAGAATGAGAGAGCAAGAGAGCATGGACAAAATGGAGCAAGAGAGTAAGTGAATCTAGCCCAAATGAGGAGGAATGGCCTCCTTAAATAGGAAAAATGAAAGAGAGAGGCTCTTTGCTTGCTAGACAAGTGTCACAAGTGAGAGGGGGGGGCGAATTTGCTCAAGGAAAGAAAACCATGGTTTGAGATCTCAAATATGGGGAGAGAAACCCCAATTTTAATGCTTTTACCCTTATTGCTATGTCAAATGGGGAGGAAACCAACATAGTGGGGCCCTTCCCATTGACTTTAGCTCACCCAACCAATCAAAGAGAGAAGCGGGCACCCCCCTAGAGTGGGCAATTCAAAACTTGTTACATGCTTGCTTGGGGGCCACCCTTTGGGTCTAAATTTATTTTACGATCTTAATATAAACATTTAGAACCTTTACTTGGCCACCCCAAGTGACTATAGTCACTTTTCCAAAATTTGGCTACTCTAATTAAACGGCCAATTTCCTGATTTCCATGACTGACCTTGGAAAAAGTGACCAAAACCATAGTAATACTTGTTCGAATGACTTCAAACTTGGCCCAAGGGTGTAGGGGGTCTCATGCCATTTGTCTTGAGCGACCATACCCCTATACAACATTAAAATGGACCAAGTAACCCTCTTTTACATTACAACAAATTGTCTTAAGTGACAATTTTTAATGATAAAAAATTTAAAACACCTATGCAAAACTTAATGAAATTCTGCAAGACTCGGGATATTGTCTAGCATGGTAATATAAAACATTCCTAGGCCCCAATGACCCCATGGACTCGATCACTAGAACACTTTTCACCACTTTGGAGGTAATTTTGAGTGAAAAACTCAAATAATTAAAATATTTAAAAAGAAATTTTAATTATCCAAGTAAAAAAGCACTCGATCAAAGGACTTCCCTATTGCCTAAGTCTTAGGTGATTAAGTTACAAAAAACTAGACCTTCATGTTGACATATCCTTACAAAAACCCCCGCAGGGGTGCATAAATTTCATAGAGAGAAGAAGAGAAGAAGAGCTGCCTCGTTTGATATAATCATTAAGTACTTCATTCTTATCTTCAAGGCACATCCAACGTGTGCATGGTACATCGTTGCCCACCTAGTTGGTTTTGGTGGTCAACACTTTGCATTAAGATATTGCTTCAAGTGGCTGTTTAATTGGTGTTGTGGATTGTTCCCCTCTCCGAGCTTTTTAACCATGTAATACATTCGTGTGTTGATTTGTGATTTGTTTGTGTGAGATGTTGCTTAAGGTGTTCGACTTGTGTGGAAATACACTATTTAATTCGAACAAAATATGCTTGGAACAATGTGAAAGGAGGTACATATGATAGGGGCTCTCCAAGACAGTAATATCAACCATACTAAGGTATAATCTATATGTAATATAATTCCCAAAGTGCTAGGGTGCTGCACCTAGGCATCATGTACAACCATAACCATGTAAAACAGATTCCACCACTTGGTCATGTGATGATTAGCACAACATAAGAAAAGTGCACCATGTGGATAAACATATGAAGTAGTAGCATTCATGACACAATATACCAAGAAAGTGATTAACCAAGCAAAGGGATGAAATATGAGAGGAGCACCAAACCATGAGCCATCAAGCATGCCCCTTCAACCAAAAACAACAACTCAACCAAATGATAGTACCATCTCCAACCCAAGAAGATAGATGCAAGAAAGCTTTCATGAAGGTGTGTATCAATCAGAGGTGCCATTCTACAAATCATTGAAATGTGTGATGAAGATGAGAATCACACATGTAATCCTCATACTATATGAGGGGTAACACTAGCTAAATATAAACTTGATTTAGTGTATATTAATTTTATGACCATGGACATCCACAAAGAAAAACTTGTATTTCTTTAACAACTATTGCTTCTCCTTTCTATTATATTAGATGAAGCCTTTCTATTTGTGCATGATCTACATGGCACATCTTGATATGTAAGTGGCATGAACAACCTTGGCAATGTTTATTGACTGTACATGTGCATATGGGATAGCTGATTTCCTGTTGAAGCTATGGTGTCCTTCTAGTTATGAAGAATTAACTTATGGACGGATTTCATTCATGACATTCTATAAGAAGTTATTTATTTTCTTAGAATGTAAATATCATTAAAATACCAAGGATTGTAATGAGGGGACTGTTTGTATCTTTTCCCCGGGTATAAAGGATCCTATTACCAAGAAAATGGTATGGTCCTATCTGTCCCCAGGAAATGTGTATTGTTAACAGTCAAAACTGTCTAGTTCCAAATATAAACTATGGAAGAGTAAACGCTTGAAACTAGAAGAGCCAAGATGGTAACTAGGGAAGGTGCCAATACCACCTTGCACAATTTCTTTGTTCTTTAGGTTAGTGCTTGCTAAACTCAATGGGGAATACCTATGCAATCTAGAAATAAAAGGTGAACTTGGGAGGTTGAATATTCTTCCAAACTGCGAAATGTACTTGTTGTTATATAAAAATCTGACCTGAAATTTGTGTAAAATAAATCCGGACAGTGTTATGAACATAATAAGTAATAATTAAATAATACAATAATTAATAGTTAGGGTGAATAAGAGACACCTCATTTGGGTGAATAGTTACCGCGAGGACCTATTTATACGGGTCCCTTGTCATTGTAAAAATCATCGATTATCTATTCAATATTCAATATTATATTCTTATTCATGGCTTATTTAATATTCCAAGTATTTTGGTAATATTGTGTGTTAGCGAACATTTGTTCGGCTCATTGGGTATTAGAGTGATCCCGCCCTTGGCCATTATTTATACTTTGCATAAATTTGGGTTTTAACCATTATCCTAGGGTTTCCCTAAAATTGTGGTCTTGACCAAGAAGGAAAATACGAGAGGTAAAACAATAAAATGAAGAAGGAGGAGAAAAAAAGCAACACAAGGTTTATAAATACCACGCGTGGTTTTATAAACAAGTGATAAAATAAAAAAATAAAAAGAAGAAGAAGAAGAAGAAAAGGGAGAAAAAAAACAAAAAACAACCCATTGTATTATGAAACCATACTTGGTTAAAAAAAAAACCATTACATTAATAAAAACGGGTTTTATGACAAGGGAAAAAGAATTAAATTATCGAGTGAAGGATCAATTATATTTAAAAAAAAAATATTATAAGGGTGAGTCCCAAGGCTTAATATTTCTTTTTTATAAAAGTTAATCCCCAAGATTTGAACTTGGGTGGGGCGTGTAACATTCCTTCTTCCCAACCACCCAATCTACACACAATCCACAAAGAAGTTTTAAGAAGAAAATAAGTCAAAGTTAAAAGAAGTAGTCAAAGGAAGACAAATTATCACCAAAAGAGTTTAAATCAAAGGAAGAATCTTCAAAGAAGTCAAAGCCAATTGAAGGCTCGTCAAAGAATTCAAAGACATAAGAACGACTATCTATCATCGAGGAAGTTAGAGACCATGGAAACTGGTTTGCCACTACAAATAGAAAAATTAGAAACAAAATTAAGGCGCTATTGAAGAGACAATGAAGAATTACGCAACATAAATACAAAATCAGAAGTATTGATTGAACTACATGAGCTACAAAAAAAGGTTCAAGGAACAAACAATTTCTGACCAGAAAAATCATGTAGAAAAATTGTCTTCGCGAATCGAGGAATTAAAAGACGAAAGTGATTTCAATTAGAGATTAAAAGATCAAGATATAAAGAAAGAAATAAACAATTACAAAGTAGAAATAATACGCTTGAACAAAATCGTTAACGACAAGGATGAAGAACTGACGTAGATACGGAATAAATTAGAAGATCAAGAATTAGAAATCGACCAGTGTCGACAACAGATAAAAGTTCTTCAACAACAAAATGACGACTCTAAAAAGGCACACAAGTTGGAGATTATAAAGCATTATCAAACAATTCCGAAGAAGTTTTCAGATTAAAGAACCATAATAAGACGTTAGTCACGAAAATTAAGAAATTGAAAAATAGTCGGAAGGTAGAACATTATATTCTTATTCATGGCTTATTTTAATATTCCAAGTATTTTGGTAATATTGTGCGCGAGCGAACTATTGTAAAAATCATCGATTATCTATTCAATATTCAATATTATATTCTTATTCATGGCTTATTTAATATTCCAAGTATTTTGGTCATATTGTGTGTGAGCGAACATTTGTTCGGCTTAGACAACATGCTATGATGAAGATTTATATCTAATAATTTATTTCTCCCTTCAGAACCATGCAAATCTGCTGTTAGAACACCTCAGATATGCCCGTAAAAGTGCACATCTGTTTTTAATAAATATAAAATACAGCAAGCTTTAAATCTGGAAATTAGAAATTGTGACCTTAGTGCCTTGAATTCCATGGGTGATGGAGTAGAAAATGAACTAAGGGGGGGCGGGGGGGTCGGGTAACTTCCTAGTTGATTTGATTTGATTCAGAAAATTCAAGAAAAGTAAGGAAACACATCCAACAATTGAGATCTAGCTTCCAAATAAGATGGTAATTTTATTCCAAAGCTGTATGTACTACAAAGTACAAAGTTTGGAGATATGGGCTTCAACTTCAAAGCATTCCATGGGACATCAGATTGTTTCCGAAGTACCGTCTATCACCAAGTTGAGGTTTAAATTTAGGTGATCATGATGTGAATGATGTCTAATTCTTGAATCTTAATGAATACTATTGTCTCTCACGCTCATTCAAACCAAAATACTGGGATAGAGAGATGAGAACTAGAGCCATGAATCCAAGAACCGAAGAAGAAGTCCTCTCCTCACTACCCCTCTAGGCTTTATAGAATTAGCTTGTAGGTGTACAAACAGAGCATTATGATGAATAGAAGAGCTAAACATAACAAAGTCCAAGATACACCTCCTCAACTAGGGTGCCTGAGTAAATGAAGGAAATCACACCAGAATAGAGCAAATCTTGCTTAAAATAAACTTCCTCAACCCATACATTCCATCTCTAGGCCAAAATAGCATGTGTGAATAAAGAAACTCCACAACAACCTCCTCCAACTCATGTGCTCCATCCTTAGATAATAATGGCATGTGTAAATAAGGGCACTTAGCAAAGAATAGCTCCTCCAACTCCAAAAATATGCTCCACAACTCATGCACTCCATATTAGAACAAAGATAGTGAGTGTAAATGAAAAAACCCCACCAACAAGAGCTCATTAACTCATGCGCTCCGTTTCTTAATTATAAATAACATGCATCCCACAAAAGTCAACAAAGTCAAATTGTCCACAACCCAACATATGGAGAGGTGACACTCCTCTCCTTAGATATATATAGCAGTGCACAACCCAAAATAAGTCATGAAGGACCACCTCAAGTCATGCATTGTATCTCTTGGTAAAAATAGTAGTAAAGTGGAGTCTAAGTTACACTCCAAGAATAGATCTCTCAAAATAGCAAGATCATCTCAAAAGGGGGTGCACTTACCTAGAATAGAAAGAACACCAAATGAAGCCATGGGGAATTTGAGGATGCTTCCTCACATTTTGTGCCCAAGTTCCGAGAATGAACAACTAAGAAAGCGCACCTTAGGTCTCTAAAAGTAGCAGTTTCGTCACAAGTGGGGTGCACCAAGCATCTTCTAGAAGCTGCCAAAAAGAATTCCGACCTTCAAATATCAAACTCCTTCGACACTGACACTATATGCCATTATGGGTCTTCAAAAATATGGTCCGCCTACTAAACATAGAATGCCAAAAATAGACCAAAATTTTCATTGTCTCGGAATCAGTATAAATTTGTACCATGATCTAATCTCCATATTGGGTCTCCAAAACTGTAATCACCCCGCCATTTAGTCAAAACTTCTAAAATTGTAAAGAAAAAAAAAGAAACTTCTCTGATTTGCCTCAAATTTGTGCCACATACCTAATCTGAGAGTTCAAGAAAGTGAAATTGCTAAAATTATAATCTTTCAAGATTCTAAAGCTTGAAAATATGAGAGGGGCCATTTGAATAATTTAATAGCGGGTCTCCCAAATTGTCATTTGTTGCTGAAAGAGGACAAGTTTCTAGAAAGAGAAAGTACTGAAAATGTGGAGTCAAGAATCTAAAATTGCCCATCTATCTGTCCTCACCCCTCCATGCATCCTTCAAAGTCTGCATGTAAAATTAGATGCATGAGGAAAACTGCTGAAAATAGTTATTTGGAACCAGAACTGGAACCCTGCTAAAAATAGATCTCTAGAAGATTGGATTGGAAACTTGCTAAAATAGGGCCTCATGTTCTATCCTCCTGGAATACTGATCTGTATATAATCTCCAAATGTATACAATGGAACTCTGAAACAAGGTCAGGTTGGAATAAAGCTCTAAAATAAGGAATCCCTATGGCCAAGTTAAGTAAATAGTCCCTGTCCACTATTGATTTGATAGAAGATTTCTGCAAATGTATATAAGAATATATTGAATAATGAGGGAGAAGCACCAGAGGGAGTCATTGCTACGTTATTTGGAGTACCCAGATTTCATACTCTCAGGGTCAGGGGAGTAGTATAGGGCCACAGGGTAGGCGTACTAATTGATGCGGGAGCAACCCACAATTTCATTGATGCAGCATGGGTAGCTAAGCGGGGTATTCCAACAGAGAAGTTTGAGGGATTCACCGTAGCTGCATCAAGAAATACTAGCATGGAGTGCAACTATTGGATTCCCAAACTGAACGTCACATTAGGGAACTACCATATGACAGACTCATTTTATGTGGTGAGTGTGGCTAATACAAACATAGTATTAGGTGTCCAATGGCTCTATTCAATAGGAAAATATACTACAAATTACAGGGCGATGGAAATGGAATTCCAGGGGCCAGATGGAAAACGGTCATTTTGAGGGGCATGAATACTTATCCCCCCAAACCAGTATCATCATAGAGAATGGAGGCCGTACTCAGACAGGGTGACATAGAATAGTTAGCAGAGTGCTTGGTCACTTTTAGAACTAATGGACGATTGATGGGGTGCCATCCCCAGGATTGATGAACTAATGGACGAGCTATGGGGTGCCAAATACTTTTCAAAAATTGATCTTCGATCAGGGTACCATCAGATCCGAGTAAGGGATCAAGACATTTCCAAGACAACTTTCCGTTGCCACTATGATCACTATGAGTTCTTAGTCATGCCGTTTGGACTAACCAACGCCCCAACAACTTTCCAGTCTTGCATGAACCACACATTCAGGGCTCGGTTACGGAAGTATTTACTAGTATTTTTTGATGATATTTTAATTTACAGTAAAACTTGGGAGGAACATCTGAAACACTTGGATGAGGTATTGAGAATTCTAGATGAGCACTCACTTTACGCAAAAATGTCTTAAGTGTGAGTTCGGTATGAAGGAGATGCTGTATTTAGGACATATAATCAGCGCAGAAGGGGTACAGGTTCATATCGAAAAAATTAGAGCTATCTTGGATTGGCCTACACCAAAGACAATTACTGAACTGAAGGGATTTTTAGGCCTGTGCACCTATTACAGGAGGTATGAGGGGTTCTCTCAATTTGCCGCACCACTCACCGATCTCACAAAGAAAGGGGCATTCACATGGACAGAGTTGGCACAACAAACCTTCGAGAAAATGAAAACAATCATGATTTCTTGTCCAATTTTGGCACTACCGGATTTCTCACAGCCATTCATAGTGGAATGTGATGCTTCGGGAGAAGGACTAGGGGCGGTACTGATGCAAAACCATCACCTGATTGCCTTTGTAAGTCGAAAACTTAAGGACTAAGAATGCCACTATTCCATATATGATAAGGAGATGCTAGCCATCTTACATGCCGTAACTAAATTCAGGCAGTATTTGGTTTGGAAGTAGGTTTAAAATCAAGACAGATCACAACAGCCTCAAATACTTCTTGGAGCAGAAGGAATTAAATGAACGCCAACAAAAATGGGTCAGCAAGGCACAGGTGTATGACTTTGAAATAGAGTATGTTAAGGGTAAGAACAATATATTTGCTGATGCCTTATCCAGACGACCAGCGTCATTATCCCTCATGAGTATATCCAGGGATTGGAGGTCTCTCCTCTTAGTAGAATATTCCAAAAACAAATTTGCTTGCGAGTTACTAGATGGACAGATCCAGGATGACAGGTACAGGATCATTGACGACATCATCTATTACAAAGGGAGGATATACCTCGTCCTAGAATCAACTTTAAAGAGGGAGATCATACAGGCATCACATGGCTCACCATTATCATGGCATCAAGGGTTCTTGAAGACCTACAGACAGATCAGAGAGAGGTTCTCATGGAAAGGCCTCAAGGAGGAGGTAATACAACACGTTCGGGAATGCAGTATCTGCCAGCAGAACAAGATCAAACACACTCATCCGACAGGGTTACTTCAGCCATTACCTATACCAGGGCAGAAATGGGAAAGCATCTTGATGGACTTCATTACAGGGTTACCCAAGGTACAGGGACGAGACTGCTTATATGTAGTGGTAGATCGATTGACCAAATTTGCTCACTTCTTTGCTATCTCGTCCGACTATTCAACATCGCAAGTAGCCGAGTTATTTTTCAGAGAGGTTTTTAGACTCCATGGCTATCCAAAACAATTGTTAGTGATCGTGACAGTAAATTCACTAGTGCTTTCTGGCAAGAGCTGTTTAGATTGGTAGGGACAAAACTTGCTACGAGCACAAGTTATCATCCCCAGAGAGAAGGGCAGACAGAGATTGTCAACAAGTGGATTGAGGGGTCTCTGACGAACTATGTAGCAGGGCAACAGAGGACATTGATGAAATGACTACACTCAGGAGAGTACTGCTACAATACTACCCACGACATGTCTATTAAAATGACACCTTTCAAGGCTCTATATGGCTACGAGGCACTGAACTTTGTGGACTTGGCTTTTGGAGACAACAGGGCACCAAAGGCCAAAGATTGGGTACAGGACAGTCAAGATATTCTCAAGGTCCTGAAGGAGAATCTACATGCAACTCAGAATCAGCAGAGCTATATGCAGACAGACACATGATTGGAAGGAGTTTTGAGGTAGGAGATCTTGTATATTTACGGCTACAACATTACAAGCAATCTTCCCTCAAGAAAAAAGGAGCGGAAAAACTACAACCTCGTTTCTATGGTCCTTACAAGGTAGTCAGGAAGGTTGGAGAGGTGGCTTATGAACTAGAACTCCTAGAGGAGAGCAAAATTCACAGTGTGTTTCATTTGTCCAACCTCAAGAAAACAGTAGGGAAACACATTGCTCCATCCACCGAGTTGCCTCCCTTAGATGATGAAGGGCTTTTGGTATTGATTCCAGAGAGAATCCTACAGGTGCGAGAAAGGAA
Organism: Pseudotsuga menziesii; assembly: GCA_001517045.1. Taxonomy (NCBI): domain Eukaryota; kingdom Viridiplantae; phylum Streptophyta; class Pinopsida; order Pinales; family Pinaceae; genus Pseudotsuga; species Pseudotsuga menziesii. The sequence goes on along the minus strand of LPNX010148075.1, from coordinate 344,272 downwards.
ACTCTGAAACAGGGTGATTCTAGAGTAATTGGTAAAATAAAAAGAATTACCTATGGAGGATGCCACATGGGAGGGAGAGCAGGTATTGCAGCATCCTAGTTTGCAGTTGCTTGAGGACAAGCAATTTCAAGCGGGGAGAACTGTAGTGTCCTCTTCTAATTAAGCACCAAAACACCCGCTAACCTACTTAATTCCCATAGGTTTGAGCGAGTACTGCATAATAGGTAATTAACTGAGGATATCTGATACGTAGAATAGATCGAGACACTCATTCAGTATTAAAGTCATTAGTCGGATAAAAGAAGCCTTATTTCTTTGGGCTTAAAACTCAACATAAAATTAGAATTGCATGCATGCAAAAGTGAAGCATAAACCCTAAAAGTGACATGCAAACCCTAAAAGCGCACAATGATCTATTTAAGAAGGGTTATTGGACTAAAGGAGCTATCTATTATTATTATTGTTGATTTGGAGTTTTTGAGCAACAACACAGCGTGCAGCCGCAACAGTTGGCGGCGTCTTCAGCTAACAAGGGTTCGACATCAGCTAACAAGGGTTCGACAATGCAACTATCTTCCCTAGTCTCTTTCAGGATAGACCATACAGGTTTATCAACGACATACATCGTATTTATCCATATCCAGTGATTCAACATCCACTGGAAGATTGTTTACAGTTCATGTGTGCAGCTGGGAAATAGCTGGAAAACCTCAGAAGTATTCGCTGGGTCTCTGAATCCCAATTTATCTTCCGCATGTCAGCTTTATCTTCATCAGCAGGGTCACTCCACTGCCTTGAGTGATTATCAGCCATCAGTTTGCTCATCCAGAGCAATTATCAGCAGATCCGTGAGGCCGAGGGCGTGAGAACCAAACAGGTAGATCAATTCGCTTGCCAACTTTGAGAGGTCAAAACCTCTGCATGCTTCGGTCATTCTCTCCGGCATGAGAAGACTAACATCCCGACAAAGTTTCACCTAAATCAAACACCTCCTTCACAAAAAATGCCACCTTTAGCTGGGAAAGAGCCTCCTTTGTAGCTGGGTGTCAAATGAAGGAAGGGAGCACCAATACATCATCTGTCCAGCACTATATGCATGCAGCTTATCTCTGGAGTATCATCAACTTGTTTATCAGTGGTAAGTGTACCATTTCTTTCTGAACTTTCCACCCTATAAATTCTCTAGTTTGCTATATTTTAGGGCCTTTGATACGGCACCTTGCACACACAATAAAATTTAGTATTTTGCACCCACTTGAGTGTACTAGCCAATCCTATATTAGTAGAGCAGTAGAATATCAGTATTTGGGATATTGCATTTCCATTGTTTTTTCAGAGATTCAGAGGGTTGGAGACCCGCTCTAGTTTCTTTTAGTACCTTAACTAGAGGTGTCTAGCCTTATACATACAAGAATCCTTTAGGCTTCGTACCCTTACTCTCCAGCCTTCTCCTAGAGTAGATTCAATCCAAATGACTACCTCATTCGATGTGTTGTCAAAGACATGGTGATAACAACACTGTTCCTGACTCTAGATTTGCACAGTCCCAAGGGGCCTTGTCCACTTCTCGATAGTCACATAAGCACAACCAGACTCGATCATTTACCAATAGGTAGATGAGATCAGTCAGAATCAGTGGTGGGTGCCCCCCTGTAATATCCCAAACTGATATTCTACGGTTCTTTACTACTAAGTTCTTGTTCATATACTCAACGATGTGCAAAATAGTGAATAAAAAGTGCATGCAAAATTGTCGTGCCCAAATGCCCTAAAATATAGCAAATCTGGAGAGATTATAGGGTAGAAAGTTTCAAAAAGAAGTTGTACACTACCATTGATAAATAAGCGGATAATACTCTAGAGATATGCTGCGTGCAAGGTGTGCTGGAATATAGTGTTGCTTTCCTTAGTTTGACGCCCAGCTACATGTGTGCCCTCTTCAGGAAGATAATGACGTATCTGGAGGAGGTGCCCGATACTGTTGAAAATTTGCCGAGATGTTGATCTTCACTTGTCGGAGAGAATGGTGGTCACATGCAGAAGTTTTTCTCTCCCTAAGGCACCTAGCGAATTGGTTTGTAGTAGAGGATGATGTCCCCTTCTTCTACAAATCTGCTGTTGGCTCCTCCGGATATGCAAACAATGACTTGACAATCACTCGGTAGAGTGTGGGTATCCTGCTGAGAAGGATAGTGATGACATGTAGGAAGAAAACTGAGATTCTATGTCCCAACGAATTACTCTAGAGATTTCCAGCTAAACCCTAACTGTAAATGTGAACCTGCAATAAATCTCTCTCTGTATATTGGATTGCTGAAGATGAATGAATACGATGAATAACTAGTGATAGAACTGGATGATCTATCTTGAAGTGATTAGGGCAGATAGATTTCGCTGTCGAAACCCCTTGTTAGCTAAAGACCTTCGTCTCCAACCCCAACTTGTTGCTGTTGCTCTAGAAACCAAACTCAATAATAATAATCAGAGATACCTCCTTTAGTCCAATAACCCTTCTTTAATAGATTATAATGCGCTTTTAGGGTTTGCATGTCACTTTTAGGGTTTGCATGCCACTTTTAGGGTTTTCGCTTTACTTTTTGCATGCATGCAATCCTAATTGCTCGTTGACTTAAACTGAAGAAGTAAGGACTGCATGCTTCGCATGCTTTATGATAATAACTCTGATGGCCCTATTTATTATACTGATGATTGAATAATTGTTCTAATATGCTCTCGGTATTAAAGGTCCTTGGTCAATTCCCTATTTATAAAAAACAAAACATTACAGCTTCATACAACATCATCGTCGATGGAGTAGGCACCTTCCTGATCGTTCTTTTGGACATCTTTCCTTTATGATTTTCTTTCATTTGGCCTCGGATGTTAGGAGAAATAGATCTAGTGGGCCATCACCTTTTGGGTTCCAATCCCTAGGATCTTCTCCTCAGAGCATCTCTCCAGAGAAACCGCCCAATCTCAGAATTTTGAGCTCCTAGACTCTTACATTGATCCACTTTCAACCTTTATACTTTTACATTTTGTTGTATTGCTTTATTGAAGTCACTTTAACACTCCCACATTGTATAGACATCATTGAACTTAGCAGTCCCATTGGCCTTCTTTTGGTCACCTGTTGGACATTAATAAAATTATTTTATCTTATCTCATTGAATATGCTAATAAAATATAATAAATCTTCTTTGGAAGTAGAATGCTCATCCTGAAACAAACTTTTACCCTTCAAATTGGTGCTCATGTGGCAAGATGTCCTCCTATAAGCTTTTGCTTTGTCTTGGAAGTGGGCCAAAGGTTTATGTAATGAAGACTAATGCCTCCAAATGTGCAAATCTGCCTTGGGGAATTTGAAAAGCACTCTAAATGAAGAAATATGCCCAAAATTTGTAAAATGCTTTCCAAAGCCAAGATTTAGCAATTTAATATGTGATTTGTCTTCCACATTGAAAGTTTTTCTCAGTTTTCAGCTACCGGTTTAAATGTCAAATTTTTTTTTGTTTAATGCCCAACCCAGATTTAATAAAGGCTGGAAATTGCACAATATTTCAGACTGATAAAAGCAATGTTGAAACTCACATTTATTGACAGAAAATAAAATAATAAATGCACAACATAAATTTCAGACTTAAAGATTTTTGGCAAACTTGCCCAGGAAAAACCCACAAGGGGAAAACCTATTTGGAGAGAGAGATTTTTATTTTCAGGAAAAAATTATAGCAAAACTCAGAAAAATTTTCAGACCAACTTATCTCAACCGGATGAAATTTTTTTGCCTCGTTTTCCGTGCAAACAGGAAAAATCAAACTTAGAAATTTTTTGTTTTCTGCCTCTATTTCCATGCCACTGCACGGACAGACTGTACGGACCTCAAAATCCGTGCCCAGAATTTGTTTTTTCTCAAAAATCGTGGCAAAAAATATGCCTCGAAAATCATGCCTGCTGTACTGAAAATTGCACCGTACGGACTGTACGGACTGACAATAAATGCTGCTGTCCTCTCGATTTTCATGCCCTCTCTTGCTGTCGTCCTTTCCTCGAAATGCGTGCCAAGAGAAAAAACTTGCTGCTGTTGGTGTTTTCTCCTCTTTCTCAGAAAAATGGGTTTGCTCTCTCTTAGCTCTCTCCTTCACTCTCTTTCTCAAAAGTGAATGCATTTTTCCTTTCCTTGCCTTTTGGTGAAAACCCTAGGGTTCTTCTAATCCATCGGTTGAGATTAGATGAGATGAGTGGATGAGATTAAATGCTCATTAAATCTCATTTAAAATTTAATTTCGCTCACCTCACTTAAATTTTCCAAAAAGTGACTTTATTCTCTAAATTCAATTTAAATGCTCATCTCAAGTCATTTAATGCAAGGGTCACTTTGTTTCCCCCTTTTAAGTGACTAAGGCTAAAGTCACCTAGGGGAACACTTTCCTAGGTACAAAAATTAACACACATCACACCCTTCTTGCCTAGGCTTATATTATCAAGAAACACTAATGCCTTTCTATGTAGCAATAGGTGGAAAAATATGACAATCGATGGAAACCTCATGTTAATCACTAACAATATTGACGAACCAATAATGTATTTGACTAGATAAATATCATAGTTGCACGGGTACTGCTCTCGGGATTTTGGTAACCTGTACCCGATGTTTCCCTGCTCCTCGGAGCTTGGGAGCTGGTACGAAACGTCCCCTTTTTGATGGGAGCTTCCTTGGGAACTTGGGAGCTTTTCGGGAGCTTTTTGGGAACTTGCTTTTGCCGCTCCCTTTTTATTGGGAGCTTCTATAAGCTCCCGACCATGCGGAGGCCAAAATCATAAGAAAAGTGTTGAAAATCAATTGAATGATTGAAGTTTATTGTATCAAGAAATCATCAATAACAAAAATTTCAATTGAATCTATCAATAATGCCATTTTTTTTATTTTCAAGGTTATATAAATAAAGAGGGCCCACACTTCTTAAGTGTTTAAATCCGTTCACACTCAATATATGTTGCAAGTGTACTTAAGTGAATACACATGAATTTTCTACAATACTAAGATATTGAACTACTTTAGTTCATATCTCAAATGATTATAGCTAGCTTATGTTATTCATACTGATTGATATAGCAATTTAGGATCATAAACCATATCAAATTCAAGATACCAAAAGATTTGAAAGTTTGTTAGTTGAACTTAAAACAATCAAGTTCATTCAAATTAGAAGTAAGTAGTAGTTACCATAAAAAAAATGCAGAGGCACCCAAATACTAAGAACTCTTAGGGGCAATGTGAAATTACAGTGAGATTTGTATAATGTGGACCTAAAGGAGGGAACAAATTTAAAAAGAATGAATTTCATGACACTACTAGAGGATTAAGAGGATAAAATAGTTTAAGCTATGAAATTAATCAATTATGTATTTTTTAACTTTATTTTTTTTAATATATTTAAAAAAAATTAATATATATTATTGCCGCTCCCAACCCTACGTTTCCTACAAATTTGGGCGAAGCTTCTAGCCGTATCGGATACTCATGTCTGTGTACCTGACGTACCCGCGTTCCAGAAACTTGTGCAACATAGATAAATATTACAATAATTCCCTCTTAATGTTTAATTGGGTTGGGAATAAAATTGTGACCAATGATGACAAAATCTTGACCATGACAAGGCTTAGACAAGTTCTAAATGGAGAGTATTTCAGAACTGTAGCCTCCAAGTAGCCAAAGAAAATCTTCACATAAACCCTTTTAAAACTTGCTAAGCAATCAAAGCTCCACAAATGAGCATATGAATTTGTAGTCATAAAAATAACTTAATCCTACAATGCTGTTAAAGCAGAGTCTTTATGACATAGACGATCAACACAAAGCCAGTAAGGCAAGTGTGTTGAAGATCAACAAAAAGCTCCAAGCAAGTACACCAAGAACCTAGCCATGCATTCATGAAGGTCAAGAGGTTTAACAAGTGCATCAAACACTGCATGTGGCAAGATAGACTTCCCATCTTTCAACTACACATAAGAATAAATGCTGCTATCAAAGCACTGTCCAACAAAGACTGCTGTTACGGTGAATTAATCAAAGAGATCAATGAGGCCTCTACTGGTGTACAATAGATGGCATGAATTCATATGAAGTTCTCATAGATGAGGTCAAATGACAACATGACCAATCATCTGTCTAGCCACAACGAGTCCTAATAGTTGGTACCAACCCACAATCTTTGCATTTATGCTTCTTAACGAGATATTTGTAAGAAGAAATGTATCATATAATATGAATTTTGATAATTGAATGGACATCTAGAATGCCCTTGATCACAATGATTAGAATGGCTATACAACTAAGATGTAAATGATGAAGAATTTGGAACTCCTTGGTTAGAAGGTGTAGAATGTTGTTTCGACAAATCAGATTCAAGCGCCAATGTATATGCAGTAGATAGATTATTAGATGGTGCAGGCTTTGGTTCTAGCAAAACAAAAGTAATTGATAGATCAGGTAATCTTGCATTTGGTGATGAAGACTCAAAATATCGAAGGCGTAGTTGCACCCTCTCATATTCGACACAATAAGAGTGACAATTCCTTGTCCATGATTGCCAAGTCCACCACCTCTATAACTCATTGGATTTCCTGCCCATCTTGAGAGATAGTGCTTCTAAAGTCACTTCTAGGATATCACAACTGAGATGAATCTCTTCTAGATGATCATTAGATCCATGGTCCCTTATGGTTTTGAGGTCTATTGACCTAGCTTTCCTTGGGTTGACTAGGCTTAGATGCAAAGAATACATACCCTTCTCCTACAATGCATCATTCATTGCAAGCAGATTGTTTTTCACTTCATCATCCATGGGGAGTTTCAGTGCATCCTTTGCTCGTTGAGGCCATCTGCAGTAAAATCCACCCCCGTATCTTCTTCTTTAGATGTCTAATCACTTAACAATTTGCTCTTTTACTTATGTGCAATCAACAAGAGCATAAAAAGATTTAAATAGCAAAACATGATGATCACATGTAACAAAAAATCAAATATGAAATTGACACAAGATATTTATGGCTGGAAACTACATATATAAGCTCAATAATGAAGTATATACCATAGCCTCCTCTCAAGGCTGCAAAATCTAACAATGCAAGATGCCCGAGCTAGGCTAAATCATTAAACCCTAGCTCCACCAGACAAGGTAGGGTGTCCTCTTCTCTTCTTCACTAGTCCAAGTCTAAGGTTTCCTCCCAAAATCTTAGTCTCAATTTCCAAGGTTAAAATCCTAGCCCCAAAACTCCCAGATGCTCCAAGAAACTCCGAAAAGACAAGAAACTCTAGTTCTTATGAGAGAGAGTAATAACAAGTACAAGTGAAGACCTAGAGAGAGAGAGAGGACAAGTGTGCTCATCTTCTACCACATCTCTACACAAGAGTGAGAAGGAATGAACACACAAGTCCTGTGAATGAAAGTCTCTCTCATTCCTCTATCTATATGAGAGGTAAGTGAGGCCAACGATATTATGTGTTACCTGTTGAATTTTAGCATTAGCATAAATACTTTAAAATTTTGCAGACTATTAGATAACAATAGACAAGTGCAGTAGCAACATCAACACATCAAAACACTGAACACGAGTTTTTCACTGGGGAAACCTTTGAAGGACAAAAACCCCAAAAGCATTAGTAATTCATCTCTTAAATGAGATGACTTGAGTTCCTCAAAATTCTGAGATGAATATTCTTCAGTAAATTTTCAAACCCTAATAAGTTTTGATCCACATATCCAAAAATTCACAAAAAATGATTTTTTAGTAAAAAATCCAAATTAGGGCTTCAAGCCCTAATTTCTCTCAGTTGCTGAAAACTTCTCTTGCTTCCCAGATCTGTACGGATCAGGCTGCCCGAACAACCCTGTTGCTTCTCGAGCCTAATTTTGTTGCCCGACACACCCTGCTCGAGCTGCCCGAAACTCTGTCTACTGCTCGGAATATTGCCCGAGCCTTCTGCCTGCCTGCCCAAAACCTTGTTGCCTGACCGAAACCCTGTCCGAGGCTTCTGCTGCCTGCCCAGAACCCTATTTGAGCTGCCTGCTGCCTGCCCGAGGGTCTGCTGAGTGCCCATAACATTTCCCGAGCTTCCTGTTTCCTGCCCGAAACCCTGTCCGAGCCTTCTGCTTCCTGCCCAGAACCCTGTTCGAGCTGCATGCTGCCTACCCGAGGGTCTGCTGAGTGCCCATAACCCTTCCCGAGCTTCCTATTGCCTGCCCGAGGGTTTGCTGAGTGCCCGAGCCTTGATAGGGCTTGCTATAGGTGACCAAGGGCATAGGTGAGCTACCGGAGGAGGAAGAGAGGCAACCCGTGAAGAATTTCAGGCTGCCTGTGAAGATGGAAGCCTATCCGTGGAGAATCCAAGGCTACTCGTGAGTGTATGAAGTTGCCCGCAGAGATGAAGAGGGCTAGGGTTAAACCCTAGCTCGTGAAGAAGGAGAAGATGATGCTGCTGCTGTTCTTCGTGAGTGAAACCGTAGGCTAGGGTTTGCTGCAATAAGAATGGTTTCCCTAGCTAGAATCCTCCATGCTAGGGCATAACCATAAAATAGTCTTCTCTTCAAAAACACTAGCAAAAGTCTTCTTTAGAGCAGTTGTGGATGATGAGCAACTGTGTGTATCAAAATGAAATGGATTTTTTTTTTTTTAATCCTTTGAGTCACCTATAAGTGGACCAAAAACCAAATGAATAAAATAATATTATTTTATTACTTTGACTTTTACTTTTAGTGGTACTAAAGGTCTTTTTGTACTTTCACTTTGACTCCTTAGTGAGCTAAGGGTCCTTATGTATTTTTGACTTTTACTTTAGCCTTCTTCAAGTGCCCCTATGGTCAAAACAAGTGGTCAAGGTGGTCCTTCATCCCCACTCAAAGTACATCATCATAAACAGAGAGAATTACCAATGCTTTTATCTCACACTCTTTGTGACACCAAGATAGGGCACTAGGTGTCTGAAACAAGGGAATCTAAGCCTTGGAGAAGATCACAAAGCCCATAGATTGAGGGTCAAAGTGTCTCACATGCCCAGACCCGGTCTAGGGCTTATAGTGATATCCTGGTAACAAACCAGGTGCCTCAGCCATAGGCTGCATAGTTTTACCCAAGTTCAAATATTTGGTAACAAACCAAACGCCTCATTCTTCCGGAGAATGGCCCTTAGCCCTAGGCTGAGTCCCTAGTCTCGGACTAGATTAAATTCTTGGTAACTGACTAGGTGCCTCCATTCAAAGACTGGCCACTCAACTCTAGGCTGAGCCCCCCAGTGCTGGACTGATTCCACATCCTGGTCCTTGTCCATATGTCTCCATTCAACAGAATGGTCACTCAGCTCTAGGCTGAGTCCCCCAGTGCTGGACTGGTTCCACATCCTGGTCCCTGACTAGATGTCTCCATTCAATAGAATGGTCACTCGGCTCTAGGCTGAGTACCCCAGTGCTGGACTGGTTCCACATGCTGGTCCTGGACTAGATATCCCCATTCTCCTAAGAGAATGGCTCTCGATGCTGCTTAGGAAAAATCAACATTACCTCCCAAACTAACATGTAGATTAAAGTCCAAAAGAAGCAATGCTATCCAGAGGAGAACTCAGGAGGGAAGGCCAATGTCACCACACCGACCCTCTTTTCACTTTTGGTTGGCTCTTCTCCAACTCAAGGGGAGCTTCCCCAAGGGAGGGTTACTAGAGCTATAAGGAATGAAGTACAAGGTGATGTGAAGAGTCGCCCTAGACAAATGTTTGTCTTTTTGTAGCATAGGAAATATAATAGCTAATGGGAGGACAAAAGAGAACACTCCAAGAACTAGTGCCAATCCAATCAAGGGCAATTGGAGTCAAATAGTCACCAAGCAGGCCTTGCTTGACAAGTCACCGAAAGAGTAGAACTACATCAGCTAACCCAAACCCTACTTGATGAAGTTGAAGGTGAACTACAGTTTACAACAAAAGGAGTCAAATAAAGAATCCTCTTCCTTTCAAGCTTTTGGGGGTGCACTCTATAAATAAATGCTTTGATTGCAGCATACAAATCAAGGTAAAGATACACCACATAGCTCTTGAATAAATAAAAATGTAAAGAAATGATGAAAAAGAGACTAACTTAAAACCCCTTTCCCTATTCGAGGTAGTAACACCCCTTCAATGGCCTAAGTAAAATCATAGAAATTACAATATAAATGCCCAATACAACTTACAATCATGAAGCTCCAAGCAAGATCAAAGCGCCACACATGAACAAGAAGGGAACCCTTACAACAATATTTGCTCCAAGTAAAGATTTATCTATTAAGCTCAAGAGAGAGGGAGCTCCAAAAATCCAACCATGCAAATGAATGAGAGGTTAAACCATTATATAGGTTTGAATCCTTCTCTCCACAACAATAAACAAATCCAAAATACTCCAACTATTAACCAACAATATTAAATTAGTACATGAAAGAGGTGGTCAATGAAAAATGTACAAGTCTCCATCAAGATAGCTCCAACGTCTCCACCAAAAGAGGGCATCAAGTGTAGTGCTCCATAACTAACTCTATCATAGAATGTGCAAATATCCATGAATAATGGAACGATCCCAAATATAACTTGGAAGAGTTTTTGTGATATACTGAATAGATGAGAAAGCAGAAATTTTCTTATAAAGGGTTACAATGAGGATGAGTCGATCCATGTTATGAATGTGGGATAAACCGAGAAACACAATAAAGTGAAATAAAACACAAATAACATAAGGTCAGTAGTGACTTTATTAATGTCCAAGTCTAATATCTAATTGACCATTATAAACTATGTTTTACTTTAATAGTGTTAAGTGGCGTATGCATATGCATTATTGACAGTAGATCGAACAATCTTTGAAGGAAAGTGGATGATTAGGACAATGATTGGTGAAGCCCCGTGGCAATATTGAGTTAAGAATTGTGTGTTATTGATCCAACACATTTAGGGCATCAAGGACCCATTCAATATTTGCATCATGTTGGAAATGCAAAGTCCTCTAAAATTTCAGAATAGACAAACTTGAAGAGGCTTTGGGAGTTTGACGGTCCTGGAGAAGCATAGGAATTGGTGTCTAGGCCCATGTAGAGCTTTCCATCTTCTTAGGGTCAAAGTGACTATTACCATGCTATCTTAGCATCAAGCTTGCTAGAAAACTGTGCTTAAAGACTAAGTGGAGCTGCAAAGCAATCCTTTTGAGATTATGGAAAATGATCCTTTAAGTTATTGCTTCAAACTTCAGATTCGAGATATTGGCTTGTATTGGAAGTGGAGTAATGGAAAGTCCTCCTTCAACTATGACATCAAGGACTTGTATGATAGATTGAGGATTGGGATCCCTATTACTTTTATACTCAACTAGAAAATGCGAGATTTGTGACTTTGGGGAGAAGTGGCAAAAGCAGTGCAAAACAATGTGGAAGGCATGAAGCTTGTTTAAATTACAAGTTTTGGGTTGGTTGGTGCTCCATTAGGGCTTGGTAGTTAAATCAAGACCTAGTAAAACAAACCTCTTCGATCTATTTTCTGATCGATGTTGTAAAGGGAAAACAATTGGTCATGTCTTGTGGTGGTGTCTGCTTGGCATGACCTTTTGGGCATGGTTGCAAGTAGAATATAATCACCTCTTTACAACCCCCTTTCTGGGTGAGGGTTCCTCCTTGGCAATTGATCGGATGCGTAGAGATTTTCAAAGAGTTATAGCATATACAATTGTCTTTTACAGCTTTCCGTTGGAAAATATGGTGCACAACAACCTTTCAAGGAAACAATTGCAACCTACAGTTGGGAGAATTGTGAGTGTTAAAAAATGATTCGACACTCCATTTCAAAGATAGAATTGACGTGTTTCAATAGGAACTAGAATCTGTCTCCCTTGGGGCACATGACCATATGCTAGCATTTTTAATTTTCATTGGAAGAGGGTCTTCATGTAACTCTTATGTCTATCGGTGGTAACTCTTGTGATTATTTGAAATAATGTAAGTTGGTTTCAAAAATAAATATATAAAGAATGACCTCTTGCCATAGAGGAACTTGAATCCAATTCTCCCCTGCACCAGAGCCTAGAGCTTTGAAACTGATATCACGTGTTATAAGACTAACTTCTAACTCACATGCAAAAATTATGTCTGTTCAAAACTAAACTATAGGGGAGCATCCTCCTCCATAATGCTTCGCTCTTGAAAGCACAATCCCAAAGGGAGTGATCAAGAATCACTCATGGGAACATGATTCCTGATCGCTTCCTTTTGGGAGTGATTTTGGATAGCGTGCTCCTTGATGAAAAAATGCTCCCTCTTTTTTTAGGGAGTGCTTCCTCGTCGCTCCCGAGATAAAAAAAACTGCTCTCTAATAGGTCCCATGAATTGAGGTGATTTTTTCCTTTTTTTGGTTTTTGGAACCAAGACAAGGTTTTACTTGGATTTTTGGGCATGGTTAGGGTTCATTTAGGGGATTTAAACACTCTTTGACGCCATTTTCCCTCATTCTATTTCTCATTTTATTCATTTTCACTCCTCTTTTCTAGGGTTTTCAATGGGTTTGCTAGTTGTTTGTGAGAAAATTTGTAAGAGCTTAGAAGGGAGATTGAAGGGGTGATTGAAGGTTACTATTTGTGAGAGCTTGGAACGAAGATTGAAATAGAGACATTCAAACACCATTGGAGAGGAAAGGATGCAGGCTCTAAATCCCACTCTTTTATGAAATTTTTTTCCACTATGTTAAAATTTTAAATCTTGAATGTTCTCTTCTCCTACTCTTTCCCATTTCTCCTTCTCCATCTTTCTATTGCAAACAACAAGTGATTATTATCTTGAGTCAAGAAGCATGATGGGTTTGTGGTTTTTGCTTTTTGTTCCACCTCTTATCATGGTGGTGGTGTTGGGAAACTGATATAATATGAGCAGTGATGAGTAGGAAGAGGTAGGGAGTGGCATATACTGTGGAGAGGAGGAAGAAGGGTAAGAGGATGATGATAATGATGCTGAGAGTGACGAGGGACAAAAACAAAAAGATACAACCTTTGTGGAAGTATGTGGAAAGGCTTGGGGGAAGGAAATAGGGTGGAACCACAAAGTTTATATACCCCCATTGTACTAAAACTTACACAGGTTAAGATACCCATGTGAGAAAGCATCTATGTTGGGTTATGCCATCGAATGAAGGTAAGACTATTGGAATCAAAACCTATGACAAAGTGCCAGGGAAATAGAGAAACAAATACAAGCTAGAAGAATAGGTTGCTCAAAACAAATCGAAGAAATCAACGGTCGAATCTGAAGCCTCACACAAAATATTTGGTAGTTGATTTGGATCCTCATTCCCCCATAGTAGTGGATTCTCGCCTATGCAAAGAATATTATCAGATTTCCTCTACAACCAAGGTTGTAGAGGTGACGTGGTTAAAAAAAATTATAGATTTCTCTATGCATGTGGTGTACCATTCAAAGTTCTTCTCTAACCCTATTGGCATGAAATGGTACAAGCCATCAATGGTGCCAAATTTAATATTTTTCTTGGAAAGTTTACGAATGATTAGACCAACTATGGGGTATCCATTGTATCTGATGGGTGGAGAAATGTTAAAAGCAAGCCATTGATAAATATTCTTAGTGTGTCTACTAGTGGTGTGGTCTTCCGTTTTGCTCATGACTACTTAGATCCCTACAATATTGATATTAATATTGCACAATCTTTACTTAAAACCATTCAAGAGATTCAACCATACAATATCATTCAAGTCATCACTGATAATGCCACTAATTGTAAGGCAACATGAACAATCATTTAGGATGCATACCCTAACATATTTTGGTTAGGGTGTATGGTTCACATATTGAACCTTTTGATGCGTGATATTGTTAAGATGAGTTACCCTAATTATCGGTGCATTGGTGCCTTGCACAAGAGAGAAGAAAATGATAAAATTTACTACCAATCATAAAATGGCCCACCACATTTTTTGCAATCACTCTAGGTTGGAGCTATTGAAGATAACAAAGAGTATATTTTCTATCTACTACCTCGTCTTCAGATGGCTTTTGAAGGAAGAGAGGCATTAGCTAGTATGGTCTCAAGTGATTCATGGCAGGATTTGAGAGATAGAGCTGCAAGCACATCTGATAAACATTACTTTCAGGAGGTGGAGGAAACTGTTCTTGATGGTAATTTTTGGGCACAGATTGGGTATGTTATGTAGTTCACCAAGCCCGTTTATAGTATGATTCGGTTTGCAAATACATATCAATCGATGATTGGGGAGGTGTATGAGCAAATGGATAGTATTCTTGGCCAAATTAGAGACATTGTTGAGTAGAGAGATGCAATATTGTACGATCATATTCATAAACATGTGGTCAAAAGGTGGGATAATTTGAATGTTCCACTCCATGTCCTAGTATATGTCTTTACACCAAAATATTATTCTCCATCTTGGTTGGCCCAACTAGCACTTGGGGGTGGAGTTAGTAAAAAATCACACAAAGAACGAGAGGTGCATCATGAGTATATGCTTGCATTAGACAAGTTGGTCCTTGATGAAGAGTGTGCTCAAGTACGAAGTGAATTGATCAAATACATCAGTGTACATGGAGTCTTTGGTAACCTACATACAACCAAAAATCAAGATAGGTTGAGTCCTATTGAATGGCGGAACATGAATGGCTCTACCACATATTTGCATAAATTGGCGGTGAGGTTGCTTTTCACAGGTTGTTAACACTTCTTTTGTAGAGATTTGTTGGAGCACCTACCACTTCATAAACAACATGAAGAGAAACAACTTGAATGTAGATTGGGCAGAAAGCTTGGTTTTTGTGCACTGCAACTTGATTTTGTTGTCCCATTATTGTGATGTGACCAAGAATGATAGAACATATTTGACTTGGGATGAAATATAGAACCCTGTGTGAAGGAAAAAACTTGACTGAAAAATAAAATTTTGTTTTATAAATTTTTGATTGATGGTTTATTACAATAGAAGTCCCGCATATATATGTGTGTGTGTGTGCGTGTTTATTTGGTGTGTGTGTGCGTGTGTGTGACTTTTCATAAAGTCATACTCTTTGATGACTAATTAAATTTATTATACAATTTTAGTTTAATATATTTATTTAATTAATTATTTATAACATTGCCCTCTTCTATTAAGATGCTTTTTCCTCAAAGCAAGGTAATGACAGATATTGCTGAATGAACTTCTATGTTTGCCAGAAAGCATCTTCCCTTGGGCAATTCTTCCACTGAATAAGGTATTCTTTGATTATTTGCAAACATAGTCTTCTTTCTCTGATATTGATGACAACTTTTGGTTCTAGAATGAGCTTGCCTTCTTCGTCCAATGTTGGAATTGTCGTCTGAGCAGTTTGATGTTGACCCAATAATTTTTTAAGATTCCAGACATGAAAAACATTGTGAATTCGACTCTCATTTGGTAACTTCAATTCTGTTAACATTTCATATGCTAAGCTAGATGTCATTAGTGTTTAATCCAAATTCACAACAATAGCATATGCAGAATAACTAAAAGAAACACAATCACAAGATAGACACAGTATTTATCCTGGGAACCCTCAAGAGGAAGAAAACCCAACAAAACTTCCTCTGTATAAGATGTATAAAATAAAACCCCAAAACAGGTATTCTCCTCCCTGCTGGTCTCTCTCTCTCTCTCTCCTCTGCGCTACTCAAGTGAGTGAGTCTGTGTTTGAATCCATATCACTTCACAACTAGCGGAGCAAGTTGCTATGTACTCTGCTTCAACTGTGCTTAGAGCCACACTGGACTGTTTCTTACTAAACCATGAGATCATGGCGGATCCTAGACAATAACATCCACCTGAGGTGCTCTTTCTGTTTGCGACACTTCCTGCTCAATCTGAATCTATATGTCCATACAGTCTGTAGTCATGATCTCTACCATAGTAAAGTCCTAAGTCTATCATACCTTTTAGGTACCTTATCACATGCTTTGCAACTATCAAGTGAACCTGTCTAGGTTTAACTAGATACTGACTTAAGGTGTTCACAACAAAGCATATATCTGGCCTTGTATTCGTCAGATACATGAATGACCCAATAATCGGTCTGTACTGAGTCATGTCCACTAACTCTGATGATTCATCAGATAACAACTTCAGGTTGGTGTCCATGGGTGTGGCCATGGCTTTACAATCCAACATATCAAATCTTTTCAAGATTTCTACCACATACTTTCCCTGGTTTAGAAAGATTCCTTCTAGGCTCTGCCACACTTTTAGCTCAAGGAAATAATGCATCAATCCAAGATCTTTCATCTCGAATTCTTCGGCTTGCTTCTTCTTGCTCTCTGTGATCTGTTTCCCATTTCTAGTCAGAAATAAATCATCTACATAATAGTATGACAGGTTCATCATCCATAACCTTTATGTAAAGGTTAGGATCCACTTTAGTCTTGGTAAAGCCCAAGCTTGTCAAGAAGCTATCTATTCTTCCATGCCAAGCTCTAGGAGCTTGCATCAGTCCATATAGAGCCTTTTTCAACATACATACACGAGTCACTGTGTCTCCGACGTCAAATCCTTGTGGCTGTTTGATGTAAACCTCTTCCTCAATTATACCATTCAAGAAGGCTGTCTTTACATCCATCTGGTGTAGATCCCACTTCATCATGGAAACAAGTGCCATGATGGTTCTGATGGAAGTGTACCTTGCTACTGGAGCAAATGTCTCTTCATAATCAATTCCCTCTTTTTGAGAGAATCCTCTAGCCACAAATCTTGCCTTGTACTTTTCAATACTTCCATCAACAACATATTTTATCTTGTAGATCCATTTCGAAGATACCACACTCTTGTTTTCTAGTTTGGGTACTATATCCCAAACATCATTCTTCATTATCGACCGATATTCTTCTGTCATTGCTTCCACCCACTCTTTCTTCTGTGCAGCTTCCTCGTAGCTAGTGGGTTCTTGATCTACAAGGTCACACATCAAAGCTACATAACTGGACTATGGCTTTGATCTTTTTGCTTGTTCTTGAGGAGCCTTCTGGAGCTCCATATCTCTCTGTTTCTTGTATGATTTCTCTTACCCAAGCAGTTTTCTCTTTCGAGATATATCCATAGTAGGGGGTTCCCGAGGTTCTAGCATATCATGATCTTTAGATGCTACCATTTCAGGAGAGGGTTCAGCTTCTACCATTCTGGGAGGTACATCCTCTTCATGTACTTCTTCAAGTTGACACCTAGATTTCTTAAGAGTTGTCTCATCAAATGTTGCATCCCTACTAATCTCTATATGATGGAATCTTGAAGGCTTTAGAGACTTCACAATATCCAACAAATATTCCCTTCTTTCCATAAGGATCCAGCTTGGTTATATTCTCTTTCGGAATGTGTACATATACTGGACAACCAAATATCTTGAGATGGCTCACTTCGGGTTTCTTTCCTATATACATTTCTTCAGGAATCTTGAATCCAAGAGCAACGTGAGATAATCTATTTTGCACATATACGGCTGTTCTTGCTGCTTCACCCCACAGGTGCATGGGGAGGTCTTGGTCATGAATCATTGTTTCCACTGCTTCCATAATGGTTCTATTCTTTCTTTCCGCAACACCATTTTGTTGATGATTGTACGGAGTGGTTGATCCCTCTTGATTCCAGCCTCCTTACAGAATGCTTCAAATTATTTTGAAGTATATTCTCTACCATTATCTAATCTCAGCGTCTTGATTCTTCTTTCTGAATGGTTCTCTATCAAGGCTTTGAATTCCTTGAATTTCTTGAACACTTCACTCTTGGTATTCAAGAAATATATCCATGTCTTTCTTGAATAGTCATCAATAAATGTGACATAATATTCATATCCACTTAACGATATGGAGGGCATAGGACCACATACATCAGAATGAATTAATTCCAACGTACCTTTAGTCTTTGTTTCACTTTTTGGAAAGGGATTCTTGACATTCTTTCCTCTTGCACATCCTTTGCAAGTTCCCTCATGATCAATCTTCACATCAAGTAACTCTGTTACCACCTTGCTCACATAGGGTAGTGCTTTGTAGTTGATGTGAGCAAGCCTCCTATGCCATAGTTCACTTGAGCTAGTAGTCTCATGGACAAGGGCTGTCTCTGGATGCCCTTTGAGTTTGTACATTCCTCCTTCTTCACCAATGACCACAACGTCTTCAAGTGTCTTTCCTTTGGACCACATAAGTACTTATCCATCTATAAAAGAAACTATATATCTTTTCTTATCTAGTGCTGAGATGGAAAGTAAGTTCTTTTTCAAACCTGGTACATACGGTACTTCCTTCATCTTCATGGAAGTCTGAGAATCAAGCTTGTAGCTTGATTCACCAATACCTTTGATGGGATATTGATAGCCATCTCCTAACGAAACTTTCTGAGGAGAGCTATTTTCTTCAAGTCTTGACAGAGTTTGCTTCTTCCCTGTCATGTGCTTTGAAGCACCACTATCAATAAGCCATGTATCTTCTCCAGGTGTTACATACCCAAAGAGTGTAGAGAATAGCACATATTTTTCTACATCTTCTTCTTTTGTTATTCTCTTCTGAGGTCTTTCTTCCTCATCCTCATCCTCAGCTAGATGAGCATGATGTCTCTTGTTGCTGTTCTTCTTTGGTGATGGACACTCTCTGGCAAGGTGTCCTATCGTATGACAATTATAGCATTAATACTTTGAGTAATCTTTCTTCTAGTTGTTTATTCTTTTCTTTTGAAACTTCTTCTTTGAAGGTTTATGATTGCCTTTCTTGAAGTTTGATTGTATTCTTCCTTTAGTATGGATGGCTAGAGCCTGATCATCTTCTCTAAGTAGAGCTTCTCTATTAGCTACTTTAGCTTCTTCTTGAATGCAATCTTCCCATACAATGTCAAACTTCATACTTTCTTTTTTGGCACACAGAGTCTGTATGAATGAGTCCCAAGGTCTAGTGAGACCATTGAGAGTAGTCATAACTAGTTCATCTTCATCAAGGGTGTCTCTAAGAGCACTTAGTTGTTCTCTAAACTGAGAGACCTTTGTGAAGTAATCTTGAATTGATTCTCCTTTGCTCATCTTGGAGCCCTTCAGTTGAGCTCTCAAATTCATCTCATTAGAGGAAATTTGGGGTCTAAAATGGGCCTCCTAAGGAAAATAATAAAAAAGGCCACATCACACTACAAATATGCCATGTCAGATTAAATCTATTAAAAATATAATGAAAGTCAACCTAAATCGTCTCATTAATGGTAGTTGACAACTATATTGAGTTAATGTAGAGTTAAGAGATATTGGTTAAAAATATTAATGAAATATTTAGATTCTTGTGCACACATAATAAATTATTTGAAACTTTTGAATTTTATATTATTATTTTTTTAAATGAGTTGACCACTACTTTTTATATATTTAATAAATGTAAAACTCAAATATATTCATTTATAATGAAAAATATAATTATAATAGTATTAAAAAAATCACTATTATTTTTTAATATAAATTTTATTTTAATTCATATAAAAAATATTACATCACATAAAATAAAAAAACAATAAACTATGTATATTCATATTATTTTTTATATTAAAATAAAAAAAAATTGTGGTTTAATGGGTAGGTAGGTAAGAGAGAAAAAAAGTAAAATAAAATTTTATTATATTTTAGTAACATCAAAAATAGTTTTTATTTTTTATTTTGTTAGTATTTAAATATTTTATTTATTTTTGGATGCAATAATTTAATATATTTATTTTTTAAATATTATTTAATAATATTAAAAATACTAAATATCTTTTATTTAGTATTTCAAGATAAGTCTATTTAAAATTAAATATTATTTAGTTTTCTTTTAAAAAAATTGATTAATAAATGTTTTTAGTATTTCAAAATGCTTCCACTACAATTTTAATTAATAAGAAGGTTATGTTTTAGAGGAGTTGGAAGTAGTGATCACATAAAATATTCTATATTTATTAGTTAAAGTTTATTTATCTTATTTCGAGGTGATCTTTTCAAGAACTTAACCAAGGTGAGGTTGATATGGAGTTAGCTATTGTCAAATAAAAATATGACACATAAGCATTATGTGTCCAACTCAACCATAATGGTTGACCAAAGATATTGAAATTCTATTGGTTTAAAAATTCAACTCAATCCAGCTCATCCATGGCACAGTTTTTTATAAGGCCCATTTTAGACCCCAAATTTCCTCTAATGTTCTGTTGATGTTCCTTCCCTCATACATTTTGGAAAGTGCATCATACATTTGCTTTGGTGTCTTCTTAGATGACACTTGAGGGATCAAGTGATCTTTGATAGAATCAACAATGATCCTCATTGCCTTGATTAGGTCTTGTTCATGCTTCTCCTAAGCTTCATCTTCTTTTGGTTCTGCAACTTCATCCTTGATGTACTTCTCAAGGCCATTCTCTTTAAGAATGAGACCAATACTATACTTCTATGCTAGGAAGCTTTCTACGCCTTTTAGTTTGTCCTCAAGCTTAGTGCTTGGGGCCATCCTATCCAAGAGGTCACTAAAAATTGAAATTTCTCAAAATAAAAAGCTAACCTTACCAGGAGATGCTCTTGATTGAGGCGAGTTGGTTGGTCCACTTGATTTCTTGAGATCCCAAATCTTCACCCTTCAAATCTTACTTGCAAGGTTCCAAATTCTGCAGAATTTTTGGTTCTAGTTTTCTGCAGTTTTCTGGTTCAAGGCCAAACTAGGGTTTGTCTTTTCCAGAGATTCAACCACCCAAAAACTTCGATCCTGGGCTCAAAATAGATGCGCTCTAGGGAGGCGCAACTTTCTATGCAAGCATATCTTCCAAATTCCAAACTTTGCAGAAACCCTAATTTCTTCTGGAGGGGAGAGAGAGTTTCACCTTGTGAAAGCTGTCCTATTTAGGCTAGATCTGATACCATGTTAAGATTTCATATGCTAAGCTAGATATCATTAGTGTTTAATCCAAATTCACAACAGTAGCATATGCAGAATCACTGAAAGAAACACAATCACAAGATAGACACAGTATTTATCCTGGGAAACCCTCAAGGGGAAGAAAACCCACCAAAACTTCCTCTATATGTATAAGATAAAACCCCAAAACATGTATTCTCCTCCTTGCTGATCTCTCTCTCTCTCTCCTATGTGTTACTCAAGTGAGTGAGTCTGTGTTCTAATGAGAAGCACAACTCCTCTATTTATACACTTTAAGTCAATTGACTTTTACCCTAATCAAGTCGGCCCCACTAAACTATTTGGGCTGACTTCACCTAGGAAGACTCAAAAACATTATTTTATATTATTCATTGGGGTACTATTGACTCGACTTACAATGGAGGCTTTACCTCATGACTCTATGATGACCAATTATAATAGTAACATCTCGACGGAGGAATAATAACATCTCCATTGGGGTACATCAGTAAAATACATTTAGAATATCCTTTGAAGTTACAATATTTCAACAAATTCATCTGCGATGGGGCTAATCTTTCAGATGATTTGATATGGTCCATAAATTTTGGGAGCCAATTTATTATTTCCTTGTTGCTCAAGTGACAATTGATTATATGGCTGAAGTCTCAGAAATACCCAATCTGCTACTTCGAAATCTCGTTCTGTTCTATGTTGATCTGTTTGCTACTTCATACAATTTTGTGCCATAGTTAAATTGTCCTTGAGTACTTTCATTACTCTTTGATTTTCTTCGAATTTACTTTTTACTACAGGGACCTTTGCATCACCTTGAACGAGTTCTTTCCATTTGGGAGGCGCATAACCATACAATGCTTGAAAATGTGTCATTTTGGCCGACGTATGATAGGTGGAGTTATACCGGCATTCTACAAGATGTAACCACTGTAACCATTTGTTCTGCTTGTCAGTGATGAAACTACGAAGATAGGCTTCTAAACATTTGTTAACAACTTCCATTTGTCCATCTGTTTGGGGATGATAGGATGAGCTCATGTAAAGAGTGATCCCAATTTGTTTGCAAAATTCCATCCAAAAATTGCTTGTGAATTTGGCATCTCTGTCGCTAACGATGACTTTTGGAAATCCATGTAACTTGTAAATATTTTTACAAAATACTTCAACAATTTGTTTAGCGGAGTCAGTTTTCTTAATACCCATAAAATGTGTATATTTTGTTAATCGGTCTACTGCTACGTAGATTTTGTCCTTGCCTTCGGATAGGGATAACCCTTCAATAAAATCCATGGAGATTTCCTCCCATTTCTGGTTTGGAATGTGAAGCGGATGGAGTAGCCTTGGAGTCATGACATTTTCGCTTTTGTTTCATTGACATGTGTCACACTCGACTATGTACTTTTGAATGTCTTTATACATTCCCTTCCACTTGAAGGATTGCCTGACATTGTAGTAAGATGTGTTGCATGGGTACCTGTACCGGGGGGTCGGGTACATGAACCAGTACCGGGTACTTGGGTACTTCAATGGTACTTCCCCAGCCGTACCCAAATCCAACCTCACGTACCGAGTACTTCATGTATGAAAATAGGGTACTCGCGTGGAATTTGGTATGTCGTACCATGTGTTTGGGTACGTGACTGGTACAACCGTTGGACAATTTATCTTAGCTTGTTGTTCGGGATGAGTCAATTTGCAAAGTTTGAAGTTCAAAATTTTAAAAATTAAATAATAAAACACTAAAACACATGTTATGTGGGCCCTTGCCCCTTACCTAAACCAGCGCAACACTGCATTTTTCACTGCTAGTGCACTGTGCTCACTACTCCAGCGACGACGTGACAGAGGACCTTAGTGATGCTAAAGACATTCATCCTAAGGCTGTTGATGACATGGCTTGAGGAAGCCAAATCAACTATCTTGTTCATGTTCAATGTTTACTGTTTTGAACTTTCTTTTTCATGTCTAAAAATGCCTTTAGGCAAATTTTGAATGTAGTATGGCAATGAAGTTTGAACTCATGGTGTCATGGACATATATTATTTTATGTTGTTAATTATATTAATATAACTTCAGTATTCCAGTTGATAGCTACTATGAGTCTATGTCATATGATTTATCAAATTTATTATTTTATGTTTCCAATATTCAATGCGAATGTTCATATGAATTTAGAAATATCAAATATGCATGTATGATGTGAGTGTGAAATGATTTATTTTTATAAATTTTAACACACACACACACACACACACACATATATATGTCTATAGTACCTCTGATGTACCCAAGTACACTGCTTCAAAAAGTGGCGTCCTCGTACCTGTCCCCATACCCACGTTTTCTGGCAACTTAGGTAGTAAGTTTTGGAAAAACCTACATGTCTTGCGTCTGGGGAATCATGAGAGTCTATCAATACCTTGGTCTTAAACCTGGATGTTGGTCTTAAGTAGATCCTTCCTTTATACTTAAGGATGTTATTCCTCCATTTGAATTTTGGACCTCCTTGGCACATTCACCTCAGATTTCATTCAATGAGTCTAGAACTGCAACTGAAATCGCATAAGCCTTGACTTCTTCCTCTTTTCAGAGAGTGCATCAACAACTACATTATCCTTTCCTCCCTTATGTAGCATCTTCATGTCAAATGTCACAATTTTTTCTATCTATTTCTGTTGTTGAGTTGACAATGTTTTTTGTTGTAGGAGATATTGAAGACTGTTATGGCCTGTTCTTATCAAGATTTTACTCCCTAGAAGGTGTCGTTGCCATTTTTCTAGAGCATATATAATGGCAAGCATTTCCTTATCATATGTGGAATTCAGACTCTCTCTTTTATTGAGCTTCCGACTTTCGAATGCTATTGGATGACCTTCTTGCATCAAGACTGCTCCTATCTCGAATTCTGAAGCATCACGGTCAACCATAAAGGGTTTTGTGAAATCTAGTGTTGCTAATACTGGCGTTGATGATATAATGTTTTTCAATGCTTCAAACCATTTTTCGGCTACATCATTCCATCGAAATGAATTTTTCTTCAATAAATCTATTAGAGGGGTAGTCCTATGGGCGTAATTCTTCATAATCTTTGATATTATCTTGTCAAACCTAGAAATCCTCTTAATTTCAAGATGTTATCTGGTTTGGGCCACTCAGTGATTGCCTTGATCTTACTTGGATCAACTTTGACTCCTTCCTTCGATATTATATGGCCAAGATAGTCCACTTCTTTTCCAAAAGTGCATTTTGACATTTTTGCAAAAATATGTTGTTCCTCCAAGATGGTGAGTACTTGATCTAAGTATTGGATATGCTCTCTCCAAGTTTTGCTATATATGAGGATATCATTAAAAAATACTAATACGAACTTTCGCAAATATGGTTGGAAAAATTCATTCATTGCGGCTTGGAAAGTGGCTAGAGCTTTAGTTAAACCGAAGGGCATTACTTTGAACTCATAATGACCCTCATGAGTACGTAAGGCAGTTTTTGCTACGTATTCCAATCTAACCCTGATTTGGTAATACCCTGATCTCAAGTCTAATTTCGAGAAGTACTTCCATGAAGTTCATCTATAATCTCATCGATGAATGGGATAGGGAATTTATTCTTAATTGATACCTTGTTGAGACATTTGTAATCTATGCACAACCTGAAAGATCCATCCTTCTTTTGAACTGGCACTATTGGAGCTACATAAGGGTTTTTGCTCTTTGAAATGACTCCACATTTTAACAAATCTTGGGTTAACCTTTCGATCTCTGTTTTATGGTGAGGTGGATATCTGTATGGTTTGATATTGACAGGTTTTCCCTTGGTTCTATCTCAATTAGGTGCTCAATCTTCCTGTTTGATGAGAGCTCCATTGGAAGCTCTCGGAACAGCTTGTGGTGTTTTTGGATTTGCTCTTGTATCTCTGGTGGTTTGTAGTCATCTCCCTCACATGTTAGCAACTCCATCTCTTGACATTGAATTATGTAAGTAGGTGCTCCTTTTCGAATTAGCCTTTCCATTTGATGTGATGTAACCAATTGAGTTTGGGGTGGTTGGAAACCATTCAATTTGTACTTTTTTCTCATCGATGAATGGGATAGGGAATTTATTCTTAATTGTTACCTTGTTGAGACTTCTGTAATCTATGCACAACCTGAAAGATCCATCCTTCTTTCAAACTAGCACTATTGGAGCTGCATATGGGTTTTTTCTCTTTGAAATGACTCCACATTTTAACAAATCTTGGGTTAACCTTTCGATCTCTGTTTTATGGCGAGGTGGATATCTATATGGTTTGATATTGACAGGTTTTCCCCTGGTTCTATCTCAATCAGGTGCTCAATCTTCCTGTTTGGTGAGAGCTCCATTGGAAGCTCTTGGAACACCTTGTGGTGTTTATGGATTAGCTCTTGTATCTTTGGTGGTCTGTAGTCATCTCCCTCACATGTTAGCAACTCCATCTCTTGACATTGAATTATGTAAGTAGGTGCTCCTTTTCGAATTAGCCTTTCCATCTGATGTGATGTAACCAATTGAGTTTGGGGTGGTTGGAAACCATTCAATTTGTACTTTTTTCCTAGCCATTTGAACTTGATGAAGTGCTCTTGATGGTTAGCAGAGTAAGTACCCAATGTTTGCAACCATTGGACTCCCAATACGTCTACTCCTCCAAGAGGTACGACAAAGAAGTCAAAGTCTAGATTATACTCTTGCATTTGTAATTTGACCTTGTGACATTTTCCCACATTTTCAATCTTCTTGCCATCTACTACCATAACCTTCATGTTAGGCATTGGGAAAACGAATAAGTTGAATATCTTAGCAAGATTAACATTAATAAAGTTATAGGTACTGCCACTATTTATGAGAATCAAGACATTGTTATTTTTGATATGCTCCTTTAGCTTCAGTGTTTGTGGTTGGGATACCCCTGTAATGGCGGAAAATGATATCTTTGGTGTATCATCTTCTAGTTCTGAGTGGCAATCATGCTGATTTCTTGTATCATCTTCACTTGATTCTTCACTTTCTGAGTCTTTTTCTTCTTCGACTTCGCAAGCATACAACTTTTGGGGGTTGCTCCTTTGCAAACATCTATGCTTAGGATCCCATTTTTCTCCACAATACTTGCACTTTCCTTCCTTCGTCCTCTGGGATTCTAACTGGGTTTCGCTCCTTCCCTTAGATGCGACGATGTATATCTTGAAGTTCCTATATTTGCTGATTGAGGAGGCGTCCTCTTGGAGTAGTTTTTGTCGAAGCTAATATGAGCAGATCTTTTGAATTTGTTCTCGATGATCTTGGCCTTACGTCTTGCCTTTTCCATGGTAGAAATGTTATGCAATTCTAACTCATCCCGAATGTGCGGTTTTAGTCCATGTATGTATGTTTGCAGGCGTTGGTCCTCCCATTCACATGTGTACTCATCTACATTGTTTTTTGCTGCAATCTGGTGATTGTGGCAGAGAAGTCTCTCTCAGTCACACCTTGAAACCTTTTAAGTAGATCGTTCTTAAAGTTATTCTAGCTAAAGGAACAAACCTTGGTTGTAGTCTTCCATCACATGTACCAATTGTATGCATTCCCCTCTAATTACATGGCGGCATATTTAATCTTCTCACTATCGTAGTGTATGTTATGGATGTCAAAGTATTCTTCTTCTTTATTGATTGACGCGATGCATTGTTTTTCGTCACCGTCAAATTTGGGTAATTCAGTTTTACGCTTATTTGGTACCCATGTGTTGGGGGAATTGATATTGATGGAATGTTAAAGAAAGGGACTTCATGGGGTGGCGTCGTGTCGTGTTGTTATAGTGTTTTAAGCGTACTGGGATGAGGTGTATTGAAGGGGTCTAGAGGTGGGTTATGGCTAGGTGGGGGAAACGAAGTGTGTGACAATAATCTGGCCAAGATATTGTCGAGATACTCTTGAGTTTTCTTTTGATCCGCCTTCAACGCACTGATGCCTTGCTCTATTCTTGCCTTGATCCATGTGACGATTGACGTTAATGCATTATTATTTTTGTCGATTTCAGCCTTGAGCTCTGCATACTTTTTGTGGGTTTTTTCGTCTAATTGGCCCAATCTAGCATTGACATCTCCCATTTTGGTGACTGCTGGAATTTTCTCCACGCTAATTCTTGATTTGTTCTTGTCTGTTGTTCGTGCCCAGCTAGCCACGCTTTTTCTTTTTTTAAAGATTGTTAATAAAAATGCTTTATAATAATATTATTATTATAAATTTTTATTTTTATGTTAATTAACTCTTATTTTTTGGACGTTTTTAGTGTTGACGTGGGAGAGAGCGTGAAGTTGGTACGGGATTGGGGGCAGAGCGAGGAGCTGTGCGGAGGGAAGGTTTGTGGCGGCGGTGGAGAGAGGCCGCAGGGAGAGCACACGCGCATAGAGAGTGTGCACACACGCAGAAGGGTTGAGTGGCGCGAGAGTTTTGGGAGGTGGCGGTCGAGGAGCACATGGAGGGCGCAAAGAGGGAGACAAAGGCATGACAGAGGGAGGCGCGAGCGACACGCAGGCAGAAGGGAAGGAGCGATGGTCGCGGCAGAAGGTGGACGAGGGATTGCAACAACTTGCAGGAGACAACAAAAGAGAAACAAATGCAAGTGACAGTGGGCGGCAGGCAGCGACTGAGTGCGTTGAAGGACGATTGGGCTCTGATACTAGTGAAATGCAGAACCCTGCGTGAAGGAAAAAACTTGATTGAGAAATAAATTTTTGTTTTAGAAATTTTTGATTGATGGTTTATTACAATAGAAGTCCTGCATATATATGTATATATATATATGTTTTTATCAGGTGTATGAGTATAACTTTTCATAAATTCATCTCTTTGATGACTAATTAAATTTATTATACAATTTTAGTTTTAGTATATATATATATGTTTTTATTAGGTGTATGAGTATAACTTTTCAAAATTCATACTCTTTGATGACTAATTAAATTTATTATACAATTTTAGTTTTAATATATTTATCTAATTATTTATATATAACATGGGACAGCAATCTAGAGGTGGCTGATTTGGTGGATGGAGCCATAGCATTAGAGTGCTTGGAGGCTGAAGTATTGGGTGATCAAGATGGTGGTTAAATTCATACAACAAAGACGTCATCCCCAGCCACCAGCAGGTTTTTAGATATAGGAGCTTTTCCTTTATCTTCACAGCGTCCAACAATTCGTGGGGACCATGCATCTTCTTCTCATGTTCCACATACACTTCGAGGTGCTCCTATTCTTGTACCTAGACAACGAGAAAAGAAATTGGAAGTTTCTTGTGGCAAGAGGAAAGCTTAGTAGATAGTACTTTGTGTTTAATGTTTATTATGACCTATTTTAGATAAGTTTAAGTTTTAAGTTTTAACTTTGAATTTTGAACCTACCTTTGAAGTTTAAATTGTTGATTGCATCTTACAACTCTTTCGTAATCAATATGATGCTCTGTCTCATTTCATGGTTGATGACATGATGTTATCTGTTAGAGTTTGTTGATTGCGAATATTATATGTTGAAACTTGAAGGTTGATGTTGTTGATGATTGATCAGTTGATGACAATGTTATAAGTTATAGCTCCTAGATGATTTATGTTATATGTGTACTAAATGGCTATATCTATGTTCTCATGTTTTCTGGCATTATATATATATATATATATATATATATATATATATATGCTTCAAACATATTAAAATATGTATTATATAAAAACACTCCCAAAACGCTCCCGAAATGGAATCTTTTGAAATTTTCCCTGCCCGCTCCTGCTCCCCATTCCCACTCCCCGCTCCCAACAACTTTGGTTCAAAATTATAGGTTAAAATACCTTACGATCACTAGATATTTTCTGACAAAGAAATGTGCATTACTTGATTGAAATTGTGTGGACTGGATAGATACTAATGAATATACCCCCTTGTTAAGGTCAGCCCAATAGGGCATTGCAGGCAGACGGAGCTTATTATATAATATATATGTAGGTTGATCTACATAACTGCTATTGGCTGGTCTGTCAAATGCATAGTTATGTCTTATTTAATTCTTTATTAAGGAAAACACTTTTTGTTAAATTAATTAATTAATTTAATTTATATATCAAGGTTGTCTTTTGTCATCATATTCTTGTTAAGTGTTATTTGCAGGCTTGTAACAGTAAACCTATGAAAGCATTAGAGGTGGAGCTTTAACTGCTATTGACTATTTGTTTGTGTTTTTTATAATATATTTCATGCAGTAGAAATATTCTTTTTAAAGAAGCAATATTTGACTTAAGTAACCTACTAATGATTGATGTTTCTTTTCTACAACATTTCAGGTTGAAGCAATAATAGTATATATTTGTCACCATGAAGGGGACGGTGCAATTCTTGTTTTCCTTACTGGTTGGGATGATATTTCAAAACTACATGAGAAGCTTAGAGGAAACCAATACCTGGGAAATCGAAACAAATTCTTGTTGTTGCCATTACATGGGTCCATGCCTACATTAAATCAGCGCGATATATTTCAGCGACCACCTAATGGGATGAAGTGAGCTATATTCTATACCTTTTTGGTTACTGTGTGTCGCTTACAGTGAAATCATTTGCATTGCTATTTTTATGCTTCCATTGAACTTTTAGTTTGTGCAGTGATTGTTTTTAGACGCTTCAAAATAAAACCTTAGCTTGTGGCCACATTATCGAATGTAAATCCTCGTGGTCACCATTTGGTAAATGTTAAGTTCAACTATTCTTTTCTTGATTATTACAGCATTTGTTGAAATGGAGTGATGCACAGTAGGAAACAGAAAGTGTACACCTTAAATGTTGATTATAAAATAACCAAGGCATTGCATTTATGATAAGGCATTTGCCATTAAGAGAATAGTGTTTTCCATTTTTATGAGTCCATGTCTTCAATTTTTGATTGGTTGAGGGCAACTTTTTACTATCAGTTCAGTTTTGATAGAGTTAAATTTATATCATTTTGACAGAGATAGTTGTATAAATATTTAAGGGAACGATAAAGGTAAAATCCATTATCATGTAGAATTAAGGATATGTGTTTGATATGCTGCTCATGAGTGATTTGCTTTCTCAGGAAAATCATACTTGCTACCAATATTGCAGAGACAAGTATCACAATAGACGATGTGGTTTTCGTAGTTGATTGTGGGAAAGCAAAAGAAACAAGCTATGATGCTTTAAACAAGCTTGCTTGTCTCACCCCATCTTGGATCTCAAAGGCATCAGCTCATCAGGTATGCAATTTTTTTATTTAATGCAAAGCATATTAGAGTTCAAGCTTTATGTACATAATAATCTTGTTCAATATTTTTCTAATATTACAGAGGAGAGGACGAGCTGGACGTGTACAACCTGGAATTTGCTATCACCTATATCCAAAGATTATATATGATGCCATGCCTCTATATCAATTGCCTGAAATTCTTCGGACACCATTGCAAGAACTTTGCCTACAAATCAAAAGTCTCCAGTTTGGAAGTATTTCTGCCTTTTTATCTAAAGCCCTTCAGCCACCTGAAACTCGTGCTGTGCAAAATGCAATAGACCTGCTGAAGACCATAGGAGCTCTTGATGAGATGGAGGAATTAACCTCATTAGGTATGCGTTTGGGAACTCAGAATATGTTGTTCTGTCTTACTACATATCTGAGATATCTACACATATATATTCACTACATTTTATTTTGGTGATATGGACAGGACGCCATCTTTCTACATTGCCGTTGGATCCAAGAGTTGGGAAAATGCTTCTTATGGGAGCTATTTTTCAGTGTCTTGAACCAGTATTAACAATCGCTGCTTCTCTATCTTATCGCAATCCATTTGTCCTTCCAATTGATAGAAAAGAAGAAGCTGATGAGGCAAAAAGATCTTTTGCAGGAGATTCATATAGGTGCGATAGATCTGTAGTTTCATGACTTCTTTCTATGGCTCTATGTTAATTTTGACCTTGTACAACTTACTGATTATAGAAATTGCCATATTCTGTGCTATAGTAAGGTCTTGTATAAATGGGATTTCTTTAATTTTGACTAACCTTAATTCCAGGAACTCACCTTTCATAATAGGCCGAGATTGAATGGATGAATGCATCCTAAAAGAAAAATATTTCATTCTAAACTCAGTATTTAGTTTTACCTTTTGTTCTTTTAGTATTTATAATTTTATAGGATATGTCCAGTCTTTAGCAAGTTATACATTGAGTCATTTTAGTATCATGAGTGCAGAATTGTGGTTGCATCATTGTAAAAGGATAGGCAAATTCTGATTGTAACTATATATATATTATACAGTGATCACATATGTATGTTGAGGGCTTTTGAGGCTTGGCAACTTGCAAAGCTTGGTGGTCGAGAAGTCCAGTTTTGTTGGCAGAAATTCTTATCTTCATCATCATTACAAATGATGGAAAATATGCGGAACCAATTTTGTGATTTACTCACTGGCATAGGATTTATTGATAAATCCTTGGATCCTAAGGTATTTTCAAATATTCTTGAAAAACTTATGGCATCTGTCATCTATATTTTGATTCTCCCATGAAAGTTTCATTGTATACATTTGAAAATTTTGGGACGTGCTTAGTTCTTATGCAGAATATGTATAATTTCTCTTGTCAGGTATATAATCAGTACAGTGAAGATACCGAAATGGTCTGTGCTGTTTTATGCGCTGGTCTTTTTCCAAGTGTAGTCCAGTGCAAGCGCAGGGGAAAAAGAACTGCGTTTTTTACTAAAGAAGATGGTACGGTTGGCCTCCATCCATCATCAGTTAACTGCCGTGTAACTTCATTCCCGCTGCCATATCTGGTCTACAGTGAAAAGGTTAAAACCAGTAGCATCTACATCAGAGACTCAACAAACATATCAGATTATGCTTTACTAATGTTTGGGGGCAGTCTAACACCAAGCCAAAGTGGCAAAGAGATCGAGATGCTGGAAGGTTATTTGCACTTTTCTGCATCAAAAAAAAGTAAAACTATTGAATTAGTCAAGGTAAAAGTTTTTTTCAACATTTGTGTTTGTGCTTATTGCACATTTTAAAGTTATGCTGTTGCTGCTTTTGAAGAACAGGAATATCAGTTTTCCTTTATAAAATATTTTTGACCCCAGTAGTTCTCTCTTTATTTATGCCTTCACTCTTCAGGACTTGC
This sequence comes from Pseudotsuga menziesii, assembly GCA_001517045.1. Lineage (NCBI taxonomy): Eukaryota > Viridiplantae > Streptophyta > Pinopsida > Pinales > Pinaceae > Pseudotsuga > Pseudotsuga menziesii. The sequence goes on along the minus strand of LPNX010148075.1, from coordinate 312,145 downwards.
GCTTGGAGCTTGACAGACTTTTACAGAGAAAGATTGATGAGCCTGGCTTAGACATTACTGTGGTTGGAGAAGGAATTGTAGCTGCTGTAGTAGAGTTATTGCATAGCAGAAATGGACAGCATTCTGCATAGAACTATGACATGTGCACTGGTTCAAAGTTATTGGTTCCCTAAGTTGCCAGTATGAATGCAAGCTTATAGAATACACTTGGTATTTTCTTCTAATAAATCTCTAGTAAATTATTCTTTGGAGCAGGGTGTTGTAGCTACATAGCTAGGACAACACATGATATAAGGATAGTCCAAGGTAAAGGCGTGAATACTGGTGGGAAGTGAAGATGTGTATATTAGCAAAAAAATTCTTTCATTATGATTAGATGTGCATTATTTCAATGGAGCCAAATGAACCTAAATAAAAGGTTTGGTAATTGCCAGAAAAACTTCAAGATTATGAGCTTTCATCAGATGTTGAAAACTTGAAAGTGATAACAATTTTATATCGAAGAATCAAGAGATATACACACCCATAGACATTCACAGAAATAGTACTCCAAGACCCTGCATTATATCTTTGGTTGGTTTTTGCAATATCTTTATTTTGTATGATCTCTAGAAGTGACCTCATCGTTGCTAAATAATGAATATGCACACGTTTCTTGATATCAGCCCATTATATAATTTCTGTAGTACTTCTTACCTGTTAACTCACTAGTTGACAATCTTTCGAGTAATTTTCTTGCCAGGATTTTCAAAGTTAAATTTCTATGATGGGGTAATATTTTCTAGTTTTTATAAAAAGAGTGAAGACAATTAATTAGGTGGAAATATTTGCACAAGTAGAGTTATAGACAAAGGAATTATACAAAGAAATGTAAAAATCTACGAACAGGCTGTTTTGATCCAGTTTACACGTTCCAAAATACTGCAAAATATTCTAAAGTTGCATGCCAGAATAAATTCAAGGTCACAATGTCACCTTCCCTGCAAGAAAGAGCATTTTTAAAGGCCCAATAGCCTCCTCAAGGTTGTAGTTCTAAGTCCAACTCAAAAATAGGAATGACCATGGTCTTAAACTCTTACCTAGAGCACATTGTAAGAGTTTTAAGACCATGGCCCTTTGTGGGTTATTCTTGTGGATGGACAAATCTATTTTGAATTCCCAACAAGACCCCTTGAAGTCCATGGATAAATGTCGTTTTCTTACGCCTACGTGGATCTTTTTCAATTCTTAATCTAAATAAGGGCCGGCCTTCTATTTAAGGTGAATACACAGAAAAGTGAACACATTAAAGAGCAAATTTGAGTGCGTATTTTAACCATTAGTTTTTGTCTATTTACATAGAATATATGTTTAGTTGACAATACTTGTTTTGTTTGTTATTCCCTTTTTAGATCTTGGAAAAAAAATTGCATCTTCTTATTCATAACAAAGAAAAAGGGTTACATTCTATATATGCTACAAGAGCATTTCATAAAAACGAAGTTGATGATCTTCCCTATATCCGATAATTTAACATAGAACTATGCATGCAAGCACCAACTTATTTCAAGATTAAACATGAGAAACACAAAGAAAACCATGTTGGGGATTGCTATGTCCTAGATTGTTTGCAGCGTGTGGTGCTTTGCCAATGTAAAAAGGCCAAAGTTTGGGATTTCTTACGTAAAAGTGTTGGTCTACTGGGGCTCAAGATCCTTGGTCTGGTCATGTCAGGTCCTCTTGGTTCTCATTTCAAAGAGTGTTGGCATTGTGGCCTTGCTGACTAACCCTTGATGGGTGGAAGTTCCCCATGTTGGGAATTTATGTCCTATGTAGGTGCTCCGATGCATCTTGGGACAAACCCATCAGGACACATGGCTCAGGAGCTCCTAGCCACACTTGTGTTTATGCTATGTAGAGGTGATTCCGTTTACAAGTGTTGTCATACTCATTTTAGCGCACCTCATCTATTGCCCGCTTGGACCTCTCTTTTGATGTATTACGCCGCATCTTGGTCTCCTAGAGAAAAAATGATAGTGGCGTCATCCTTTTAAGAAATCCTTACCTTGCTAAAAAGGATGTTGAGGGACAAGCATATCGTCGGGGATAGTTAGGCCATGATGTCCTCCTTAAGGCTCAACATCTCTCTTGGTTGAATCCATTTGCATCATTTTATTGTTATTTATGTTGTTTTGTGGTTTAGTCCTTGACTTGTGGGGGACAAACCCTAATTTTGAAACATTTTATCTTTTAGCAAGGTAGAATCTAAAGTTAAAGAGGTTATGTTGCTTCATATAAATAAAGACACCTTCCTCTCGTTTGTAAGAAGGCAGGTTCAAATATGATCTTTTTACTTTTTTTCTTGGCATATTGGAGCTTCTAAGGCATGCACACCTCTATTTGGCATGATTATCTTGTGATGAAAGTTGGATAATGAGTTTTCTAGGGTTTTCCTATCTCTCAAGGTTTTTATGGTTGATATAACTCAAGGTGAAGGGAAGACCTAATGTTGAATTTTGATCTGTTTTCAGATCTTGACAAATTATTTCATAATGATTTTAAGGATTCATTTCATCCCATAATTTTCATTGAATAATTGTACACTGTAAATTTCAACTTAAATTGCAACATTAAGAAAGGATCATAGAAAAAGTTCCATGCACAAGAGACAAAGATTTTACCTTGGGAAATCCAATAGGGAGAAAACCCAACCAACATTTCTTATTAGGAGCAATCAATCTAATTCAAGTACAATACCATTCATAAAGAGAAACCCTAGCACATAAGAGGTCCACCCTTCTTTGCAAGAAACCCTAGCAAGGGTAGCAAATATTCCAAAGACAATAAGAACCCCAAAAATTATTCATTTAAGTTTTGCTATGCTTGGTTGAAATTGCGCACTAGGAGAGAGATGTGAGTGATGATGAGTGTGAAAATGAAGTGTTGGAGCACTTTATTTATATTCTTCAGTTCACTTGACTTTTTCACTAGTGGGGTGGACTTGAAGTTGACTTACTATTTTGACATTTATCTTGGCTTTATCCTCAAGCCCAACTTGCAATTCTAGCCTTCCATCTTTCTTGAGGCTTCTTCAATTGCTTTGGGACCTTTTCAATGGTTGACTTGATTTCTTAGTTATTTCTTCATAATTTTGTTTTTGTCCTTCTTGGTGCTTAGCTCCTCACATGCATGTCTATTCATGCAAGAGTAAACTACTTAATCGACCATTCGCACCGATCGGACGACCTAGCTTGCGTGAGCGGTCACATCCGACGTTGCCGGTCATCTGATCGGTGCAAATGGTCGGGCAAATAGGTCAATCTTATTCATGCATATAGCTCTAATGTTGATTTGACCACACTTTAATAAGTCCTAGACCCTTTTTAGAGCTCATTAGAGGAAATTTCAACTCAAAATGGGCCTCCTAAAAAAAAATTAATAAAATAATAGTTAAAATAATAAAATAATATTTATTAATTTTGGAGGAAGAAAAAAAAACTACTTTTTTGTTTGTATTTTCGACATATCTCCTCGTGGTTGTACTCATATTTCGATCGAGAGAGCTCGTTGGATGCGTAATTAAATTCCGCATTCAACGAGTACCCACTTGGCATACTTTTGATGGACCCCGCTACCCCAAAAACAAGAAATACTCGAAAAAAACGTGATGATGACATCATCATCACATTTTTTTAGGTATTTCTTGTTTTTTGGGTAACGGAGTCCGTCAAAAGTATGCCGAGTGGGTACTCGTTGGATGCAGAATTTACTTCTGCATCCAACGAGCTCTCCCTATCGGAATTTGAGTAAAAACACGAGGAGATCATCATCATGTATTTTCAAGTATTTTTTGTTTTTAGGGTAGCGGGGTCCATCAAAAGTATGCCGAGTGGATACTCGTTGGATGTAGAATTTAATTCTACATCCAACGAGCTTTCCCGATCGAAATTTGAGTAAAAACACAGAGAGATATGTCGAAAATATAAACAAAAAAATAGTTTTTTTATGATACCTATCCCCAAATTTATATTAAAAAAATGTTTAAGACCGATATGGTATTTCAAATTTAAAGCAATTTCATTGGCTAACACATGATGCCATGGAATTTGAATTAGAGTTTAAAGGCCCATTTTGAGTTGAAATTTCTTTTAATGTTTGTCAAATTCAACATTAGATTAGACTTTGTATAATTCACAAGGGGATGAAATCCCCTAACAAATAAACAAGCCAACTCACTCTAATATAGAATATAGATCACTCCTCCGAACACTTCGTAGAGTATGCAATGTGACCTCTACCCTTATTCACTCTTAGCCATTGCTTATGACTAATTAAGGCTAAGCACCTCGAGCCTTATTTACTCTTAGTCATGTTGAATTTTTAACTTAGCAGTACAATTTTTCAAATCTTGATTATGATGTTCTAATGATTATCATCTCACTTTTAATATTGCATCATTACATAATGGAGATTTCAATACTCGTCTGCAATGTAAATAAAACAAGGATCATTGAAAGAATGCCATGCACAAGAGATATAAAGATTTTACCCTAGGAAACCCAATTGGGAGAAAAGTTGAAAACCCAACAAACTTTTCTCAGAAGAAATCAATCCAATCCAAATACAATACCAATTATGAAGATGAACCTTAGCACAAGAGAGGTTCACCCTCATTACAAGAAACCCTAACAAGGGTAGCGAATCTTCAAGAGATAATAAGAGAACCCCAAAATTATGCTTCTTGCCTTTGCTAGGCCTTCCTTGGAGGTGTGCACAAGTGGATAGAGAAGATGTGAGATGAGTGAGTGTTCAAATGAAGTGTGTGGACACTTTATGTATATTTTTCAGTTGACTTGTACTTTTTTCTTCTAGGGCCAATTTACCCCTTTTACTGGGGTAGTTTTTCTCTTTCTTGCCTTTAACTTTTTTTGGGACTTCTTCAATGGTTTGTCTTGACTTTTTGGTTATTTCTTCATCATAGAAAATTTCTTTTTGTTGATGTCCATCCCCTCACATGTAGATGTAATTCACATATAGGGCTCTAATGTTGATTTTACCATACTCTAAGAAGTTTTGAACACTTCTTAGAGCCAATGTCAAATTCAACATTAGATTAGACTTTGTCTATTACACAAGGAGATAAGATCCCTATAACATAGATAAGTCAACTTACACTAATTAGAATAGATCACTCCATCACGAGCACTCCAATATAGAGTATAAAATGTGACCACTAGCCTTCCTCCACTCGTTGTCAATAGACATGACTAATAAGGGCTATGATGATGCCATTCTTTACCAACCAGTGGTCAATATTAGACATGAGCACTCTGGGAGAATGATCTACATAATGTTTTCTCGATGCTGGAACCATGGAGAAACACCGACACTCTTCTCAACGAGGGAGACATTCTCCATCACGCCAATTAACACACTTGGGTGAGAATGTTGAATGAAAGCTTTCACTTCCAAGAATTACTCTCGGTGAGAATGTCTGTAATCCATTTTGGATATGTACTCGATTTTTTCACTCCTTGCCAAAGCATATGACTATCTAGATAAAGACTATTCTAAGGCCATTCACCTCACGTGAATGCCTCTTGCTTGTCGGTAAGATCATCTAGGTATTTGGGCCATTCACCTTTTGTGAATGATTGTTTGCTCGTTTGTAGAGCCATCACGGTGTTTGGGCCATTCATCTCTCATGAATGTTTTCCACTCATATGTAAAACCATCACGGTGTCCGGGGCACTCATCTCACATGAATGCTTGTCGCTTATTTGTAGAACCATCACGATGTTGCACATCCATCAACACTCCTCACTCAAAGAGGCATTCTCCATCACACCAAGCTTGTCCTTGAAGTATATAAACTTTGCCTTGGATAGAGGCTTGGCGAGAATGTCGGTTATCTATTCATCTGTGGATATGTATTGAAGATTCACTGCACCCTTCTATACCATGTATCAGATAAAGTAGTATTTGATCTCAATATGCTTCGACCTGTCATGAAACGCTGGATTTTGTTGAAAGCTTGAAACGACTTTGATTGTCATACTATATCAAGGTCATATCTAGCTCTTAATCAAATAATCTTGCTTTGCGACTTGCAACATTGTCTACATAATACTATGCTTTTGTTGTACTGATTGTGACAGATGTATGCTTACTTTACACCAAGATATCATGGTTGTCCCCAAGCTGAAGCAACATCCCGAGGTGCTCTTTCTATCTACTACACTCTCTGCCCATACAGAACCCACATAACCTTGCAGCTTTGCTTTACCACTCAATACATATCTTAAGCGATATTCAACTGTACCACACAGGAACCTTTATAAATGCTTTGCTGCCGCCCAATGTACATGTTTTGGTTCAAGCATAAATTGGCTCAGGGTGATCATTGCAAAGAAAATATCTGGCCTGGTGTGAACTAGGTACATGAAGGATCTAGTCAACTACCCACCAAATCTGAATCTGAAGCAGAATCACCCAGCTTCTTCAGATATTCATAGTGGGATCCATAAGATATGAATATGAAGGGGAATCACTCAGTTTCTCCAGATCTCTCTCTGTAGGTATAACCATGAACTTGTAGTCCATCATCTTGGATCTCTGAAGATCTCAACTATGCATTCCCTTTGATTGAGGAAGATCTCATCGAGCTTCCAATCCCAATAATTAAGGACAAGATCTAACATCTCGAACTCAGAGGCCAACTTCCCCTTGTACTTGACACTGAGCTTCTTTGTTCCTGTAATGGAACAAATCATCAATCATACAACACCAAGATCGAATGATCTCTATCAACAACCTTGTAGTAAGGGTTGGAATCCACATCATTCTTGGTGAAGTCCAAGCTCATCAAGTACACGTCTATCCTGACATACCACGTCCTAGGTGCCTGCTTGAGTTCATACAAAGTCTTCTTTATCATTAACAAGTTGTGTTGCATTTGCTCCCTCTATGTTGCTCCATTTGCACCTGAGTATTTTTCTCCCTTTGTATTTGGACACTTTGCTCCCTCTATATCTGAGCATCTTGCACTCTCTACATCTAGACACTTTGCTTTGTTTGCATCTGAATATCCTGCACAGAAGAAACTTGCTTCCATCTACATTGTTGATCTCAGCGTATCTGTTTGTGTTATCTCCCACCAAGTGGGTGCACTGAGATGATCCTCATTCTCTCTGAGAACAAGAAATACAATCCATGACCCTATTTGAGTCTGCAAACTAGATACCTTCATAGATTATATAATTTGTCCTCTAGGCTGTCAATTTCGATTGTATGCTCGATCTTGTAGATCCACTGAGAAGTTACCATTGACTTCCCTTCAGATCTTGGCACAATCTCCCACACATCATTTTTCATGCTGGATTGATATTCATCCATCATGGCATAATGTTGGTCGACTGCTTCCTCATTACTGGAAATCTCGGAATCAAAGATGTGATTCATTAATTGTCATATAACATGAGAACCTATGAGGTCTTTAGTTCTCCTTGAAAGAACCACTAGGAGTTGTATCCCTTCTTGCATCCTGCAAGGTATCACGAAGCCATTTCATACTCTTCTTGATCACTGCATCATCTCTCGACAGATCCATTGGTTTTGCTGGCTCTAATGTCTTGTCTTGTTAGTCAGAAGCAAGATCGTTGTACTAGAGGGACACTCATCCTTTGGAGCCTCCTGCTCCTCACCAACAAACTCCATGTGAGACCTTCTAGATCTCTGAAAGGATACGATCTTCGTTTTTTTCTTCCCCAACACATGGGTGTAAGTTGGACAACCAAAGACTTGGCTTCACTCCTACAAATGCTTCCTCAACAGTCTTGTCCCCCAATATCTGGCGAGGACACTTGATCTGAGCATAACTGTCGTACTGGAAGCACCTTCCCATAAGAACATGGGTAGACTTTTGCAGTCTTCATAATGGACCTATTCTGCAATACATGACAGAAATGTCCACAAGTGTTAACCAATACTAAATTAATTAGTTATGCTATTTATTAATAAAAATAACGATTTTATTCAACCAAATAAAACTTATTACACAAAGTATAAATCACTTATCATTGCTTGCTTGCTTCCTTGCAAAAATCACTGAAATTCTCAAACACTTTGATCTTCTTCTTTGTCAAGTCATGAGCTTCTAGAACTTGCTAAAGTCTTCATCTTATGTCTTCATGTCATACACAGTACAAGAGGACATCCAAGGATGCCATTGTCATCGATCCCCTTTGGACCTAAGATAATTCCTTTCACATTCTTGTTAAGTATACAATTTCTACTAAACACCTTCATGCTGAATCTTTGGAATACTCACACGTACTCTTTCCAAAGTTTATTTGTAGTCTTCATCAAATATGTCTTCTTCTTGTTTTCTTTTGAGGTGGAGGTTCTTCAACATCAACTGTTTATGCATTTTCTTTTCTTTTCTTTTGGGGACACTTACCAACATAGTAACGAAATGAATGACAATTGTAAAATTTTTCCTTTGAAAGATATTGTGCATCATCTATCATGTCTTCTTCTTCTAATACTCGACACCATCTTGTTAAAAGCTGAAATCTGACCCAGAAACCTTAGCAGAAGATAGGTCAAAACAAAAGTTTGTCCAAAGTGAAAACCAACTCCATAGATAAATGCACCCTCCTTAGGTGACCTCCAAAATGCTAAAGATCGAACCCAATATGTTTTCTGAAAGGTTCAAAACTGTAATCCCCAGATTCTTGATTCCGACAGAAAATATGTCAAAACGAAATTTTCACAAATTGAGATGTGCTTCCACAGATAAGCGCACCCTCCTTAGGCGAGTTCCAAAATGCTATTTTCAAGTTCAATATGTGGAGAGAAATGTCGAAACTTGGAATCCCTAGTTTTCATATTAGGGCAGAAACAATCTTTGGCAATGGTTTCTATCAAGTACTACTATGATAGCATGTTGAATTTTTAACTTGTAGTACAATTTTTGAAATCTTGATAATAATGTCGTAATGATTATCATCCCACTTTTCTCATTACACCATTATATACTAAAAATTTCAATATTAATTTGCAGCATAAATAAAACAAGGATCACTGAAAGAATGCTATGCACTAGAGACACAAAGAATTTACTCCAGGAAACCTAATAGGGAGAAAACCAAACAAAATTTTCTCAAAAGAAATTAGTCCAATTCAATTACAATAGAAAATATGAAGATGAACCTTAGTACAAGAGAGGTTTTCCCTCCTTCACAAGAAACCCTAACAAGGGTAGCAAATCTTCAAGAGAGAATAAGAGAAATAAGAGAAGCCTAAAGTTATGCTTCTTTCCTTTGCTAGGCCTTCCTTGGAGGTGTGCACGAGTGGAGAGAGAAGATGCGAGTTGAATGACTGTTCAAATTGATAGGTAATAACTCCCGATTCAATATTATTCCATTGCTAATGCATACATTTATACATTTCAGGCGGTGGTTGAGATTCTGACCAGCCTATTCATATTCCTACATGACTATTCATATTCCGAATATATTTACACTATTTACATGTTGTATAATCCCGACGGATTATATTCCAACACAAATGAAGTTCATGAACACTATTTATATTCTTTAGTTGACTTGACATTTTGACTCTTGGGGCCAACTTGTACTTTTGTCTTCTAGGGCCAATTGACCCCTTTTATTGGGGTAGTTTTTCTCTTTCTTGCCTTCAACTTTCTTTGGGACTTGATCAATGATTTGTCTTGACATCTTGGTTATTTTTTCGTCATAGAAAATTTCTCCTCATTGATGTCCATCACCTCACATGCAAATCAAATTTGCACATAGAGCTCTAATTTTGATTTGACTATACCCTAAGAAGTCATGGACACTTCTTAGAGCCAATGCCAAATTCAATATTAGATTAGACTTTGTCTATTACACAAGGGGATAAAATCATCTATAACATAGAAAAAAAGATTCACTCTAATTAGAATAGATCAGTCCATCACGGGCACTCCCACATAGAGTATGCAATGTAACCACTAGAATTCGTTCACTCATAGTCAATCCACATGACTAGGCAAAGGCTAAGCATATGAACCTCAATACACATAGTCAATACACATGACTAATAAGGGATTACAATGAGGTCATTCTCTACCAACCATTGGTCAAATATTAGACATGAGCACTCTGGGAGAATGATTTGGAGGATGTTTGCTTAATGTTGGAACCATGGAAAAACATCAACAAGTCACTTCTCATGACTAATCAAGGCTATGTTGGGGCCATCCTCCACGAGCCATTGGTGAATTCTCATGACCTATCTGGCAGAATGTATGTAGAATGTTTTCCGATGTTGCAACCTAGAGAAACATCAACACTCCATCTTAATGAGGGAAACATTCTACATCACACCAAGCTTCTCACTTGGTGAGAATGTTCATAGGAGACTCTCTGCATCACTGCCAAGATTCTCAATTGGTGAGAATCACGGGGGATTCACTTGTTGACCAATATCCTATCACGTTAGTTCATATTGTGGATTTTAAAATTATCAAAAATTGAACCAATATATTGCAGGTATTGGGGGGATGAGGGGTTTAGGGTGGGGGTGGGTAGGGTGGTTTATAAGGATTGAGGTATAAAAAGGGGTGGGGAGGAGTTTTTAAGTATTAGGAGGGGGTTTCAACAAAAAGAGTTTGGGTCAATATCTCCGGAAATTAAGGGTATTCTTTAATATCCCACGATCGCACGTGCTATGTGAGAGGTTCACTAAGTGAAGTCCCCGTGGTGAGAATGCTCGTGGGAGACATCTATCATTGGAAAGCTTCTCAATTGGTGAGAATCTTTGCATCACTACCAATCTTCACACTTGGTGAGAATGACCATAATCAATCTTGGATATGTAGTGCATCTGCGTCTTGAGTCTTTCAATCCTAGCCAAATCATATGACTCTCTGGATAAAGATTGTGCCAACGTCATTCATTTCTCATGAATGTATATTGTTCGTATGTAGAACCATCACAGTGTATGGTCCATTCACTTCTTCTGTATGTCTTCCACTCGTCTATAGAACCATCATGGTATCTGGGAAATTCACTTCATGTGAATGTCTTCCCAATGTTGCTTATCCATCAACACTCCCTCTCATTGAGAGAGGCATTCTCCATCACGCTAAGTTTGTCCCTGAAGTATACAAAATTTTCCTTGGTTTCTTTGGACAGAGGCTTGGTGAAAATGTCGCCTATTTGCTCATTTGTGGATATGTACTTGAGCTTCACTGCTCCCTTCTGCACCATTTCAGAAATGAAGCGATATTTGATCTCAATATGATTAGAATTGTCATGAAATACTATATTTTCTAAAATATTGACACAACTTTGATTATCACAATGTATCAAGGTCGTATCTAGCTCATGATCAAATACTTTTGCAAGAAGCTTATGAAGCCACACTGCTTCATGACTTGCAACACTAGCTACATAATACTCTGCTTCTGTTATACTGAGTGTGACAAAAGTTTGCTTCCTGGTAAACCATGATAACATTGTTGATCCAAAGCTGAAGCAACACCCTGATGTGCTCTTTCTTTCCACTGCACTCCTTGCTCAGTCAGAATATGCATAACCCTGCAACATCACTTCACCACCTGAGACATATCCCAAACCATATCCAATTATACCACAATCATCACATGCTTTGCTGCAACCCAATGTACATGCCTTGACTTAACCATAAACTGGCTCAGGGTATTCACTACAAAGCAAGTATATGGCCTGGTGCTAACTAGGTACACAAAGGATCCAATCAGTTGCATGTACATCGTGGGATCCACCAAATCTGAATTTGAAGCATACTCACTCAACTTCTTCAGATTTGTCATCATAGGTGTAGCCATAAACTTGTAGTCCATCATACCGAATCTCTACAAGATTTCTACTGTATACTTCCCCTACTTGAGGAATATCTCATCCGGTTTCTGCTGCACCTCTAATCCCAAGAAGTAATGTATCAAGCTAAGATCCTTCATTTCGAACTCAGAGGCCAACTTCCTCTAGGTGAGGGAGGTACTCCTGACTGGGGCACCTCATCCATCATCAACAATCTGTGGGATAATTACCCCTTTGTGTTGGAGCACCTTGCTCCATCGACACGTGGGTATCTTGCTCCCTCTCCATCTGGTCACTTTTCTCCTTCTGCATTTGAGTATCTTGCTCTCTCCACATCTAGACACCCTGACACCTTTGCATCTGAGTATCCACGTGTATCCATATGTGTCATCTCCCATTAAGTGGGTCTACTAAGATGAACCTCCTACTCTCAAAAGATACGCAATACCATCCATGAATCTCTCCGAGTCTGCAAACTGGATAACTCCATAGCCTATAGATGTCATTATGGACTACATTCTTGATGTTATAGATCCACTTGGAATTCACCAATGACTTCCCCTTAGGCCATGACATTATATCACACACCATTTTTTATGTTGGAATGATACTCCTCTATCATGGCATCCTTCCAAATCTGATGGCATGCCGCCACTTCATAACTGGAAGGCTTGTAATCATTGATGTGATTCATTAATGCCATATAACATGAGAAATTATAAGGTCTTTTGTTCTCCCTGAAAGAAACACTAGGAGCTGCATTACTTTCTGCATCTTGCAAGGTATCATGAATCCATTTTGGCCTTTGGATATGAGTCAATGGATCTCAGACTCCTGGCTCTCACTTTGTACCAATCACCACAAGAGATATAACACACTCTTGTCCATTCAAGAGATATGTCTCACTCTTGACTTACATAAGATATGACTCACTTTTGTCACTCACAAGAGATATGACTCAGTCTTGTCCACTCAAGAGTTAATCAATACATATTAAAAGGTTATTCAATAAAACTTAGTGCACAAAGCATTAGATACTTATCTTGCTTGTTGACTCCCTCTTCATCCTTGCCTCCTTGCAGAGATCACTAAAGTCATAGGAGGTATACTTTCCTCCAAAACCTTGATTTTCTTCTTGGTCAAGTTTTCTGTCTGAGCCTTGAACTTTTGGAACTTGTTGAAGACACCATCCTTGGTCTTCATGAAGTACATCACCAATGACAGTCACATAGTACAAGCAACCACTTAGAGATGATACTGTCATTGGTGTGTATGCATCTATATGTACTAGAAGAAGTACTCTTTTCGAAGTTCATATGCAATTTCATAAAGTTTATTTTCTTTTCCCTTCTTTTGTGGTGGAAGCTTATCAACATCGGATGTTGATGCATGCTACCTTTCCTTCCTTTTTTTGAGGGAACTGAGGAGCATAGTGACCAAATTTATGACAATTGTAACATCTTACTTTTGAAAGATCATTCTTTCTCTGATCTTGAACTGGGGTTGATCCTTCTTCACTCGTGTTTATGTTCTTCTCAAACTTTCTTCTTTCTTTTTCTTGCATGAGCTGCAAGAGATTTGAAGAAAAACAAGGAAAATTCACACTACTGTTTGCACACAGTTAGAGTGAGTTTTCATCAAACATTTCACGAACCTTTGATATCAGTCAATGATAATGATCTAGTCACATTCCACTTTACACAAGTAAAAATACAGGCATTATAGGACTGATATACCGTTTATGAACATATTTTGTAGCGTAAAATAAAGATATATCAGCCAACTATAAACATAGTTAATACACAATATTTTTGGTCAAAATAGGCCCTAGAAAATCCCCACCCCGGGGAAAACTAGTTAAGAGAGAGTTATTGTATTAGGGAGCTCAGAAGAAATAATATACAAGTTACAACAATACTTTCCAGCATTTAATACAGGGTACTTATCTCAAGATACCCATTGAAATCCTCCTTGAAAACATTTCCCAACATTGAACAACGTGCCCACTTAACAATACAAGTTGTACAAACTCTTCTACAACATATTCTCCTCGAACTTTGTGCACAAAATACAATATCAGTCTATTGTACAGTACATGCAAGCTATACGGTCACCTACAACAGTCAAAACTTCAATAGAAGCAACAAATCAATTGCCTTGAAGACTGTGCCACCTTTCTGCTGTATGGATTGCTCAAAATCTGTATTGTATGACCTCCATTAATGTTGTACATATCTACATTAATTCCTGTACCCTTTCTTGGGATGCATGCCCTCTTCTTACCTTGAAAAGTGTGCCCCTTTCACTATTGTAAGGACAACATTAACTCAGTTGTCATTTTCCTTGGAATGCATGCCCTTCTCTCTTGCTCAACTCCACTCTCAAAAACCTTCTCTCTTCTTGGAATTTGAGCCACCTTGAGAAGCGCACCTTTCTTCAAAAATTCTCTTCTTGGATTGTGTGCAAATGAAGTCTCATTTCTCTTTTATTTCCCTCATTAGGGTAACTTACGTGACTTTTCAAATTCCATGGTTGAGATTAAATCTTGATCTCAAAATCCATGGCTAAGATCTAATCTCAAGGTCACTTAAGTTTCCTAAGTGAACTATACACTAAATCTTTTCTTTTCGAAAAGTCACTTCTCCCTAAATATTATAAAAGTACACTTTATGACGTAAAGTCACTTTATAAACATAATAAAGTGCAACTCACTTTTAAATCTTAAAGTCACTTAAAAAATGTACTTTAATAAATGCACATTAATAAAGTCACTTAATGACATTAAATGAGACTTCACATCACCTCGGACTCCTACACCTAGGAACCTGATGTAGGAGTACCTTCGAGCTACAAAATGCTAAAACTCCCTCTTAGCAAGGGAGGTACTGATGGCATCAAATCCACCTGGATCACTCTCCCTTCTACTCCCTACAACTGCTGAAGCTGCTCCCTCTAGATCTGAAAGCTCATCAGACGTCTGTACTGGATCAACAACTAGAGGTGTGTGCCAAACCACTATGAACTGAGGTTTTTGCTCACTCTCCTGCCCATCCCCTAGAGTGATCTCATACCAACTTGGTCTCCTAATAGAGCTGCAAGAATCCTCTCTACCAGTTGCAAAAACTGCTGCCACTGAGTCTAACCTCCCACTAGACACATCATCTACAATTTGTCCTCTCAACTTGTATACATTTCCCTCTCGAGTGCCAATCATTCGTGCTGAACCCACACCCTCACTCACCGGACAAATAATAACCCGTCACTGCACATGAAGGACTGGATATTCGTCATCTTCTAGAGTTGATGTTGAAAGCAAGTTTCTTCTAAGCTCTGGGACAAACATCATACTGCCAATCTCCAAATAACCACCAGAGTCGAGTTGGAATAGGACTATTCCAACTCACTCTACTGCATGGGTGGCGACATACCCATCCTTAGTAGCATAATTATGTCCATCTCTGTCAATTCCAGGAACATAGCTCGTGTCCCTGTCATATGGTGTGTTGCTCCGCCATCGATGTACCATGCTCCACTGTCCTCACATTCAACCATGCTACTACCTAAAAGAACTGACACTAGCGAGAAATCCTTCTTGAAATTACTTGCAAAGTCTTCCACTTCAACTAAAGCGAAAACCTCAGACTCTTCCATCCTCTTGTTCTTCTTCTTGTGAGGGAACTGCCCACCATAGTGTCCATAACCCTGGCAAGCAAAGCATTTCACTTTGATAATGTCTTTCTTAGATTTGGCTCCGCTGCTCGAGCCACCTTTCTTCTTCCTGCCCTTTGCCACAAGAGCTACATTATCTTCATAAACTTATTTCAACTGATCTGTGGAAGTGGAGCTAGATCTCAGCTCCTACTGAGTGAAGTCATCTCAAAGTCTAGACCATGAAGGAAAATTCTCTCTGGCTACAACTACATGTACAAAATCATGCCAAGGTTAAGATAAAACATTCAAGGCTACTCTCACCAACTTTGAATCATCCACCTTTTCGCCAACAACTCCCAACTCATCAGGAACTTGTGAAATGCGGGTCAAGTAAGAAGAAATATTCTCAGTTTTGGTCATTTTGGTTTCTCTTAGTTTTTGCCTCAAACCCATCATTTGAGCTCTCGTATAAGCTAGTCAAAGCATCCCACATATTAAATGCACGATCTATACCCGATATATGTGGGATAACATGGTCCTTTATTGCATCAAGGATGATCCACCTAGCCTTGATGCCCTTTTTGTGCTTGTGTATCAATGGAAGTAGGAACTTGAATTTGATTCGCCTACGTGCTATGCACCACTTCATCTCACAATTCATTCTCCTCCAAAATAAGCACTATCCTAGCCTTTAATGGAACAAATTTCCTTGCTCTATCTAGCCTATATTCCAATCTTAAACTAGTGGCCATTTCTTTGAGAGTATGAAATACACAAACTTCTCACAACCAAAACAATCTCTGCTCACCTATGTAAAAGTTTCTTCTCAACTATCACACCCAACAAGTCTCTTGCATATGCAGTTGTAATAAACCAACACTTCTCATGCAAAACAATTGCATTCTTTGCTTCTTCAACAATCCACTAAAACTCAAAGCCCTAGCTTTGATAACATGAAGAAAAAGAAGGGAAATTCACACTGTTGTTTGCACATAGTCATAGTGAGTTTTCATCAAACATTTCATGAACCTTTGATATTAGCCAATGATAATGATCTCATGCAAAACACTTGCATTATCTGCTTCTTCAACAATCCACTAAAACTCAGAGCCCTAGCTTTGATACCATGAAGAAAAACAAGGAAAATTCACACTATTGTTTGCACATAGTCATAGTGAGTTTTCATCAAACATTTCATGAACCTTTGATATCATCCAATGATAATGATCTAGTCACATTCCACTACACATAAGTAAAAATACAAGCATTATATGATTGATATACTGTTTATGAACACATTTTGCAGTGGAAAATAAAGATATATCAGTAGATTGTAAGCATAGTTAACACACATGATTTTTGGTCAAAATAGGCCTTGGAAAAACCCCACCTTGGGGAAAGCTAGTCAAGAGAGAGTTATTTTATTAGGGAGCTTTGAAGAAATAATACATAAGTTACAACAATACTTTCCAACATTTAATACAACGTACTTATCTCAAGATACCCACTGAAATCCTCCTTGAAAACAGTGCCCAACATTGAACAACATGCCCACTTGACAATACAAGTTGTATAACCTCTTCTACAACATATTCTCCTTGAACTTTGTGCATAGAAATACAACAAGAGTCTGTTGTACATTACATGCAAGTTGTACAGTCACCTACAACAGTCAAAACTTCAATTAAAGCAACAAATAACTTGCCTCGAAGACTGTTCCACCTTTATGCTGTATAGCCTGCTCAAAATTCGTATTGTACGACCTCCATTAATGCTCTACAGATTTGCATTAATTGTTGTACCATTTCTTGGGATGCGTGCCCTCTTCTCACCTTGAAAAGTGCACCCATTTCAATGATATAAGGACAACATTAACTTAGTTGTCATTTTCCTTGGAATGCATGCCCTTTTCTCTTGCTCAACTTCACTAACAAAAACATTCTCTCTTCTTGGAATTCAAGCCTCCTTGAGAAGTGTGCCTCTCTCCAAAAGTTATCTTCTTGTATTGTGTGCAAATGAATTCTAATTTCTCTTTTATTTCCCTCATTAGGGTAACTTACATGACTTTTCAAATTACATGGAATAGATTAAATCTTCATCTCAAAATCCATGACTGAGATCTAATCTCAAGTTCACTTAAGTTTCCCAAGTGAACTATACACTAAATCTTTTCTTTTCGAAAAGTCACTTCTCCCTAAATATTATAAAAGTACACGTTATAAACATAATAAAGTGAAACTCACTTTTTAAATCATAAAGTCACATAAAAAAGATACTTTAATAAATGCACATTAATAAAGTCACTTAATGACATTAAATGAGACTTCACATCGCCTTAGACTCCTGCACCTAGGCACCTGATGCAGGAGTACCTTTGACCTACAAAATGCTAATAATCTTGATTTTCTTTATTTTGAGGTCTTTGCAAACTATTATTGGACAATACTTTGACATCTTCTTGGACACAATCAACCCATAGTCGATCAAACTTGGGTAACTTTTTTCTTTCATAAATACCCTGGACAAATGACTCCCATGAAGTGAGAAGTCTGTTAAGTGTTACCATAACAAGTTTTTCATAATCAACAATGTCTCAAATGGATTTAAGTTGATCTCTCGACTAAGAGACTTTCATAAGGTAGGTGGGAACTGAAACTAAGTTGGTCATCATGAGACCACGCAGCTGATTTCTCAAGACTAGTTTCCTGCTAGTGTTTTTACTCTCGAACAATCCTACCAAGGCATCATACATTGTTTGGGTTATCTTCAACTCAGCAACATGTAGAATCAAATGATCTTTTATGGAATGTATCAATATTCTCTTAGCTTTAGCTTCATTCTTCTTGTGTTTGGATTTCTCCTCATCATCTTTTGGTTTTGAGACATCTTCCTTCACATATTTCTGGATCTCATTTTCATCCAATATGAACATTATCCTAGTCTTCCAGGATTTGAAATTTGTAGCACCATCCAACCTGTCTTTTACTTTGACACCTGTCACCATCTTGACAGAATTTTGAAATATAATCTATAAACCTTAATCCCGACAGAAAATAGGTCAAAATTGAAATTTGACAAAACCGAAATCGGAATCCACAGAAATATGCATCCTACGAAGGTGACCTCCTGAACACTAGGATCAAATTCAATGTTAGGCTAGAAGAGTCCAAACTTGGAATCCTTAGTTTCCACACTTAGAGAAAAAAGTTGCTAGATGGATGTCTTTCAAAACCTGGGTTTGATACCATGTTGAATTTTAATCTATTTTTAGATCTTGATAGCTATTTCACAATGATTTCAAGCATTCATTTCATTCCACAATTTTCATTGAATAATTTTACATTGAAATTTTTATCTTAAATTACAGTAACTGGACCAACTAACCCCCATTGCCGACTTGAAATATTTTTAAAAAGTTAGGGTGTAACTGGTTATTTGTTGAGGAAGCACGCCAACTCTCTCTCTTGGATGAATCCCCCCCACTCTTTTTGTTTGGCCTCCCAGTTTTTGTTTCTTGGTGGTGTTAGCAAAAATGGGTGAGGTTCGATAATGTGCTTTGCACCCTTGTTGATCAGGAATATGAACAAAAGTGTCGGTAGGGAACAAATGAATTGTTTGGTGAGGTCGCTATAGAATCTTTTTTAATGTTATCAACAGAGACTCATTCTTCGACAACTTGGTCCTCACAGAATTTGTCAGCAATTCTCTCGAACCACTTCGACAAATTTGTGTGACCTACTCTTGTTAGTTTCTGGCATAACTGACATTCTTTTTCACCTGCCAGATTTTTCATCCAGAATATTCTTCAGTGCATGAGGGACGGACTTGACAAACTTTTCATGCATTTCAGAGAATAATTTCTCCTTTGTTTGAACAATAGTCACCTTGTTTCTTCTAGCGTAATTTTGTAGGAAGTTCGTTATTTCACACTCCCACCAATCCTTAATCTTCTTCTCTGATATCATCGGTTCATAGTCATTTTCATCCTATACATGTACAACCGGCAAAAGAACCGATGTTGTAATCAATCAGATTGCAAGGTTATCAATGATACATATACATATTCATATAACAATGATATAGATAAGAGACAAGGAATGGTAGACAAAATAACAATAGCTTATATTAATCTAGAACACATGTGGGTTCATACATAAAACCGAACCAAGTCTTTATTCGGCTCTACAGCCTATATATATAATTTACAAACAGTTACATAACTACTTGTTGGTTCAACTAACTGACATGACCTATGAGATCGACATGTTTACACTTTAGTCGACTAAAGGACCTAGTCATCTAATCGACTTAGGATCCTCCAACATTCACTCAATAAAAACTAACATTCATTCATTCAATAGGGAAAAATATGCATGACATTATATTATCGAAAATAATTTCACAGTATTTCTTCAATCACTTCTTTCTATTTTTTTTCTCTTTACAAAATCAAGAAGAAACTCATCATTTGGAACTTGTTGTCCAGTTCTTGGTGGTTCATCAATTTGTCATGGATTTTGCGGCAAGGGGTCCGAATTTGCTGCAAAAATTTGAAAACATTACATTGATATATTCTGGTATTATAATGACAAGTATTTCATTAAAAAAGAACTACAAAGGTGTTTTTTTACCTGATGTACTTCATATTCCTGTACTCTAGGCCCAACCTATACAGTGTGACCTTCTACATGCTTTGTAGTTGAAAAATAGAAAAACACAATTAATGTTCACCACCTACAATGCAATATTTAAAATTGTAGTATATGAATAAATTCCATACCAAGATTCGAAGCATGATCTTCAATTGGTTGTTGTCCATCCTCGCCATTGATTGGATTGCTGCTTTCATGCTCAAAACATACTCAATATTTTATGGCAATTTTTTATAACGAATACATTGTACAAGTAATAAATATTCATTAAACTATATAGATTTTATATACATGTACACACGATGGATCATCAGAATATTGTGTTTTCCCAAACAATCTTTTTTAGTGTTCAACAACAACTCCAAAGCCTTGATGGAATCCTAGCTTCAAGTCTTCCTCAGTGGAAACTTCTTTGAATTGGTCGACCTACATATTTGCATAACGTCATCAATTTACCTTTTGTAGTGCATTAATAAAACAAAAATAATTTGCAATTTATTATTTGGATGCATTATTGGTTTTTTGATACTTACAATTCGTGCCGCCAAATTCGAATAACCACCAGGCCCAATATTGTGCTGACCATTTTTTCTTGTCTTTCTTTTGTGGCCTTCGATGTGTCAGAAATCCTATGAAAATGTTGAAATACGTTAAATGTTCCAAATTTGATATATAAATTAATAATAATAAGGTTTAGAATTACATTGTGGAAAGTATTGCATACCTCCCTGTGCTTGGTGGTATCTTTCCTTGTTTTCTTAGAGCCCTCTCATTTCCATCTTCCACTAGGGCTTTCCACTCTCTAGCTGGAATCATCGAGGATGCTCATACCTAGGGTTGATTTCTAGGTGAACGCTATATTGGTCCCGAACAATCTTCATATGTTGTCCAACCTTCTTTAGGACTGCGACTCTATTAAAGGTCTCGTTGCCGAACAAGCCAACCAACTAATTAGTGAGCTCATCTTTTAAATTTTTAATTTGTTTATCACACCTTGTGCAGATGGTGGGCCCGGATATCTCCAAGGACAAATCATGTAAATGTTTATAAAAAACATCATTTCCTACAAAATGATCATGCCATCATTAATTGAAAGACAATCTGGTGTGCGTCGATCACTAGTGGGTGCACTCACAACTGGCCTAGGGGTGTTGCGGAACGTGTTGCTGACTATTCAATCGACAACATTGGCACATGAGACATATGTGGAGTTGTTTTCTCATGTGACGACTCTCCACGAGTATTAGTAGGGCCAACACCTCCTTGACCACTAATGTGTAGTCGCAGAAAATTCTGTAATTACAAGCCATATTTTATAAGTTCACCATCATATACAATTACAAATTATAAAGTACTATATGAATTTATATTATGATTCAATATTTCACAACTTACTTGCAAGGCATGCGATCTCTTTACCAAAACATCAACCTTGGCTTTAATTTCATCTGTCTACGACTGAATGAATAGAAGAGAAAGGATATCCTCATTACTCTTTCTGAAGGTCTTCTCTATCATCTTAATCGGGTGTAGAGAATAACCAATGCTAGCATCGTGCATCAAATCATCCACATCTAAATGTATTGATTGCTCTGACACTGGTTCATACGCTGAACCAGTGGTATGTAACAAAAATATATAAAACATTACTGACGTGAAAGCAATAGACTGGGGAAAAAAGTATATTAACAAAACATATCAATCATGATAGATTCATAAAATTACAATTAGGTTTACCTGATGCCTCGATGCTGGTGTCATCTGATCCAAAGATGGGGACTTTCCCTGATCATCCCCATGCTAAGAGGAAGTAGAAAACATTATTAGAATGAAACCAATATACACACAAAAAAGAAATTAAAAAAACCATTATGCTCCATATTATATTTGTACAATTCCAATGAATTATACTTGCTGCCTCGAGGTTCCTCTACTCATTGGATCCATGGTTATAGGGTACCTGCCCTGATCTACTAATAGGGAGGTGCCCCTTACAACACCCTGCATAAAGAACACAGAAACAATTATCTAAACGAAACCAAAATACTCACGGTAACAACATAATAAGAAAAAAATTTGACATATTTAAATCATATAATTACAATCAGGTATACCTGTTTCCACGAGGTTGTTGTTGTCTAATCAACAACTGGGTGGTTTCCTCGATCAACACTCTACAACAATTATATATAACATTATCTAAATAAATCGAATATACTCATGAATAAATACAACAATTTTTTTGTTCATATTAAATTTGTACAATTGCATCACTGTATACCTGCTACCTCGAGGCATGTTTGATATCATTTACTGCTAGGGAGGTGCCCCTTACAACACCTGGCTTAAAAAACAAAGAAAAAATTATCCAAACAAAACCAAAATACTCACGGAAACAACATAATAAGAAAACATTTTGACGTATTTAAATTGTACAATTACAATCAGGTATACCTATTGCCTCGAAGCTGTTGTAGTCTGATCAACAACTGGGTAGTT
The DNA here is from genome assembly GCA_001517045.1 of Pseudotsuga menziesii. Taxonomy (NCBI): domain Eukaryota; kingdom Viridiplantae; phylum Streptophyta; class Pinopsida; order Pinales; family Pinaceae; genus Pseudotsuga; species Pseudotsuga menziesii. Next base: position 289,497 of record LPNX010148075.1, on the reverse strand, counting down.
TCCCCGATCAGCACTTAGCAACAAATATACAAATAACATTATATCAATCAAATGGATATACTCATGAAAAAATACAACAAAAAAACTTGTTTTTCAAATTATATTTGTACTATTACAAAGATGTATATCTACTGCCTCAAGGAAGCTGTACTCCTCTAACCAACTGCTGGGGAGATGCTCCGATCACTACCCTACAAAGTAAATATAGAAAATTTAAACAAAATTATAAAAATAGACTAACGAAAAATCCTTAAGAGGTTAAATTAATTAATAAAAGGTTGGGTAAATTGTTAGATGTACCACTCCCATCATTAACCATGTATGTATATACTCAATTCAAATTGTAATTAATAAGCAACTCTTCCCTTGCATCTATTGATTTAATGGCACATATAAAAACACGGTTTCCTTCACGCCCCTCAAATATAGTTGGGTTGCTTAATTGTAAACCCTGGTTATGTACTGTTATAAACCCCGCAATATTCCCTATTACTTTTGGCCTTCCGTCAATGTACAACATTGCTCCTTTATTTTGATCTTTTGTATTTCAGCTATAAATAGTTTGTTGACTATCCATATCTGTGCATACTTTGTGTAAATTGGACGAGGCGCATTCAACTTGTAGTTGTAACAGGGTCCAACATACTCCATCAATTCTGTACATTTATCGTAACCTACCTTTATGCCATCCATGCAAAACAATACCAAACCATGTAATGACGATGGTGCGATTCGATATATCCTCTTGTTCATACAAAAAGATGTGTTTAGTTGAGGAATATCTTTGGGTATCCATTGTTTCACTAGATGTTTGTACCTCAAGGACACCTCAATGTCACCTATTGTCTCATCATCATAGGAACATGACCCCCCTTCAGCGAGAAAAAATTCCATCTGTTTATGTAATTTTCTTCTAATATTTTGACATCTAGTTGATATAAATCTTGTAGACCTACTAGATATCTCACTTTCATCTAACTGAACTCCCCTTGCTCGAGGAAGAAAGATCTGATAAATACTTGTTTGGTTCTACCTACACCATGGGGAAAACGCTTGGATAGGACCTTGTTGGGTATGCATAATTCATATTAGAGAATTACAAGGCATTTAGACATGCATTTTCCACTATCATCATACATAGTTAACAATTCTCCCCCAAGCTTGAAAATGCATATGTTGATTAGTAAGAGAATGTTTCTTTAATTGTCTTGCATGTTCAAAATTGGAAAAAATAACCAAAAATAATTTTTGAATGCCTCGAGTCCGTATAAGAAGGAATCATCAAAATTTAGAGCCTATGTGTTGTTAAACTATGTGAGACAGTTTGAAATCATCATGGAATATGATTTGATATTTGGATATAAAAAAGTGAACATAAAGCGATGGAATATGCTTTGATATTTGGATTAAAAAAAAGAGTAAAGGTGATCCCAATCCTAAAAGTGGATTCTGATATGGTGCTTTAAGTTGAATTAATTTCCTTGCATGAGAAAATTATGTCATGGGTCATGCCATATTATTAGAAAATCCAGAGGGGTATACATCCTTCGATGTTAAGATATGAATGGTGGTATGTAAACTCCTTTATTTTAGTGCACAATTTAGCAATAACACAAACACCATCAACATTGATATATTTTTGACATTCTACAATAATGTAAGGTCTTATGGATGTTGAGATGACTTTCTTCTAATAAAAACCTATATATTATTATTGCTTTGTTACCTTACCAGTACACATAATTTTCAAAGGTGGTAGAATTTGTTACAAAGGCATAAATGTTTGCACAAATTTTCTTGGCGGAGATTTAAATCTACCTACACAAACATGGGTTTGTGACACATTTTCATGTTTTATGTCCACAAGTACCCAAGGTATTCAACATGGCACTATGCATTAATGGTGTTCTTGGCACACTCATGTGGTCATGATGAGGTATATGTGTGATGAGGTATATCGACCATGGGAATGAGTTTGACCCTAAACAAACGAATCTCATACATTAATGCCCATAATTGGTAAAAGAATGCCCATAATTGTTGGCACACAATTTGGAAAAGAATTAAGGTTGAGTCTGTCAAGCACACCCGATATCTAGAGTGTGATAAATATAACATCTAAACTAGCATATTGGATGCCAATTTTATATAAAATCACAAAATGTGGGGTAACCATGCATCCATGCAAACAATACATTGTAACTACCTCTTATTTGACCTGCTAAAGAGATGGAAGGTCAAATAAGGTCAAATATATGCAATAGCTCCTTGTATCTACCTCTTATTTGACCTGCCAAAGAGATGGAAGGTCAAATAAGTTAAACTATATTGAATAGATCCTTGTAACTACCTCTTATATGCAATAACTCCTTGTAACTACATCTTATTTGACCGACCAAAGAGATGGAAGGTCAACTAAGGTCAAATATATTGAGTAGATCCTTGTAACTACCTCTTATATGTAATAGCTCCTTGTAACTACCTCTTATTTGACCTGCCAAAGAGATGGAAGGTCAAATAAGGTCAAATATATGCAATAGCTCCTTATACGGTCAATTCTTGAAGGATAATTCCACAAATCCATCCACATGGCTAGAAAATGTATTTATTTCTCAATCATACCCTCTTAACTAAACAATATTTAAATATAGTATATAGAGTAAAATAAAGGATAAAGTTTAGGTGGGATTTACATTTTCCAAGCTTTTAGCATACACGACAGTTTAGATTATAGAGTGACCATGGGGTACTGAATTTTATCAACATCAAAGAAAATATAAATTACAAACACATATATTACACCAACTACAAAAAACTCTAATAATGACCAAGCACAAATCATGATAGAGCTCACAAAAACCAATCCCCCCTCAACCCAAGTGTCCTAAGTACTCATCCTTGTAAGGTATGTTAAGTGGTCCCAAATCTTGCATAGTCGAGTGCCCTCCCTTATGATTTCCAATGATATTCCTCCCAAGGTATATCCACTTCTCATGCAAACAAGATCACATACGATAACCACTGCATAATGTAGTGTGCTACTTTAGCTCCAAGTCTAGTGTTAAACAAAGATCTATATCCAACACCTTCTCCGAATGAAAGGAAAACTCATTGAAGCAGATGGGAATAGTGTTGGGGATCCATATGATAGAAGAAGAACAAAATCTCAATATCAGGATGAAAAACTTACACTTTTCCATACATATCCACTTCTCCTAGAGAGGTGCTTCATGATGACGGGGTCAAATCCACAGTCTTATAAGGAGGCTTGGCATGATCCAAGATGGCAGGAAACCATGGATGATGATATTGATTCACTAGAATAATAGAAAAATTGGAAGCTTGTCTCCTTACCTCTTGGGAGAAAGCTAGTTTAGTGTAAATGGATCTACAAGAACAAGCTAGTAGTCGATGGAACCATAACTAAGTACAAGGATCAGTTAGTTACTACCTTAACCTCACCTACTAAATCATCCTAAACTAAACTTCCTTAATATAACATAGTTTACACTCACCTAAACCATTGACCCATCCTTACCTTTCCCAAGCCAACAAACCTACTTAAAACAAGCAATTTAGACATTTAAAATGTTGCTCTTCAACAATTATGAAATCACATGATAATGCTCAACCTTCCTCTCACTTATTGCTAAGATGGTGTTTATCCAAAGGTAATTCTCAAAAAGAACCATTCGATATTTTGCAAATGTGCTTCTTTGTATGCAACACCACCTTGCAGCATGTGCATGGTGATCTATGTGGTCATTAACCCACCAATTCCTCTATGGTCACAAGCGTTTCCTAATTTTTATTGATGATTTTTAAGAGGCATTTGGTTAATCTCGTTATTTATATATGATGATCAAGTGAGAGAATCCAACCATTTTCAATGCAAAATTAAATTGTATCATGGCTCAAGTGAATGCTAGTTTGTATTAGCAATGAGTTGGCGATTTATTGCACATAACTCATATGGTACAACACATTTCTTTTGTTGTTAGTGCATTTTGCTTTTATTTCTTTCCTTATATATAAATATAAAGATAGAGCAATAAACCCTTTTTAGAGCAAGGTTAAGTTTCCTCTCATGCTTCAAGTGAATGCTAGTTTGTACAAATGAATAGTTGGCAAATTATTGTACATAAATAATACTTAGTTACATATTTCTTTTGTTGTTTGTCTAGTCTCTCACATTATGCAAGGTTTGCATAAGTAACTAGAAATAAACAAAGGGGTTACTTCCTTTGTTTAGAAAACCTAATTACCTTGGTATCTCTAATGATCAATAGGTAACTAATGGTTATCATGTACACAATCTTGGTCTAGAACATCTTACTTGGGAGTGCATACAACATACCATTTTTCTTTTTTCTACCATAGTAGGCTATAGAGAAATTATCCATACATATCAACAACCGTTTTTCCTTAATTCTCATTCTCCTCAACAACAACAACCAGGTGTGAGGGTAGTTGTTGAGGGAGGCATACAATGTCGTTCTCCTTGTGTAATTTTTATAATAAACAACAACTGTCTTCACTCTCTCTAAGTTCCCTATTCCTAATCTATCCCTAGAAACCTAATATATCCATATAAACCCTAGAAACCTAATATAGTCCTAGAAACTATAGAAATATAATCTTTCCCAATAAACACTAATCTAACCCTATAAACCTAGAAACCCAAGATATAAATGTAGAATCTTATAAACCTAATCTATCCCTCAAAATTCTAAATGTATTCTCCATTCCATAATTTTAAATGGGTCACTTTATGTCTCCTTAACTTTAGTCTCACCATTTTGGCTTCCTTAACGATATTAGGTGTAGATTTGAGATAAAGGGTGCATGCATGAAATGATGAATGTAAATGCGGTATTGGATAATGCACATGCAAGCGTAGAATGTGCATGCAGGGATATAATGAATTTGTCCATGTGTTAGAATTTGGTGTGGATGGTGCCACTTGCACAAAATGTTGAAGTTTTTATGTTACCATTACTATTGAATTCTTGGTGGAACACATGGAAGTTCCTACACAGGAGGGTCAAATTTCACGAAAACCACCATGAAACCCTTTGATCATATTCAACAACTTTTCCATACCGAGATACATGTGCCCAAAATTTTGAAACTCGATTTGAATTCCCGGTGGTGGTTTTAGGCCCTGGGACCAATTCACCATGTGTCCCTAAATGCCTCTATGAGGCGAGTTGCAACTAGCCATAGAATTATGACCATGAATTGGATTATAAAAACATAGACTCCATTGGAATTAAGTTATTGGAATAATTCTACGGATTCCTCTCTCCGTTGGGTTCATGTCCTAGAACTCGTCCTTTTTGGTGATTTTGGAATCTAGGGTTTCTCTTAGTGAGATACAATCCAACTTCTACACAAAGGGGTAAACTTAGGAGATTCCTAGACCATGAAATAATGGCTAGAGTTCCAAGTTCAAACCTTCCCAAACACACATGTAGGATGCCACACAATTCATTTATGTTTCTCAGTTCCAATACTATGCCGCCGACACAAATTCACCATGTGTCCCTGAAAGCCTCTAGGAGGTGAGTTGCAACTAGCCATAAAAAATGAGTGTGGATCAGATAAATGAACCATCAGCTTTGTTGGAATAAGGATGCCAGAGTAATGTTAGGGTTTCCTCTCTCCCATGGTTCAATGGCCCAAAACCCATCCTTTTTTAAAATTTTGGAATCTAGGGTTTCTCTCAATAAGAGATAGTGCAATTTATGCACAAAGGGTTCAACTTTGGAAATACCTAGAATGTGAAATGGTCCATAGAGTTCCCACATCAAAATTACCCAAACACACTTGTAGTATCTCACAGAACTCAATTATCTTTCCAGTTTCCAATCTTATGTCCCAAACAAAGATTTAACACGTGTCCCTAAAAGCCTGTAGGAGGCAAGCTACAATTGGCCATAGAATGATGATCATGTCTTGGATAAATGAACTATCAACTCCATTGGAATAATTATAGGGGATCCTCTCTTTGTAAGTCCATGGCCTAGAACTTGTTCTTCTTAGTGATTTTGGAATCAAGGGTTTCTCTCAATAACAGATAATGCACTTTTTAGGAAAAGGGGTCAACTTTGGAAAATCCTTGATGATGAAATATTGGTTAGTGTTCCCACATAAAAAATTCCCAGACACACCTACATCATCTCATGGATCTTAATTATGTTCCTCGGTTCCAATCCTATGCCCCTATCACAGATTCACCATGTGTCCCTGAAATCCTCTAAGAAGGGAGTTACAACTGGCCATATAACGATGGTAATGGATTGGATCGATGAACCGTAAGATCCATTTGAATCAAGACATTGTAATAATGGAATGGGTTCCTCTCTTCCTTGGGTCCATGGCCCAGAACCCATCCTTTTCATTGATTTTGGAATCTAGCTAACAATCCCTCTTTCTAAGGAAATTGTTTTCACTAACACTAGTTTTCTCCTTATGAATCTCAATAGAACTTGTTTTATGAAAATTTGAATATGTTTTAGTATCAAAATTAATCATTGTCCTTTCAAAAGGAACAATCACCCATACATCATTCTCCTATCCCAATGCCCCATCTATATTTGTGAGCGTTGGTTGAAAGAGAGCATGTTGTGAGGATTTGGGTTTTCAACGAGTGTTTTGGGGTTGGTTTGGTGGAAAAGGCGGTTCCAAAGGCACGTTGTGACTATTGGAGTGGATTCTAAGTGTTGTGTGATCCAAGGGGGTCCTTTGAAATATTGATAAAAGGAATTGGAAAAATAAGCAACTAGCTATGACAATTAGGAGAACGAAATAAACAATTATAAGCAAACATTTTCCAATATATTCTAGCATATATGCATGCCAAAAAATGTTTTTCAAACATTCATATAGATAGTCAATCATATCCCATTCTTAAAGGATGCAATTATGAGATCACAAGTCATATTGAGACAAAGTTGCATGAGCGTATCTATTTCCTTTGTGATGTAATCATGAAGTGAGGAAATACAATATACCAATTTTATATGATCCCCCAGAAGAAGTCATCATATGAATGGGATGTTCCATCCTAACCAACACAAATCATACCCTAGTATCATGGATTCAAATGTTTTACTTGATGGGAAGACACATATGTGTTGGTGAAAAAATACTTCCCAGAGGATAAGGTTTTGGAGTTTTAAATGTTACAATTTGTTTTGGAAACATCCATGCATTGATAGAGAATTGATCAATCAAATCAATCTAAAATTTGGATGACCATAATCTTGTTCATCATATTAATATTTTTTATATTATCGACCTCTCCATCTTGGGTTATTTTTTTCTCTTGGCTTAGATTTGCTTTTCCATTAAAAAAAATTAGGTAGTAAAAATATGATGTAAAATATTATTCTAACGATATCTTATTATTTGAATGTGTTACAGCATCCTTTAAACTTCCAATTAAACAACTATGGACACATCATGAAAGAATTGAGAAGAGATGTATATCAATTCTTTGAAATGGCATAACTCTAAAGAGAACTATAGACAACCATAACCTAAACAACATTGCTTAATTTGTTTTAAAATTCTTTATAAATAAGTTACTATTGATTACAAAAGAAAATCAATAATAAAGGTCCAAGACAATACTGAGTGACAAAAAATAACACAATGACATGCATTTTGACCACTGAAAGTAATATATTTGTTGAAATATATGAGCAATTGATTTGTGTTCAAACTAATATTTTTAGAACTACTTCACTTATTAGATAATATTTGTGTAACTTTTCACTTTAGATGCACATTTAATTTTAGAATTTTTTCATTATATTATATAATACTAGTATGACTTTAGACATTGGGTATACAAACAAGAATTATACATTGGATAGACAACAATAATAAGCATATTTCCAAATATATTGTGAAATATTGTTTCTAATAATATCCCAGGGAGAAAAACAATAGAAATAAATCAACAATTTTTTACACTACCTAAGTGAGAGTCAATTTGGGTAAATATAAGTTCAAAGTGAAAAGAGTCTTGTAGCATGCATGCCAAAGAATCATAAATGCATGATCAAATTCAGGTTAGAATCTTGGAAATCAATTCCATCTAATCTTAATTGATCTAGTGGGAAACACATCCCAACTTGCTAATAGATCAATTTAGAGATTCCAAATAATGTATGTAATGCCTTCCCACAATATTTTTTCTTGATGTGTTTTATAGTTAAAGAAAAAATGTAAACACATGTGAAGTAGCATTGTGACAACACTTGAGTGGTAATGTAGATAATGTGAAAAAGGGTATGGCTATTAGCATTCACAAACTTGAGGGGATTCAACATTCACAAAAAGCATTAACCAACCATGACATTCACCAATATGCATCAGCATCCATTGACACCTTTGACCCCTAACCCTTAAATAATATAACCCCATAATCCCCTTAAGCCGCATATCACTATTAATCCAAAATTCATATAACACCCTTACTCTTAATCAATATTAACCGTAAAACCTTACAAATCCACAAAACCCCTACCCACTATAACCTTACTAATTGATAAACATTATATCCCTACTAACTACTAGTCAAAGTTAACCCCAAACTCCTATAAACCACATACCATTAGTCAACTACAATCACTATCTACAATAATCTTACTAATCCTTGAACCTTAACCCCTATCATGGAATGTATATCTCTTAAGAAACGCATCATTAGTAGTTAATGTTTGATGAAAATCAATAAACTGATGTTTTCCTTTCCAATAAATCTCACTTAATGGGTGTACCATTAACTTTCTATGTTAATGAACATCCATTAAGAGATTTTTTCTGATGTTTCATGTATAAGAGAAATGTTGAATGAATGTCTCTAAACTTGAAGTATCATTGACAGTTGATTTCTAATAGAAGTCCATTAAGTGATGTTCCCATGTCCAATCAACATCGCTTGATAGGTGTACAATTAACTTTTAACATCCAATGAATGTCCATTAAGGGACATTTTTCAACATACCAAATGAAAGAAAAACATCAAATGTACGTCTCTTATGAGACATATTGTTAATTCGTAATGTCTAATAAAACATCCATTAAATGAAATTTTGGGGATGTTAAAATGTCCAAAATACGTTCCTTAAGCATTGTTTGTCACATGGACTACATGTCACTTAAATGATGTTACTAATGTCCGACTAATGTTGCTTAAGCGATGTGAAATTGATGTTGAAACATTGAAAAAATGACACACTCCCAACGATGTCCAAGCGATGTTTAGCCATTTTCATTTCAACATTTACTTGACATAAAAAAAACATCAAAATAACATCGAATTTGGGCCCAAATGTACTAGCGTTAGGCCTTCTGGGGCCTTCTGTTTGAGGGGAGGAAATTGGTAAGTACTTGGTTGTTCTAGGTGTCTTTTTGATAGTGGGACAAGTGCTTCTAGTTCTCTCATGTTATCTCTTTTAATCACATAATAGTGTAATATGCTTATGCATATTAGGCCATAGTCACTAGTTTATCTCCCTCTCAAAATCCTGAATGATTTTTCCAAATTGATGTAAGGGATATAATGAATTTGAATCATTCTTTTCAGCAAGACCTAGGTCGCAATAGATGTTTGTAAATGATTTTAAATATCAATAGAAATTTCCATTTCCATTTTACTAGGCACAACTATTAATCAAGGTAAGGGGTTTTGAAACATCGACTTATAGGCCTCCTTTGTATGTAGTATTAGATTATACACCTATGGGAAGGGAATTCCATGATTGATGATTGTGCTAATATCTATGATGATTAAAAAATGAGGATTCATGAAGAATATGAAGGAACATTTCACACAAAAATGGCTCCCAACCAAACTCTATATCACATTATGTCAAACTGAGAAATTTCAAGTGAAGTAAGTGTGGGTACTGAACGATTTTGGAGGCATTGCATAGTTTGTGGATTCTCAACCTCCTCGACGGCCTCCTTGACTTCCTCTGTGACCTCCTCAACCTCCTCAACCACCTTAACCTCTTATGTGAACTCATCGACCTCCTTGAACTCTTTTGCGAACTTCGTGGTGAGCTCTGCAAATTCCTTAACCTCCCCAAACTACTCTACGAACTCCTTGACCTCCTCGACCTCCTTTGTGAACTACTTGAACTCCTTTGCGACCTTCATGGTGACCTATATGACCTCATAGATCCACCTCTTATGCAAACTCTGTGACCTCTATGAGCTCTGGTGAGAGAGAAGGAGTGTTGGAGATTGACCTAAATCCTCCCAAAGAAGAGTGTTGGAGTCCCTATCGAACTCGACTTTTGGATAGGTGTTAGAACCCAAGCGCTAGCTATCTGTGTGGTGTTGGAATGGTATGCGAGCTATCAATAAGACCCGTGCTTAAACTTTTTATCTTCATTATTATATAGTGCCATGTAATAAGCTTATAAAACCCTCTAATATTTATTAGTAGCTAAGGGTTCATAGTTAAGTTCTATGGGTAGAGGTTAAAGGTTCATAGCTAGTGGGTATGGATAGAATTTAATGGTTCACAATTAGGGGGCATGGGTAGAGGTTATGGGTTCACAACCAGGGTTAGTCCCTAACCCTATAACCCCTAAACAATTAGGATACTATATTAAGAATGGATCCTAAGAGAATATGACACAATATAGTAAAAAAAATACATCTTTATTTTCTATACATTTCATAAATAGATAGGTAGGTTTTTAAAATGATATCTATTATAGGTAAATAGATATAGAGACTAAGATTGGGCTGATGTGGTATGGAATTTGGGATAAGGGTTAATGGGCTTATGGGTAGAGACTAGGTCTTCATAGTCATGGTTTTTCGTAGAACCCTCCAACCCCTAACCAACTATGATATTAAAAGAGGAGTTTGTGTAGGTGGTTATCTAGGGTCGGGGTTAGGGATAAGGGGTTAAGGGGTATGTAGTTAGGGATAAGGGGATAAAGGGTATGTACCTAGAGACACAAGTTTGGGATTAGGGGGTATTTTTTTCACTTATATGCATGCATGGGTTAGGCTCATGCATGTGAGCCCATGGACAATTTGCAGAACCCCAATTTATCATACATTTCCTACATAGGGAATCATTGGCCCACAAGTGGGATATGGTCATCATGTCAAGTTATAGAACACCATGGATGATTATTTGGATCTATTCCATTGAACAAAAAATGAGATATAACATCAGATATTTCACCTCTTTCATATATAACATCATATTTTCTATGTATAATTAAACCCAAACGAAATCCAAAATTTTTAACCAAAAATCCAACGATGCATTCATTTTTTTTGGGTTTCGTCGGATGTAGTCATCACGCTTTGTGTTGAAATATACTTGTGGTACCCCTTAACCCATACCAAGCAAAACTCCTTAAATTCTTATCCCTAAATACATAACTTGTAACCCCTATCCCCCACCTTAAAATACACACCCTCTAACTATGACCAAGTGCTAATATATACCCCCCACCTAAAACCAAATAAACCTTAAGTGTTACCCTTGAATACCATTTAAACTTGTCCCCTAATAATAATATATCAAAATTATAAATCCCTAACTTCTAACCCCCTTGACACTGAACTCCATATGCTTTCACTTGATATAAAACCAATGCTCCATAATATTAATTAATTTACCTAACTACATAGACATATTCATGACACAACAAAAACACATACCAGTTACCTTAACCCAAACATTCCTACACCTAACTACATAAACCATAATCCCTTCCCTTCTCGTAACTTTGTACCTCATAAGTACCTTGTAAGAAAAAACTTGAAATGACGACGATAAAAACTTCGAAGACAAATATTCCCTATTTATGTCACATGTGATTCCACATTGGCCCACAATTAAGCTACACAGACAAATGTCATGCCATAAATTGGTTTACATAAATATATTAAGATAAGTATTTGATTTGTGGACTATGCTTTGTTACACTTTAGAAGGGACCATTTGAATAAGGGTACAAAATATAACAGTGACACGTGGCAGTCTGTATAGCTTCACTATGCTGAACAGTCCTGAAACAGGTCACCTTAGGAAAACGCTCATAAGTCCCAATTGGTGAAACCAATTCTGATGAAACCTGTGGTCTTGGAACAAGGATAGAAGAGGATACCTCAATACAAAATTTCAGACATAGAGGAGCAGTACTTTCGGAGATAACGTAGAAACAGTATCAGGCATTTCTGTAGAAGAAATTAGTAAACTAGGGCTTCCTGTTCCGGGAGCTTCCCTCCACTGTTTTCAGAAAAGGAGTACAATAGACAGCTCATCTTGAAGAGGTCTATATTTATATCCAATCATATTTTAAATATTCCAAGTTTTGAAAATGAGGGTTTCTTTGACAAACCCTAGATCATCTAGCTCCGGAACCAGGACAGACACCTCAAATCGGTAAGATCTAATATTTGGCTATTTACATTTGAGGTTCTCATTTCAAGATGACTAATCACACCAGCTTGATGACAAGCTTGGTGGGGCTGACAACTTCCAAGCATGGAACTATAGGATCTCACTAGTTCTTGAAGGAAATTAATTGGACACCAACATAAGTAGAGAGGTTCCAGTTCCAGAGGGAGATGAGGCTAAAAGCCTTACACAAGAAGAACTTGGTCAAGTCCAAGAAGATAATTGTTGATCCAATCACAGATCACCTTATACCACAAGTGTCTTCCCTAAAGACACCAAAATAGATGTTGATTTCTTGACCAAGCTATTTGAAGGGAAGAACATAAATCAGAAGATGACGTTGAGAAAATAGTTGAAGAATGTGAAGATCCAGAATCCAGAGACCATACAGTCATACTTTACAAGGGTCTCTCAAATCAAAGAACAACTTGAAGTGGTAGAAGAAGAAGTGGAGAATGCAGAAGTTGTGATAACCACCTTGAATGGATTCCTAGGATCATGGGATTCATTCATTCAAGGAATGTGTACCAAAAGGAAGTGATTACTTTCAACAGACTCTGGGAAGAGCACACACAAGAAGAAGCTCGACTCATAATAAGAGAAAAGAAGATGGGAGCAACTGAAGATCAATATTTCACGATTCAAAGAAGATAGCTCAAGTGATGAGGAATATGAAGAACTCAATTCTTGAAGAGACTCTTATCCATCTTGAGCATTTGGATAAGAAATGATGCTGTTATGAATGAAGAAGATGATGAAGCTGAAAGAATGAAGTCTACCCACAAAACAAAAAAAGATAAGTATTCAATTGTCATTTCATGATATTGTTTTGTTATGCACTTGTTTATATTCGGTTGATGTGTTATGCATGATAGAATGTTTGCATTAATGATAGTATACTACTAATATGCATGTGATGGGTAAGTAGCTCATGGTGCTATACAACTCTCCATTGCTACTTATCTAGAATGAAACCTCTTTGCTAACATATTGGATTAGTGCACAATTTCAATGTTGTCCTGGTAGAGATGGAAGGCATCTAGAAAGTTTCCGTGAGATATGGATGAATGTTGTGTTGGATAAAATAGTTGCATGATTATATATTTATGCATAACAATTTACCATTATGAATATGTATTATGAAATGTTTCTAATCATACAATTGGTGCATTTGACTTATAGGAAAGATTGCGTACAATTGCCTACAAGAAAAGAAGGATGGGACTTGTTTCGAAGAACAAGTGATGACAGTTCAAGATTCACTCTAATAATATAGAATGAAGAATGATGTCTAGGATGCAGTATCGAGACCTGAAGGGAAGTTCGTAGTTCCATCATGCAGTAGATGGAAACATCATGGGATACAAGGAAGGATTCGTAGCACGAGGCTTCTCACAAAAACAAGGCATAGACTATGAAGAGACATTTGTAGCCACCAAAAGTTAAGACACACCACAGGCAGAATCACATGTGCAAATTAAAGAAGGCCTTGTACGAGATCAGAAGACACCCATGGGATAACACATACATGAGGAGCTTGAAGATCACCTAGAGTGATGAAGATATTAACCTTTTCTACAAGGTTGAAGATGAAAGCCTATAGAGGATGACAAGCTCACAGATGGGTGCGAGAAGAATGTTTTCAAAATAAAGGATCTTGGTATCCAGTGACCCTAGATGGATACATAGAATATTAGTAGCAGAGGAAGCTACTTGTCACTCCAGTACAAAATGTTTCAATGCATAGAGTACGAAAGGCAGAGGGATAATGATGCTCCGCTTCAGAGGGAGTGATTGTAGAAGATCTCGAGGTTTGACATGGTATGATAGGATGGATAGCTTATCGATGACTCTAGGCTTTACTGAGAGTAAAGCGGATTCCAAACTTTTCTTCAAGGTTGAAGGTGGAAGACCAGTGATGCTCCTGTTATATGTTGATGACTTGTTCTTGACAGAAAAGAGGAACTCATTAAAGTTGCAAGAAGGAGACTTGCTTCCGAGTTTGAGATGAAGGAATTGGATATGATGCACTACTTTCTAAGCATGGAGGTGTGGAAGAATGCAGATGGAATCTCCCTAGGACAAGGGAAGTATGCAGTAGAGATCCTGAAGAGGTTCAGGATGATGGACTACAAGGCCATGACCAAACCTATGGCATCGAACCTGAAGCTATTGAGTGTTGCTTCATCAGAGATGGCTCATGCCACGATGTATCGTCAAATGATTTGTTCCTTGATGTACCTGACGAATACGAGACCCAATATTTTCTTTGATTTGAATACATTGAGCCAATTCTCGATAGATCCTAGACATGTTCACTTGATTGTTGCAAAGCATATTTTGAGGTACCTCAAGGGTACAATTGATTATGGGCTCAAGTATGAGGCGAATCAGAAGATTAACCTGGAAGGTTATGTTGATTTAGATTGGGCATGTAGTGCCATCGATAGGAAGAGCAGTTCAGGGTGCTGCTTCAGTATGGGATCAGGTGTGATCTCTTGGTTTAGTAGGAAACATTCTTGCGTGGCACTGAGTACAGCTCAAACAGAGTGTCGCAGCTTGTTCAACTAGTGTGAGGCAGTGTGGCTTAGAAATATACTATCTGATTTGTTTGATCTCCAATTGGATGCTACTTGTATATATTGCGACAAACAAAGTTGTGTGAAGTTGTCTGAGAACCCGGTGTTCCATGACAAGTCGAAGCATATTGAGATCAAATATCACTATATCAGGGATATGGTGCAGATAGGAGCATTGAATCTCCAGTATGTTGTGATGGATGAATATATAGCTAATGTGTTGACCAAGCCATTGGCCAGAGTGAAGTTTGAGTACTTTAGGGAGAATCTTGGTGTTCTCTAGATCGAGGTTTCCTCCAAGGGGAGGTGATGAGTCCAAGATCCCTTTTGACATGGTGAGAGGATTGGTTCCTTCCATGGTCAGATGTAAGTGCAGAGATGCTTTGATATGATTGTGGGTTGTGTTACCACATGATCAGTCTAGAGCTATTCTGATGTGATTGAGGGATGTGTTCCCACATGATTAAATATAAGTGCTGAAGGTGATTCTCTAGGAGAATGGAGGCACTTGGTCAGTTACCAGGAATACTCAGCCTAAAGCTGACAACCATTCTGATATGACTGTGATATTGGTCCCCACATGATTAGATGTAATTGCAGATCCATTCTGATATGACTATGGGATTGGCTCTGACATGATCAGATATAAGTGTAGAGCCTTTCCCCAGATGATAGATGGTGTGTCCTATCATGCCGACAGATGTAAGTGCAGAGCATTTCCTCGGATGACAGATGTTGTGTCCTATCATGCCAACGGATGTAAGTGCAGAGCCTTTCTTTGGATGGTAGATGGTGTCTCCTACCATGCTAGTAGATATAAGTGCTGAGCCCTTCCTTAGATAGTAGATGGTGTGTCCTGTTATGCCAGAGGATATAGGTGTCGTGCCTTTCTCTGGATAGTATATGGTGTGTCCTATTATGCCAGTAGATGTAAGTGCTGAGCCTTTCCTTGGATGATAGATGGTGTGTCCTGTCATGCCAGTGGATGTGAGTGCTGGGCCTTTCTGACATGGTGGTGGATGTGTTCCTCCCATGGTCAGATGTGAGTGATGGGCGTGCCTTTCTGACATGGTTGTTGGATCTGTTCCTCCCATGGTTAGATGTAAGTGCTAGGCGGGCCA
This sequence comes from Pseudotsuga menziesii, assembly GCA_001517045.1. NCBI lineage: Eukaryota > Viridiplantae > Streptophyta > Pinopsida > Pinales > Pinaceae > Pseudotsuga > Pseudotsuga menziesii. The sequence goes on along the minus strand of LPNX010148075.1, from coordinate 273,346 downwards.
TTTTGACTTAGGGCCAGATATAAGCATTGAAGAAGACCTGCATGGAGGCTAGGCATACAACCAACATGAAAAAGGGCTGGCTCTGTAGAACTTCCTATGACAAGAAGAATTGAGAGATAGCACTAGTTGATTGAGATGGAAGAAGCAGTGATGATGATGATCTAGTGATGATCCAGCTTTGATGATTATCCAGTGATGATCTAGTTTCGATGATGATCTAGCTTTGATGATGATCTAGTGATGATCCAATGATGATCCAGCCTTGATGATGATCCAATGATGATCCAACATTGATGTTGATCTAGATTTGATCCAGAGAAGAAGACTTGTACTCATGAATTGTTTCAAGAGCATACCTTTCTAGTTAAGAGGGAGTGTTGATGTATTTGTAACTTTGAAATGTATTCACTTGTATATCTTATGTATTGTACCCCAATTTTTATTCCTAGAAGTATCTGTAATGTAATTGAGTCATGTCATGCCCCGATGTTTCGATTGGGAGATTCAATAATGTAAACAAGTCATGTAAAGTCATTGAGGTTAGCCCTCCATTGTAAGTCAGGGCAATAAGTCCCCACAATTGAGTCAAGTTTAACCCTCCTTGTTGATCGGAGGGAAAAGTCCCCATAGTTGTGGGCACTAGGGTTATTAGACTCACGTAAAGATGTCGGCCTTGGTAAGTAATTGTTAAGTGAGGCCGACATGTTGGAGTGGAAAATAATTGAACAAAAGAATATAAATAGAGAGTGAGCCTCTCTATTTACCACATACTCACTCACTCACTGGGGCGCATGAGTGAGAGAGGAGAAGCTCTCTCAAGTGAGAGAGAGAAAACAAGCTGTTGGAGATCATCTTTATGTTTTTCAGGTTTTACTGCTGCCATTGGTGCTCATTCTATCTCTGAGGAAGTTGCGGGGTTTTCTCCTTTATGGTTTCCCCAAGGAAAATTCTTTGTGTCTCTTGTCTCTTGTGATTTTTTCTGTGCATGTTATTCTCTCAGATAAGATCCTAAGATCATATTTCTTAAATGATAAAAATCTAACATCATCTTCAACCATGTGATCAATATGATCATCTTCTTCAATATCATCATTAATTTGTTCTCCATTATTCATTGCTCCATGTACTTGCGGTACTTGTTCCGAAAGCACGTCCTCTGGACATGAAACCATCAATAGATATTAGTTAATATAAGAAATATTAAAATAATACATACATTTACAAAATCAATCAATATAAAGACATATATAATGCAAAACATACAAATGTACGATATTCGTGTCCCGCCTTAGCGTGTCCATGTTCCCTACAATGTTTTCTGGATGTTGTGATATTTATTCTTCTCCTTTTAAAGCTCATGCATTGACTACATGGAAAATAACATTTCCCACCACCCTTTATTTTGAAACCATCTCATAATCTAGCAAGCAATTGTAAATTTTGTTCGTCTGGATCTAGAATATTGCTATTTGACATTTTCTCATAAAGAGCTTGAATGAAGATTATCAATCTTAAAAAATCAAGCTCCACAGTTCACTATTTTTAATCACATTTTTTTTTAAATAGTTGTGTATTCTCTTACTGAAAAAATTCCATGCGAAGAATATAATTTTCGCATCATGTCGCTTGTATAACAAACATGTCAGAATGTTACCATAATTTATAGTTTACAAAATTTAAATTTCGTTGGATATCCAACGTTATTACCATAATTATAGTTATCGTGGAATTGCTAGATATCCGATGGGATGTAGTCGGATAACCGATCGTAGTCATCAGATTTTCGAAGGCCGCCGGATATCCGACAATGTCATGTATCAATTAAAAATAAAATTGATCAAAATTCGTAATTTAAATGTGAAATCTGATGACACAGTCAATTTCCTTGGATTTTGTCGTATTTGCTCGTCGAATTTTGGGTTCAAATTTTGTTGTGTAGTGGTGATTATGCTTGTGAGGGTTTCCATACCCGCTTTAACACACCTCATCTAATCCCACTTGGACCTCTATTTTGATGTATTACCTCTCCTCTTGGTCTCTTAGAGAAAAAATGGTAATGATGTCATCCTTTTAAGAAATCCTTATCTTCATAACATTCTACCCAAGTCTAGCGTGTATCCTATTTCATTAAGATTAATGACAAAAGATGTTTTCTTTGTGAAAATATTCTTTTTTTGATTGGTTATAATTCATCACATGATTTTAGAAATATTATTTTTTAATGTGAGGTCGATAGATGAATCATGTTAATAATGGAAATTGGAAAAATATTTGGCTAGAAATTTTTTAATGGAGACAATTTCTCTACAAATCGGGACAATTTTCGACAAAAAAACATAGTTAACGCAGGTTCAACATGAGTTAAGAAGCAATATGTCAAAGAGAAATTTGATTTAAGAGAAGGTTAATTGTCTTGAATTTCTAAATTGCATTAAATAACCCACTTATTCCATGAGTGAAACCTGCAAGTAAATTCATTTTTAATTCTTACGTATTTAAGAAAATGGTGGCGCAATTATGTGATAGAAGTGGTGAAGCATCCATTCTTGATCACGATCTGACAAGTAATAAACTGAGATTTTTTTTTCTTCTGAAAATGAAGTGGTTGAGAATCCATTTCTTATCACCCATATGTAGGGAATTAAAAACAAATTCAAGGAATAAATTGAATTGATAATATTTTTGAAACTTAATCAGAGTGGTTGAGCATCGATTCTTGATCATCGATCTGGATGGTGACTTAAAAAAACCATGGAAGAAATTAAATTGAGAATGTTCTTAGAAAACAATTTTTTTGGCGGTGATATTTGATATGGTCAGGAAAGAACGAAAAATATGCCATTGTATTCATCCTTACATTTGGCTATCAAGACGACTCACACAAAATAAAATTCCTAAAAAAATCATCTAAGCAAAAAATTGTGTTGAAGGTTCTTCGTGCAAGCTAGCAATAAACTATTCTATCAAGGCATTGTAATTTCAATGAGAAATAAAAATGCACTTGCCCGTTACTATTGATCAATAAAAAATAAGAAATATGAGAAATAAGAGCACGTACTTATTGATGTTTATAGAATTTTTGAAATCGTTGCTTCTATGTGTATCCCATTTAGATAATAGTAAGAAAAGTCATCGATCAATTGGTTGAGGAAGTGTGCATTTTTGTGCTAGTCATGAAAAATTGGCTACCTTGCCAAATCATGGATAAGTAGTATCATATATTTTCATGTAGCCAATTTGGAAGAGGCGATTAATGGATAAGTATGCTTAGATATGTGTAATTATGCCTCAAACCAAATTTCATACATGTGGTGTACTTGGATTGGCCCGATGTGCATTTTTGTACTGGACATGAAAAATTGGGAAACCCTATCAACTGCTAATATGGCAGTATTGGATTTCACCATAGATGGTTTATTTTAAAGAAAAAACCATAAAATCGAACTCCTAAACTATTTAATTTCCTCAGTTGAATATACAGTTGAAAATTCTATTCATTTTTTTTATTTTCTTGCAATAAAAATTTGACGGATGATATCAAATAATTTCCATGAAAATTTATTTTATATCTCAATTTTGAATTTAATAGTGATTATATAAAATGACTGGTTGAGTCTCTAAATTTCTGGAAATGATGTTTTAAATACCCACCTGCAACCTTATGCTTTCAGAAAATGGTGGAGCATTTTTATGTTAGCGTGTAAAACAAGATTAATGGGCTATTTGGAAGGAAAATATCTCCTTGATAAGTCACTTGTTTTCAAATATGAGTCAATGTACAAATGAATAAACCATCCACCTAAAAACTTATGCTCTCAAATTTTTTTAGCCGTCATAGGTGATAAATTGTGGGCATTTTCCTAAGGCCATTTAAGCCAATCTTAGGTGCAAAACAGGTTGAGTGGTTATTTTGGCAGGCCAATATTTTTTTGACGATAGATTTAAAAAAAAATGATCCAATCATAAAGTGCGTAAATCATCCACCTATAATATGATGGTTTCATAAAAAAAATCCCATATAGCTGAGAAATGGTGGGCATTTTCTGAAGGCTACTTAAGCCATTTTTCAATACTTAATTAATTTTTCCAATGGAGAGCATTTTTTTGTCAGGGTGCAAAACAAGATGAATGGGTGATTTGGATGGAAAATATCTCCTTGATCAGAGATTTGTTTCCAAATATGAGTCAATGGACAAGTGAATAAATCATCCACCTACAAATTTATGTTCTCAGAATTTTTTTATCCCTCACAGGTGAGAATTTGCAGACATTTTCCTAAGGCCATTTAGGTTAGTTTTAGGTGCAAAATATGATGAGTGGCTATTTTGGTGGGCTAATATTTTCTGGACCATAGAGTGTTTTTAAAAAATGATCCAATTGGTAAGTTCACAAATCATCCACGTACAAGATGATGCTTTCATAGAAATTTTATCCCTCACATGTGAGAAATGGTGGGCATTTTAACAAGGCTACTTAAGTATTTTTTTCAATACTTAACCAATTTTTCCAATGGAAATAATTTTGTTGTCATGGTGCAAAACATGTTGAATGACTGTTTTGGAAAAAAATATCTCCTAGACTAGAGACTTGTTTTAAAAGATGAGTGGATGGACAAGTGAATAAATCATCCACTTACAAATTGATGCTCTCATAATTTTTTTTATCCCTCATAGGTGAGAAATGACGGGCATTTTCCTAAGGCCATTTAGGCTAGTTTTAGGTGCAAAACAGGTTGAGTAGATATTTTGTCAGATCAATATTTTCTTGACCATAGACATTGTTTCAAAATTGAGACAATGGTACAGTGCATAAATCATCCACCTTCAAGCTTATGCTTTCATAAATATCTTGTCCCTCACAAGTGATAAATGGTGGGAATTATCCCAAGGCTACATAAGCCCTTTTTTCAATACCTAATTTGTGAATGGCGACCATCTTTCTGTTGTAAACTAGGATGAATGGGTGATTTCGAAGAAAAATATCTCCTTGATCCAAAACCTATTTTCAAATATGAGTCAATACAAGTGAATAAATCATCTACCTACAAATTTATGCCCTCAGAATTTTTTTATCCCTCAGAGGTGAGAAATTACGAGAATTTTCCTAAGGCCATTCAAGCTAGTTTTAGGTGCAAAACAAACTGATTGGATATTTTGGTAGGCCAATAGTTTCTTGACCATAGACTGCTTTTACAAAAAGAGTCAATCGTAAAGTGCGTAAATAATCCACCTATAATCTTATGGTTCCATAAATTTTTTATCTGACATAGGTGAGAGATAGTGGGCATTTTTCCAATTCTACTTAATCCCTTTTTTCATTACTTCACCAATTTTTCCAATGTCTAGCATTTTTCTTTCAGGGTGCAAAACAAGATAAATGGGTGATTTGGAAGGAAAATATATCCATGATGAGAGACTTGTTTTCAAATATGAGTCAATCGACAAGTGAATAAATCATCCACCTACAAATATATGCTCTCATAATTTTTTTATTCCTCACAGGTAAGAAAACATGGGAATTTGCCTAACACCATTTAGGCTAGTTTTAGGTGCAAAACTGGATAATTAAGTGGCTATTTTGGCATGCCAAAATTTTCTGGCCCATAGACTTTAAAAAAAAAATTGATCTAATCGGTAAGTGCACAAAACATCCACCTATAAAATGACACTTTCAAAGAAATTTTATCCCTCACATGTGAGAAATTGTGGGAATTTTTCCAAGGCTACTTAAGCCCTTTTTCTCAATATTTAACCAATTTTTCCAATAGGAAGCATTTTTCTGTTAGGGTGCAAAACGAGCTGAATGGCTGTTTTCGAAGGAAAATATCTCCTTGACCAGATACTTGTTTTCAAAATTGAGTCTATGAACACGTGAATAAATCATCCACCCAAAAGATGATGGTCTCATAATTTATTTATCCCTCATAGGTGATAAATGGTGGGAATTTTCCTAAGGCCATTTATGCTAGTTTTAGGTGCAAAACATGTCGAGTGGCTATTATTGGCAGGCCAATATTTTCTTGACCAGAGAAGTTTTTTCAAAATTGAGCCTACCATGCATGCCTTTAGTGAACTCGAATTAGAAGGGCCAAACCTTCTCACCATTCATGTAGGTCTTCATGGGAAAGTGAGAAGGGCCAAACCAAGATCGAATTTCCCATGCATGCCTTTAGTGAACTCGAATTGAAAAGGATTTAGTAAAGCCTCAGTTGTAAATAAAGAATGTATCAATTAAATAAGGAATCTCTCCTTGATTCATCCAAATAGATTTGCATGGATGGCACTAAATTTGAAGCACTAAAGATAATCAATTAGACTCCTAACTTGGTGGTCATGAAGTTAGTTAATGATTGAGTTTAGTTCAGTCAATTCACATTCATTTCAATCAGTTCACATTTAGTTCAAGTCACTGAACATCTAGTTAAAGCGATTTATGGAAAGGAGGGCGTAGAAATAATAGCTTCAATGCTATGAGCACATATGCTAAGAAGAAGCATAGGAAATAGATCTTGCTACTAAGAACTCTCACAAGCATACACAGGAAAAAATAGAGAGAGGAAAATAGACTGAATCACATGAATGAAGAGATGAATATTGGTGTGTATCCTTCCATTGAATAATTATGAATACATAAATAGTACATCCCTCATTGGAAAATCGATTTGTATGGAGACAACTCATAAATCTCAGAAAGGTTGACTTACCAAAATATAACAAACCCCCATAGGTGGCTAAAGCACTTCCAAAAAATGTCAAGGACCTCACAAAATAGCAAAATCATGAGTGATTTTTCAAGGGATATGGAAAAAAATTCTAATCCTAGAAAATGGAGATAAATTCATGAAGGATGAGTTGGCAACAAAGTATCCCAGTTTCCTAGTTAACTAGCTTTACCTTATCCACAGAAAAGCAGGATAAAGCATAATAAATAAGAATCTGTTGTAAAGTGTTGTTTACTAATTTTGGATGTCCATAAAGTGGTAAATATAAAACTAGAATCCAAAATAAATCATTCCTAGGGTATAGATGGCATGTGTTGACTTTAAGGTGCAAGTGGATGCCAACTAATTAAGCTAGTGGGTAGATAATTAATCAAATAATGATTAATTATTTTATACTAAGTATTGAGTGGGTTTAATATATTCCAAAACCCCCCTATTATTTTGAATTTATGATGGTATGTCAAAAATATAGATGCATATGGATGCATATAGGGCCTGGCAACAAGGCCATGGTCACCCTTTAACAATTATTATGTCCAGAAAAGTGAGGAAATAGGCAAAAACCACATGGGAAAAATCCTCCCTCAAGAAAGGAAAAGGCACAAAATTTGAAATATGTATTCAACATATATTTATCTTAACTTTAATGAGTTGAATGAACTGCTTCTGGATGGAAGAATTGATGAAGAAATTATGAACTCCATGATCATGCGCTAGAGTGTAGAACCTGCAAGAAGGAATAGGAGAGACTCGTATCTCATCAACTGATGATGTAAGAGAATTATCTGAATTATTCTTTCTTCTTTAAGCCTCTGATGTGAAAACACAATCTTAAATGGAAAATATTCTGTACATACTCCTTCCCAAAGAGTACAAAAATTAAGACAATTTGTTACACACTCAATTCCTTGAATAGTTGCAAAATTATGGTGTGAATCACATGTCAATCTCCCAATATGATGTAGCACCTTTCCAGATCTGATATGAGTCTGATAAAACTCTGATATATAAGAAAAATTAGCATATGGAACAGAAAAGACAAATTATTTAGTGACTCCATGAGGATATAGGGCTAGACTAGGAAAACTATGAGCAACTGGGGAAAACTGATAGGTGTAAAAATCTGAAGGATGGAAGGACATGAGATCTGAACCATAAGTGTTTAGAAAAGATCAAAACATGTTTAACATCTGTCCAAATATGACTAATTTCATGGATAATCAACCACTCAAATATAGGAAAAACTTTAGACCATGTAAGATAAGTAACACTGCATAAGAGACCAATGAGGAATCAACTAGTGAACTTGGGATTTGTATAGTATTAGGATTATTCAGAGGTATTGTAGATGGTATGGATGGTGGTATGATTTGTGTATCAACCTACAAATATGATTCTAAATCAGAATCCAAAGGATCACATATAATCATATCAGTAGACTCATGGGAATACACTAGTAATGAATCCTCTGTATGAAAGGAGGAAAGAAGGAGATGTTCAAAATATTCAAGGAGGCTCTGAGTATTGATACCAAGAACAAAAGAAGAGATGCATAAGAACATGAGATCAAGTATGGTAAGTGGAATGACACTAATATGACTTGATGTGGCTAAGAAAACATCCTGGAAGTCACTGGGTTGTGCACCATCAATGAGAGAGGTATGCACAAAGTGTGAAGGATCTAGCACATAGATCTCAGAATCTAAGATATGATATTTAGAGAGAAATGAATGGGTGAATGGATCATCATCAATATCAATATAATATCCATATGTTACTTATTTTTCATCATTAGTATCACAAGAAGAATAATCACCTTCAAGAGACACAGAAAAAGATGGCTCTTCAATATTTTCTTCTTCATTGAAGGAGGAAGCATTCGAATCAAAGAGGGTAGCAGCAACATGAACTGTATGAGAAAATTATTCATAATTATCAACTTCATTATATAATGTATAGGCCAAGAAATATTGAGAGAGATAACAATAGGAGATGTTGGGTTCGCTCCATGCTTCATCTTCTACTTCCTGCACACCAAAAGCTTTGTCCAAATTGTTCCAAAGCTCAAATGGACACCCAACAGAATCTATCAGATGATGTATATTTGGATACATTCCCAAACACATAATTCCATAAGCTCTATCACAATTATTCATCCAATCAATCCTCTCTTCATAAGACGTAGTTTCACTCGATGCACCAATGGAGACATCAAAAAGGCACTGCCTTTTCAAGTAAGCACTCATCTTGAGCTTCCAATAATCATAGTTGAAAGGATATAGTAGAGGAAATTTTGAATCCATATTGTATTTTTTGAAATGCTCTAGTATATACTCTCTACAACCTACAAAAAAAACTAGGATAAATTCTTGTAAGCTTCAATATCTTCTTCAAATGGGGATAGGAGACTGGCTACGTTCCTCGACTATGTAGAATTTGATCAACCTTGTTTCTCTGATACCATGTAGAAATAATCGGATACCATGTGGAATATTGCAAGGTTGTGCTACCTGTAGCTCTAATTACATGTAGAAATAATAGATTCAATTATTTGAGCAAATATTCTAAGAAGAAGCACAAAAAATAGATCTTGCTACTAAGAATTCTCACAAGCATACACAGGAAAAAATAGAGAGAAGAAAAGAGGCAGAATCACATGAATGAAGAGATGAATATTGGTGTGTATCCTTCCATTGAATAATTATGAATACATAAATAGTACATCCCTCATTGGAAAATCGATTTGTATGGAGACAACTCATAAATCTCAAAAAGGTTGACTTACCAAAATATAACAAACCCCCATAGGTGGCTAAAGCACTTCCAAAAAATGTCAAGGACCTGATGAATTAGAAAAATAATGATTGATTTGTTAAGGGATATGGAAAAACATGCTAATCCTGGAAAATGGAGAGAAAGCCGTGAAGGATGGGTTGGAAACAAAGGAACCCAGTTTCCTAGTTAACTAGCTTTACCTTATCCACAGAAAAGTAGGATAAAGAAGAATATAGAAGAATATGTTGTAAATCATTGTTTACTAATTCTGTATGTCCATAAAGTGGTCAAGGTCGACCCATAATAAAAAATAAATCATTATTGGGGTATAGATGGCATGTGTTGACTTTAAGGTGCAAGTGGATGCCAACTAATTAAGCTAGTGGGTAGATAATTAATCAAATAATAATTAATTATTTTATACCGAGTATTGAGTGGGTTTAATATATTCCAACACCCCCCTATAAGTCTGACGTCATGATGGTATGTCAAAAATATAGATTCATATGGATGCATATAGGGCCCAGCAACAAGGCTATGGTCACCCTTTAACAATTATTATGTCCAAAAAAGTGAGGAAAGAGGCAAAACCACATGGGGAAAATATTCCTCAAGAAAGCACAATGCACAAAATTTGAAATATGTCTTCAACAACTCTCTATCTTCGCTTTAATGATCTAAATGAACTGCTTCTAGATGAAAGACTTTATGAAGAAATCATGAACTCCATGATCATGAGCTAGAGTGTAGAACCTGCAAGAAGGAAGAGGAGAGACTCCTTGTATCTCATCAATTGATGATGTAGGAGCATTATCTGAATGCTTCTTGCTGTTGTCAACCTCTTATCTGAAAACACAATCTGAAATGGAAAAGAGATCTATGCATACTTGTTGGCACCCCAACAACTCCCTTTGATTTTAGTAAAAATCAAAGGGACCCCATTTAGAATTTTGTAAATAATTAGTGTTCGGTCTTTCTCTTATCTTCCTTGCTTTGGTAAGTAAGTCCTTGGATTTATTTCTTAGATCCTTTGCTTTCTGCGATGCTTGTTCTTTGGCTTGACTTTCATTGAATAAGAATTGGGTGATTTGGATATCTTCGTCATTGGCATCTTTTAGCTTTTTAGTTGATGAACATCACTTACCTAGTCTTACTTGAGCTTATCCGAGCCAATCATATCCTTCGGTTTGGCTTATATTATGCTTTGACAATTGTAACAAATTTTAGTTTGTCAGTGTATATGCTAATTAACGACCATTTTTGTAGATCATAATTAATTAACTGAAAGATCAATTGTAATAATTATGATTTACGTCTTGAAAGAGTATATATTACATTTTGGTGACAAGTTGATGCTTTCCAATTTCGCTCAAATATTATTTTCCCCTAGACTCTTATAAATTTGCATCTTTCTTATTTATAGTTGAGTTTAACTATTTTTATTTCTAAATCATGATTAAACTCACTATGACTAAGAAAAATGATTTAATGACCAAAATTTATCCATGATATTTTTAATATTTAATTTAAATTTCCATATACTTTAATTGGTCATTAAAATTTTATATATACTAAAAGTAGAATCTAAGAACAATATTAACATCAACATTTTATTAGTTCATATCAATTCTTGATGATTTTTTATAATTATTTCAAAGTATTTTTATCACCTCTCTCAACTTACTTGAACTTTTTATAAATTCATCCTTGGTGAGATCATGATAGTCTACACATAGAGAGAAAATATTATTATAAAGGCACTGGCCTTTTTGAGATTCTTTGAGAACATGTAAAGAATTTCAATTTATTATTGTAAACCTTTTCTTAAGGGTGATGTGAATTTCAATAAATTTATCCTATTCAAGAACTATCTTTATAAACTCACGGTTATTCATTTGTCTTTAGTTGCCATTTTATAATATTAACATAAAAGTGTATCCTTCTTAATGAAGTCTTTATGAAGGTTGTTACAGCTATGAAGAGTGAAATCAGCTATGAAGGTCGCCAATGTCAAGAATATTCTTAGGCTCAAAATAATTTGATATATTTCAAGGATGCAAAATCTTAATTCTATTAACTGCTATAGCACTCAACCATTGTAGGAGAATGCAATTAGAAAATGCCAACTCAATAATGTGAACCTGCCACGAGTTTGTTAAATGTGAATATTCAAAAAATGAAATTAGATTGCTATATTAAAGTGTTGGATTGTTGCAAAGGTAATGCCTTAATTTTGGAGTCATGTTGATCTTTGGTTACTCTTCACACAATTGAAGCATTTAAGACGAGTTCAATTAGACTCCCAGAAATTGTGGGCAAATATTAAACACTTCTGTTTTGATTTCATGAATGATATGGATTACCAAATCAACCTACGGAGGAGATCGTTCCATTTGTCACAAATTAAATGATCATGTTCATCAAAATTTTAATTTACAATGACTACAACAAATCGTTGATGGAATTCGAGGCTATGAGGAATGAGAATTCTGTTGCTACATTTAATTAGAACATTTATATGCAGTTTGAAAACGCCAATACAGCTGGATAACAAAAGGAGATTCACTCCAACGCATTGAAGGCTGAATAAACCGTTGTTTTCCAAGTAAAGAGGTATCTCTGAGATTGTTGAGAAGTTATACCAAAAGGAAGAATTTTAAGGAATTTGTTGACCAACTATCCATGTTAGCTGGAATATTTCACCTCCTGCGGATAGCAAGGTGTTCCACTGGTCTGAATGGTTCAGATCCAGAACAATTAGAGGACAGAGGTTGAAGACTCTCCCTAGACGTCGTAGATACCTGGAATGTAATGCTTCGATCGTTACCCTGTGTACCTGCAATAAGCTTTAACACACAAACATATCGAAACCACCAGAATATAATCTACTAATCTATGTTAGTGACTAAGGAATCTAACAACATACATGTGAAATCAAACAACAACAATATATATGGGATAGAAATCAACTTGTATTAATATACAAATATGAAGAAGTTTACAACCAATCCTTAGTGTTGACATGCATCTCCATGAAACCAAGCATTCCCATCCCCAAAAGATCTGACTCTAGCACTCTATGGTCCCCCAAATGGTCTTTGGCCAAGTGATCAATCCAACAACATAACAATACCTTAAGAGTTCTCCCCCTCAACCATGGCCATAAGCTTGTATTTATAAGGCTAAATGGATAGGGATGGTTGAGAGATAAGTGGGTGAGGTGGCTCCTAAGATCCTAGGATGAGGGATCTCGAGCTCAACTAACCCACAATAGTAGGGATAAGGGAGGACACGAGGCTTATCATCTAGAAGCCTCAAGAAACTTCTCTTTTTCCCTTTTTACCCATGGTACCGCCTTTCTCCTTCAACGACAGAGTGGTTCTGGTAAGAAACACTTATGGACTAAGGGCCATAAGCGGTGGCACCGCTTGTGGATAACAAGGGATAGGCGGTGCGAACAAGGTACTGCTCTTGGCTAACAAGGTAAGTGCGGTGCTCGGAATTTTCATGAAAGATTGAAATTTAGTATGGGTTTCCACTCCAAGAGCTGGGATTCAGGGAAAGTAGGTATGTCAGATGTCTTATCACATGATGGTGACAGGATTTTGGTATAACAATAAATTACAAAGGAAGGTGCATTAATCTATGTGTTAAATTGAGGAGTAGTTATCTCCACTAAACCACCAGAATTGAGAAATGTAGAACCAGGTATAAGTTACGAATATTGTGCACTACGAAAAGAAATGATTATATTGCCACTGAAATTGCAGATATATTTGGCTATCGACACACTATGTTAAACAAACTTTAACCTTTCATCACTTTGATTCAATCTGCAAGAATAATTCTTTTACTAATGCATTTCTTTATATGTTTATTTTTATTGTTATCTGATGCGAATTTTGATGTGTAGAATCAATGAAGGGGGAGGTTTTCAAGTCTTCTATATTTCTTTGTTATAGTAATTATCCTGGCGAAATATTGGATTGATTAAAATTTTTCTTGTGCAGGTTTGACAAGGAAATAAATTTTTCCTTCTCTTCTAACAGTAAGGATTGATCAATGGATCAGGATCGTGGTTTCACTGCGCTTATTTTTCCAAAGAACTTGCTAAAGAAAATGGAACACCGAGATAAAGTTTGTTCTCAGTCAACTGAACATTATGTGAAGGAACAAACGTCATTACTCAGGAGGAAATTTTTGGCAGCAAACTGGGAGATAAATAAGGTGAAAATCAAAATTCCGAGACGTGGGTTTTTTGTAGAACAGTCTGATTCAGTTGAGTGGAGAGTCGTTTTCCTCAAAAAGTGAAGTATTTGGGAGATTTGATATGTTCCTTGGACACGTATTTTTCAGTTGCAGCCAGCAAGGAAGTTAGTTTGACTTCCATTTGTTTTCATTGCCTATTTAAACAATAGCAGGATGCTACAGGAAGGAGGGTGGGGGGTTTCTCTGCAGGATAGAAGAAATTTTATGCTCTTCTTTGTTCAATTTTTCCACTGGTAATCTTGACGTTTACAAGAGGAAGAAGAGACTCCACTGTCAAGGGGATACTTTATAGATTCTCTGGGGAATTGTTTCCCAAGTTTCTGTAAAAGTTTTCTCCGAGGGATTCGAGACTGGTGTAGCGAGTAGTGATAAGAGATGGTAATTACTTCAGTTTTTTTTTGTCATAGAAACTTTGTTATGAACCATATTTCTAATACTTTATGATTTTTTATTCTAAAGATATTTAAACTCCTTTCTACTCTCTATACTATTATTCATTTTAATGCATGTATTTTTTTTAGCATGTACAAAAAGATCAATCCATTTGTCTCGAGCTAATGCTATTTTCAGAATTATTTTAGATGATTATATGGTGTTTTTTATAATTAATTTTATTATTATTTTAAATACTGTGTAATTGTATATTAATATTTTTTAATTGAATGATCAACGTTGTATTGTCATTTTGTTGAATAATTTTTATCTATAATTCAATTTTGACAATGATAGTATTAATTTTAAATTAACTTGCTCCTCTGCAGGATAGTTAGGATAGATTAGAAAATAGGTTAATTAAAGTTAGTTTTCAAATTAGATTTTATTTTATTTCATGACTGGAAGGATACAAGTTAGCAGCTATAAAATCTGTGCAATTTTAGCAGCTGCTATAATCTGTGTGTGTTTCTAGCTCTTAAAATTTGCATCTTAGATTAGTTATACATTTTATATTAGTTATATACATCATTGAGGTTTTAATTTCAGTTTTCAAGAACTCATATCAATAACAATGAGACTCTCCTTAAGAGAGAAAAACATAGATTAGATTTAGTTTACTCTTTGAATCTATTAATTAGTTTAGGACATTTTTTTTAAGTTCAAGTAGTAAGACTCTCTTCTTGAGAGCAAATATACAAAGGCAGCGGGGCCTTTATTCTCGTGAGATTTAGTCATTCCAAACACACCGAGGGATGTTTTAAGCGCTTTGTATGGACTATTTCTCCTTAGTTGGATAGGTCAGAAAATCCATCCAAACAATACTCTGTCCCAAACAGTACAGAAATTAAGACAATTTATCACACACTCAATTCCCTGAATAGCTACAAAATTGTGATGTGAATCACATGTCAATATCCCAATCTGAAGTAGTACCTTTCCAAATATGATATGAGGCTGATAAAAATATGATATATTAGAAACGTTAGCATATGGAACAACAAAGACAAAGGTTTTAGTGACTCCACGAGGATATAGGGCTAGACTAGGAAAACTATGAGCAATTGGAGAAAACTGATAGGTGTAAAAATTTGAATGATGGATGGACATGAGATATGAACCATAATTGTTTAGAACAGATCCAAACATGTTTAATATAAGTCCAAATATGAATGATTTCATGGATAACCAACCACTCAAAGATAAGAAAGGCTTCAAACCATGTAAGATAAGTAAAACTGCATAAGAGACCAATGAGGAATCAACTAGTGAAATTCGGATTTGTATAGTCTTAGGATTAATTAGAGGTATTGTAGATGGTATGGATGGTGGTATGATTTGTGTATCAACCTAAAAATATTCTTCTAAATAAGAATCCAAAGGATCACATCTAATCATATCAATGGACTCATGGGAATACACTAGTAATGAATCATATGTATGAAAGGAGGAAAGAAGGAGATGTTCAAAATATTCAAGGAGGCTCTAAGTATTGATGCCAAGAAAAAAGTAAGAGATACATAAGTACATGAGATTAAGTATAGTAAGTGTAAAGAAACTAATAGGACTTTATGTGTATAAGCCAAAATCCTGGAAGTCACTAGGTTGTGCACCATCAATGAGAGAGGTATGCACAAAGTGTGAAGGATTTGGCACATAGATCTCAGAATCTAAGATGGGAGATTTAGAGAACAATGAATGGGTGAATGGATCATAATAAATATAAATAGCAGTTCCATGTGTTACTTTTTTTTCATCATTAGTATAACAAAAATAAGAATCACCTTCAAGAGACACAGGAAAAGATGGCTCTTCAATATTTGCTTCTTCATTAAAGGAGGAAGCACTTGAATCAAAGAGGGTAGAATCAACATGAAATGTATGAGAAAATTCTTCATCATGATCAACTTCATTCAATAATCTAGAGGCCAATAAATATTGAGAGAGAGAACAAAAGAAAATTTTTGGTTCGCTCCATGCTTCATCTTCTACTTCCTACACACCAAAAGCTTTGTCCAAATTGTTTCAAAGCTCAAATGGATACCCAGCAGAATCTATGAGATGATGTATATTTGGAGACATTCCCAAACACATTATTCCATAAGCTCTATCACAATCATTCATCCAATCAATCTTCTCTTCATAAGACTCAGGTTTACTCAATTCACCAATGGAGACATCAAAGAGACACTGTCTCTTCAAGTGTGTGCTCATCTTGGGATTCCAATCATCATAGTTGAAAGGAGATAGTAGAGGAAAGGATATAGTAGAGGAAATTTTGAATCCATATTGAATTTGTTGATATTCTCTAGGAGATAATATATGCAACCTTTAAAACAAACTAGGAGAAAATATTGTAAGCTAGACAAGCTCTTCTTCAAAGAGGGATAGGAGACTGGATGCTCTCCTCAACTCTGTAGAACTTAATCAAGCTTATTGCTTTGATACCATATAGAAATAATCTAATACCATGTAGAATATTGCAAGGTTGTGTTCCTTGTATCTCTGATAGCATGTAGAAATAATAGATTCAATGTTATGAGCAAAGATTCTAAGAAGAAGCACATGAAATAGATCTTGCTACTAAGAATTCTCAAAAGAATACACAGGGAAAAATAGAGAGAAGAAAAGAGATGGAATCACATGAATGAGAAGATGAATATTGGTGTGTATCATTCCATTGAGTAATGATGAATACTAGTGTACATAAATAGTACATCCCTCATAGGAAAATCATTTTTTATGGAGACAACTCATAAATCTCAAAAAGGTTGACTTACCAAAATATAGCAAACCCCCATAGGTGGCTAAAGCCTTCCCAAATATATCAAGAACCTCATGAATTAGAAAAATCATGAGTGAGTTGTCAAGGGATATTGAAAAACATGATAATCCTAGAAAATGGAGAGAAAGTCATGGAGGATGGATTGGCAACAAAGGAACCCAGTTTCTTAGTTAACTAGCTTTACCTTATCCACAGAAAAGATGGATAAAGAAGAATAAAGCAGAATCTGTTGCAAAGCACTGTTTACTAATTCTAGATGTCCATAAAGTGGTCAAGATCAACCTAGAATAAAAAATAAATCATTCCTAGGGTATAGATGGCATGTGTTGACTTTAAGGTGCAAGTGCATGCCAACTAATTAAGCTAGTGGGTAGATATTTAATCAAATAATGATTAATTATTTATCCTAAGTATTGAGTGGGTTTAATATATTCCAAAAGAGGTGCATAACTTGTGCATGATGGATAATTCTAAGTGCCATCTTGGCACTAGTGCTAGGTAGGGCACTAATGTTTGCATGGAGGGAGTTCTAGTTGATTCTCCTCCTTGTGTATGTGCTATGATATTCTCTTAGTAGTTTACTTGAGCCTAACATTTTCTACCTTCTACATGCTAGGTGTTTTGACTTGTTATTGAAGTGTTCAAATTTTGGCAATTTCGTTACAGTGTTGCATTGGATCTCTCTTCTCTACTACTGAGGTGATATCTCTTATCGGGCAATCTTCTTATATGTTGTAAAACATTGTTTTCGAATTTATCTATCATACTCAAATAATTGTTGGTTTTCTCATCCTCCATGTTTGGAGGGATTTCCCAGGGTATATATTGTCTCTTATGGTTTAATGATTTATGTGGATGATTTATTTATGAGATTCATATGTGCAGTGATTGATTTATAAAAGTTTTAAAGTTCAAGAATCTCCATTTTTCTCGAACACTGACAATACAAATCTGCACCAGCACAATATCGATAAGTCTTGCCTTTTCCATAAAGACTGAGAAATAAACATTAAGTGGGTCAAGATGAGCATGAGATCGCCAAAATTCTTCATGTTGCAGACTGAAGTTTAAATCCCCATTAATGATTACATTAGGAAAAATAAGAAAAGGAGAATTAAATATTTTTCCCAATATGTGACCCTATCCTCATAAGATCCATAAATGTTGAGGATGTTGAAAAATTTCCCAATTTTCCTTCTTTGTAACTTTGTAAACAAGACAAACATAATAACAAAAGAATTAATAAGAATAATGTTATATTTCCACCTATTGAGGATTCCCCCTAAATCACCCTTAGAATCAACAACTAAAAAATTGCAATCTATGAGCAAAGGATTCATGGCACAAACAATAAAATCTCATATGCCCATAGTTTCTTGAAAAAGTGGAATATATAGATTGACTTCCCTAACTAAAATATTCATATCCAATTTCTTGGGCTAGATCCCAATCTCTCTCACATTAATAGAGAGTATTTTCATTATCTAACCTAGAGGGAGGATTTTGGTGCTATAGGGGGCCTAGTGATAAGGGCTTGATGTGCTTGTTTGGCCTCTTTCAACACATTTTCTTATAGGTGTTTGAGTTAAGATTTTCGACCCACTCTAATAAAGGAGGAAATTCCCTATGAATCCATACCCAACCCATCAGAGAAATGATAAGAAATCTCCTCCCTTATTTTACGAGGCCTAAAATCATAATGGCCCCCTCCATGAAGACAAGAACTAGAAGAAAAGGGACCTTTGGGTAGTTCAAAAATGTTAATTTCATGTACAAGGGCCCTTCTCAATGACTTCATCTCCCTCAACTTCCCCATCTTATCCCAACTACAAAGAGGACATGTGGTAGAATGACTGGATGTCTGGCCCAAATTCATACAATCATCCCTCCTTACTCCTTCCCCAACAGAAAACACACACTCAAACACCAACATTGCAAGAATTAGCAAAGGAAAATAATGGCTGAAAAGGATGAATTTCCATGTCAACTAACTTACAATATTGGTCATCGATGCTAATATTACTAGTAGAGTCCAGTTGAAAAATAGTAGAGCCTGAAGAATGCGGACATTCCCATCCCATCTCATTGAGTTCATTTGTCGAATCTAGAAGAAAGTCCTTGCAAGGTAGATTCTGACAAGGATAAACTTTTACTCAAACTCCTTCATCACTCTTTATACCCACCTAAATGAGTTCCATTTCAGATGAATTTTTACCCCTTACTGTCAAAAAATAGTAACCTTTAGGAACCCATATTTTCTTTTCGGTGAGAGTATTACAATCTTCCATAACATGATCAAAGTGGTGATAATGTGCACATTGACATAGTCGAGATATTGGACAAGCTTACTTTCCCCACCACCAAGTTTATGGAATCATAAATACCACCTCTAATATCTAGCTCCATATGGACCATTGCTATTGAATGCTGAGAGAGAGTAATTAGAAAGGAGTCATCAACAACAAGGGATACCTCAATCTATATTGGTTTTCCTAAATCCTACTATAGTCCAGCATTTGAGAGGTAAATTGGCAATTTAACCCAGGAAGAAAATTTCTCCATTTTATCCTCCCTCTAGTCAAGAAGCAGGTACTAAGGATTCAAATGTTGAAATAGCAAATTCCAAACCAAATCCATTTCAATATTGTATCAACGTCCTTGTGGTTCTTAAATTTACACATTAGTCGTGTACTCGCTAAGGTATGGAAAGTCGTATCATAGCCAAGAAGTGGTTTCCGCTACGAAGAAATGCATGATACAGGAGAAAAATTCAAGATGAATCTCCCCATTAACCTACCAATAAGAAAAAAATGTCCATGTCCAATATATCTTCCATGTGGACATATTTTCCAACTACTAGAACATGATTCTTCGTCTTTAGGTTAAGCATATTTTTCCTCTTCTTCCCCTTATCCCCTCATTGACGGTAACCTCATAGTCCTTCAAACTAAGATAAGTCTAGAAATCCTTTTACCAAACCCTTAAATTCCTCAGAGTAATCGGACTGTCGAGGGATAGTAATGAGCTCTATGTAGTCACTGGCTCCTGATAAACGGTGAATGGTATGATCATTACTACCTAGTATTAAGGATTTATGACCATTGACATCGGGGAATCTATTATAGACATCAGAACAATCATCATCCATTCAATTGTCCTCCTCAATCTGACCTCTATTTTATTCCTATGTCACTATCGAAAGATGACCAAAGTCAATGTTTTAGCCAAGCTCTCACATCACTACAACAAATTTGACTTTTAGGGGGGGTTGTCTCCCGCCTCTAAAAATCACTTTTTGAGGCAGTTTTGTCTTTGGAGATAGTATTTACAAAACCACCCCTAATAGAATTGAGGCTAAAAGTTTGGAATTTTATGGGCAGTTATGGAAGAGATCAAAACTGGCCCTAAAAGTTACTTTTGGGGGAAGTTATAACCCCCTCCCCCCCTGCCCCCCCCCAAAAAAAGTGAATTTTAAGGGCGGTTCTAAACCCCCCTCATAGACACCGATGGGGGCAGTTTCAAACCCCCCTTCAAATTCCTTATTACAATACTTTGGGGCGGTTCCAAACCCCCCTCGTAGGTACCTATGGGGGCGGTTTCACCCCCCCCCCCATAGGTTCCTACAAGGGAATTTCTAAACCCCCCCTAAAACTCCATCTTACAAACCTTCGGGGGTGGTCTTAAGAAAACCATTCCCAATAGCATCGATGCTAAAAGTTTGGAATTTTAAAGGAGGTTATGGAAAAGATAAAAAATGACGCTAAAATTGACTTTTGGGGGCAGTTCAGAACCCCTGCTAAAAGTCCTTATTACAAACCTTTGGGGTCTGTTATTGATCTGAAAATTATTTAAGGATCTTTATAATCATTGTTTGCATGTGAAGTTTAAAATGTTAATTACTCACAAACAACCTTTAAAATGCATATTTAAAGAACATCCCTCAAACACATAAACACATAAAAATGTAAGCAACCATCAATGGACAAGAACTGATAATGTAGTTCACTAGACCCCCTGGCTACCTCTCTGGGCCACTTCCAAATGGGAAGGCCGATAGATAAAATATTCAAATGCTTACAAAATGTGTGTTCTCAAAAAATTTCTGAGTTTTGTCACTCAGATGCAGAAATAAACTTCAATAGCAGCTTCATAATGAAATTCTGATTCTTTGAAGTGTAAACTTTGATATCCTCCGATAGCTTAAAGGTTATGTGAGCACTTTTTGTCAGAATGTCGGGATGCAATAACTGAAGATGGATTTAGAATCCTTGCGAGAAACCAAGTCTTTTGAGTATAAACTCGATATATTTCTGAACTGGACGTCAGGATGCCACCTTTTGCAGAACCTCCAAAACTATCTTTAATTTGTACAGCTCGTATGGACTTGAACAACGTGTACTATGAAACCGCCTCGGGATGCGTGCAAAAAGTAAAAATGACCTTGGTCTGCATGCAATACCACCTCGATATACATGCAATACCACCTTGATAAGTGTGCATGTACCTACAATTTTTTTACCTCGGGATCTATGCCTACACCTGCAACCTCTGTACCATGTTCCAAATTCCTGATGCATTTTTATAATTAAAATATTTGTTGTTGGAGGATTGCGGGACATGGCCATGCGGCCATTTGAAGCAATCATTCTCGCACCAGGTTTTAATATAATCCTGCCATCTCCTACCACGGTTCAACCATATGGTATGTTGGTTAGAGCACTTTGCAGTTGTGGAAGAAGTCCCGGGTTCAAGCCCGTGGACCTCTCCGTGATCCATGTTGGTTAGAGAACTTTGCAGTTGTGGAGGAAGTCCCGGGTTCAAGCCCATGGACCTCTCCGTAATCCATGTTTTTGTTACCACGTTACTCGGTGGCATAACTTGGATATATATTACATGGAAAATTTATATAGTTTGGTGGCATGATTTGGAAAACATATGTTATGTGCATATTATATAATATGGAAACATGGTGTTAAAGTTTCAATATGGTATGGTTATACCATATTATATCATATGGTTTATAATATATTTCTATAACATGATTTACATGGGGTCATGGTGACCTTGTCACAAGGGTTGGGTTCGATTCCCATAGCCCCAAAATCATATTTTTTCACCATTTTTTTAACCACTTTAACCATCTTTTGACGAAACTTAAAACTTGAATATCTTCTTCATTCGAAGGTATTTTTCCATGAAACAAGCGTCACTCGAATGCTGTTGATGAGATCTTTCACTTTGTAAGCATGTATTTCCTTTTTGAAGACTTTAACTTCTATCATATTTGAGATGATCCACCTGGATCAGTTATAAACCCCCCTCATAGGTACCTACAGGGGCGGTTCGAAACTCCCCTTATAAACACCTATGGGGGTGGTTTGAACCCCCCCCGCCCCCCATAAAACTCCATCTTATAAGCCTTTGGGGGAAGTTATGAAACCCCCTCATATAAACATACAGGGGGGGTTTGAACCCCCCTTGTTGTAAGATATAAGGGAAGTTTTGAATTCCATCGTAGTGACATTAATGCGTTTTAGAACCCCCCTCACAACAACATACAAAAATAGTTTGAAACCCCCCCCTATAGCCATAATAAATCATAATAAAATATATTTTATTAAAAATACCAATATTTATCATTAGGGCACAGAGGAATTAAACCACCAACCGCATGCTTGTAAGGCAGCTGCTCTTCCATTGAGCTAGAGCCCTTTAAGAATTGGGGAAAGGAGCAATATTAACACCAAGGTTGAATAATTTGTAATTCTAATAAAAGAAAATAAGATCTGAATACAACCATGCTTAAAATCACTCATCAGCTACCTACATGCTCATATATATTTTCAACCACCTAGAGAATTTTTTAAAAATTGAGAAAAACACAACAAATGTTATATTCAAATGAACATTATCCATCAAGTCATTGCACTAATCTATTAATAAATATACCTCAATGCCAACAAATGCATCGGGTATCTCTCCAACTTATCTAAGGACTTGTCCCACAATCCTATCAGTACGTGTCAAAGGAGCTTGGAGGGCTCCCTGAAAACCTGCAATAGTTAATGCATATCAGAATTAATATCCTTCAAAATATAATAACTAATCCTAACAATGTGCATGATAAAGAAGTCAAGAATACACTATTTAAATATCAAGCACACAGAAAATAGGAAAACACATGTGGTTCAAAAAACTAGCTTTATTCAACTGTTAATCTAAAATTACAAGCGTCAATCACTTAGCTTCAACCATTATTACAATCAATATTGATTGTTCTTATAGGACTCAATACGCCTAGGCAAGTGCGCCCTAGTTGTCATTCCCATTCTGAAAATAGAAATATATATCTGATGTATTGTCCTTCTGTCTGTTATGTTCATCATAATCTGATTATCATGCACGAGTTTGTTTTTGTTCATCCACCACATGCATAAGTATGAAGAAGAGTTAAGGGTGCATTCATCCCGTTGATCTAGATAGTTGTGTTAA
The DNA here is from genome assembly GCA_001517045.1 of Pseudotsuga menziesii. Taxonomy (NCBI): domain Eukaryota; kingdom Viridiplantae; phylum Streptophyta; class Pinopsida; order Pinales; family Pinaceae; genus Pseudotsuga; species Pseudotsuga menziesii. The sequence goes on along the minus strand of LPNX010148075.1, from coordinate 249,872 downwards.
GTTTCTTCCACATAAATCAATCCAACTCAACTAATCAACTTCAAAACTAAACTTAAATTCAATTAATACCCAACATGAGACAGCTCAAGATACACTAAACAATTTGCTCTACTCAATTTTAACAAATCTGTGTAATACCTCAACAAATGTAAAGCAATGGTAAATGATGCACCTTATATATTTGACCTATTACACAATTTTCCAGTCTCTAATTTGTCCTGTTTCCACATAAATCATTCCAACTTAACCAATAAACTTCAAAACTGAATTTTACTTCAATTAATACCCCTTTACTTGCATGAGATGGCTCATGATACACTCATCAATACACTCTACTCTATTTTAACAAAACTATATTCATAGTACCTCAACTAACATAAACCAGTGGTAAATGATGCCCCTTCAATCTTTAACAAACTGCACAATTTTCCAGACTCTAATCTATCCTCTTTCCATGCTAGTACATCCCAATGAGATTGCCTAGATTTTCTCCAATCAACTTTAGTCTTTGGCACTTACATGAATTAGTTCATCTCGAAGAGGATAGGAACCTTTGTTAAGAAGTGTGTATCCTTCAACCACTAACACACCCATCCGTTCTTCCAAAAATAGCAAGTAACTTCACTTTTGCATGAATGATAACTCAAGATAACAACACTCGTATGATGTTCCAAAAATAACATGTAAATTCTCCTTGGTTGTGCCTCCTTTCATGAATGATAACTCAATATAAAAACCACAAAGGACACCTTGTTTTGGACTTTGAAAGAGAAATAGAAGTAATTCCAAGTGTGATTATCTCTAAAATAGCAAATAGCCTTCAAATAGAACTAGTGATGCATGCATCCTCTTCCTGTGTGACTATTGTTATCCTTCTGTGTGTATGAGTCTAAAAATATATTAGGGTGTATCTTCAAGAGATGATGCATGCAAACACAGTGAGGTGGAACTCTAACCGACAATTCATTTATTATCATATACACATGCACAGTAACTTCCTGTTTGAACTACAGTACAGTCAACCCTTAATTTCTATGTAACTGCCACCAAACCCAATCCTAACTTTTGTTGAAAAATAGCATGAAACTTGTTATTTGATTGCTAGTTTCCACGCCCCAACTATTTTTCATAAATAGCGAGAGTTATTCTTGTCACTCAAAACGTTTCCTTTTGGATGAGAACTCACATGCTTGTGGATCAAATAAAAAAGTAGAGATCACACACCTTGAGGACAACTTAGTTGTCCTACTTTGGTTTTATCACTTAATGGTGCACTCCATTTCAGCTCATGCTTGGAAATATTTTAGAGATAAATATGCTTACCTTTCATAAATGGTTCTGTAGTATTTGCATTACATATTATCATCTTTAAAGAGATACTTTCATCCATATTCAACATGAGCTAAAAAATCCACATGAGGATGAAGTCAGCGCTTATGGGAGGAAAAAATAGGGCCTTGTATAAACGAAAGAGCAGGAAGATAAACTAGGAGATGGTGCATATCCAATCCTTCATCATTTAGTGATTTGTCTTCTTTATCCTCCTCAATTTTCTCTTTATTTCCAGAGTCCTCGAACACCGAGAAAGATTTTTTATGGGTAAATGGCTGAAGATAGTGCCTATACATCTGGCTATGTGAAATACATATGAGATGACCCTTGTCAATCTGTTTGAGAACAAATATGTGTAGTCTTCAAGTCTTTCTCATCACTCTCTAGCATAGGTATGTGTATATCCAACCATTCTTAGTAACATGATTATTTTCAAGATCATCCAACAGCCCTCATTACAACCCTGTTGTTGGCGTGTTACTTTTTTATTTTCTCCAGGAATAGTTAATTTCACCATTTCATTTGAACTTTAACCTTAAGTAGGCCTTATTTCATTAATTTCAGTCAAGTGATTATTCAAGATTGCAATAATATTCAACTAATCAATATGTAAATTCCTCTCAGCTACTTTACCAACCTTGATTTCAATATAGATCTGAATTGGATAGCTCAGCCAAGCTGCCACATCCTAAATATTCCCCATAGAACATTTTCTAGTGTTGAAAAGAACCACCGAAATAGTGTTTGTGATCATGATTGCATTTTAGGCAACTTTGTAAGACTTGATCTTATGAACTGATTGTAAATAAGGTCCATTGAAACTGCACCTCTTGGAAGACCATCCCACCACAACTGCTGTCAAAATTCACAATGTAGAATTTGGAGTTCCTTTTAAGTCATTTAACAAGAAATAAAGTGTCATGTACCCATTCCAATAGGTCTACTAGTTGACAATGTTCACCCACTGTACTAGTTCCCTAGGTTGGGGGAGGAGGAATTAAATATTGCAATAAGGGAGCTATGGGACCCAAGAGAACCTTATTTTATTATTTACACATTAATTTGGGTCATAAAAATAATAAATATGGAGAAAATAAAGTGGCATTGCTTCATAAGGACATTTGGAGGTCCATGGGGGCCTTGGGTGGATAGATGCTTACTTACACATGTCATGACTTCACCCAAAATTAAAAATTATAAGGGATGGAATGTTCTTTTAAGGTGAATAGACATCAAATTACATCTCATGATCCCAAGGATTTGAATGGGTGAGTAGGAGAAAATCCTCATAGAAGAGGAAGAGTCTAGGAAGAAACTAGGTGCCATGTGGAGCTAGATTCCCTGCACTTTATGACAACAATGATGGAAGATTCTATGAAATGCCAGACTTGATTGCATACCTATGACAAATTGAAATTTCAGGGATAAAAATATCCTCCGACAAGGCGCGCTTGGGACTAGGTGGCAGCCATTCGAATTTGGTGGAAGATGAAGAGTTGAGGAGAAGACCAAGTGGCATGGAGGTTACTAAACATCATGGATGAGGTGGAGGAAGCATATGGGAATGAATTAGACCTTGGAGGAAATTAGTAGGGTTATAAAAATATTTCATGAGTAATGGAAATGGATTTTTTATTATTTTATTAATTTTCCTTTGGCATTTGGAGAGCAATTGCTTGTCCTTTGCACGGTGAGTGCACACTTACTCTGCTAGTGAGCCAATTTCGAGAGAATGATATTCTCATACAAGTAGGGCATGGGAGATTCCATTCAGACCTCTCCTTTGGATATTCAGGGAGTTTTTTATTGCATATAGTAGGTTTCTTCTTTTCTTTTCTCATCTTTCCTCCCATTCTCTCAATTTGCACTTCCAAATTTCCATGTTTTTCTATGAAGGTGCACTAGTGGGAATGGTGGTTGCACCCAATTGAGTTCAGGTGATCCCCAAGCTCTAATGTATTATGTATGTATCTGTAATATCAATTTCATGTTCTCTGTAATTTTAAATCAGAATAAATACATATGTTAATCCACATTTCCAATCTTTCTTGTGACTAGTTTCCATGTGATGGTTTTCCCTTTCAATGGAGATTGTGTATCTGATGTATATTGCGACTTGGGTCAATTTTATGTGTTTTATTAATGTATTAAAATTATTTCAATGGTATATATTCATATTTCTCTGTTCTGAACCATTATATGCACCATTTATGAGTCGAAGTTGAGCTTTGTTGTGTCATTTCCCTTAAGCAAATATCACTGAAATTGGGCATTTGAATATGAATATTTAATCCTCTATTGCAGAACTATTAACCAAATATAATGAAATTAAATTAAGTCAAATTAAATTAACCATACTATTTTCTTAAATTTTTTATGTTTTCTTAGGAGTTGGAGAGCCATTTCTGTCGACACCCTAGGGGGAATTGCACCATAAATTGCTAGTATTTTTTTCCCTTTTTTCCATCATGTTCAAATCGAGTTGAAGATGTCTATGACATGTAATAAAAATATAAAATAGTATATATAATATTATTAAAACTCCCCACATCATTCCCTATCAAATTCGAGACTCAGTTGAACCATTCGAATCCCCCATAGTCCAAGCTAGTCAAGACAATTTTTCCAAACTTTTGCCAAAGTTGGGAATTTTTGAATTGGGACATTAAAAGTGGTATCAGAGAATGATATTGGAACCTGATAGATCTCCCTATTCATTTTTATTTATTCTAAACTTCCTCCATTAGAAACTGAGACTGGAGATCTTAACAGTGAAAGAGAAGGAAGTAAATAAAGTAATCCTAGTTACGAAGAGATTAGGAAAGAACTAGGATTTGGAGATATGGAGGGAAAATAAGATAATGGAGACATTAAAACACTCATTACATAATCTCTTGACACTATGACAAAAAATCTCATGCAAGGGTTCTAATTGATGGCTAGCCAATTTGGGATCAATTCAGCACCCGAGAGTAGTAGTAGTACACCCCATGTTGAGGGGAAAACCCATGGAGAAACCATTTTTTTGAAGACTAGACCTCATAACAGACCTCATGAGTTCAAAAATAAGAATGGACCTGCAATACGCAAGTTTTTAGAGTCGAAAGAATGCCCTTACACCACCTATGATGTTAGAGATGTAGCAAATGATTGGCACCAATTAAGTGATGAATGTAGGAAAGTCCTACCTTTTGATCGGTTCATTAAAACTTATCTTTAGTTCAAGCAAGGAGGAAATGGGAATAAGGCATATCATATTAACCATGAATTAAAATATACCATGGTAAAAGTAACCATTCCTTTCTTTGATGGTTCCTCACAAATGTTTGTTAGTGCTTGGTTGCAAAAATTAAGTGTATATTTATAATTAAATCCTATGGTTGAAGAAGATGCATTGAAAATGATCATTCTACATCTTGAAGGGGAAGCTAGTGATTGGTGGTTCCATGGTCTTAGAACCTTGGAACATTATCATATTTTATCTTATGAGGGTTTCTCCAATGCATTTATGGAGAGATTTGAGAGGAAAGACCTTGAACTTCCTTTCAAAGAACTAGCACAATTGAATCAAGTAGGAACTCCTGAAGATATATGTTAGAATTTGAAAAGATTTCAGTAATGGTTTCTAATGTATCTATGGCTAGGTTGGTTTTATTGTTTACTGAGGGATTGACAGAACCTTTGAGAGGGATAGTGAAATTCCACAAGCCATCCACATTGAAGTATGCAAAAATTTGACAAGGGATTTGCAGAATGTGTTGCCAAGAACCAAATACCCTCCTAGGCCAAATTTCCATTCCAAGTTCAAGAAAGGTAATAAACGATGGAAAAAGGACTCCTATAGAAAAGAAAATAAAGGAGGACCAAGAAAAGAATATATTAGAAGAAAGAAGCTATGTTTTACATGCCAACAACCTTGGGTCCCAGGACATAGATGTGCCAAGGGGAAGGCACACTACATTGAAGGTTTTTCTGAAGATTATGAAGAGGAGGAGGATGAGGAAGAGGAACAACTTGAATCCCAAGAATAAGGGTATCAAAGATAAGAAGAATAATAAGAACCCACTCCTGATACAGGAAAAATTGCAGCAGTTTTGAGTGTACCTAGATTCCACACCTTAAGGCTCAAGGGCAGCATACAAGGCCAAAAGGTCACGATTCTAGTGGATGGTGGAGCCACTCAAAAATTCATAAATGCAGCCTTGGTGGAGAGGATAAAGTTACAAGATGAAAATTTTGATGGTTTCACAGTCATCATTCCAGGTAACAATTTCGTGGATTGCACTAAATGGATTCCAAAGCTTCAAATTACTCTAGGAAATCATACTATCACTGATAATTTTTATGTTGTGAATGTGGATGATACAAATGTGGTTTTGGGAGTAAAATGGTTGTATTATTTAAGGGATAATACAGTGAGTTATCAAGTCCCTGAAATAAGGTTAAAAAATTCAGAAGGGAAATCCACCTTCTTGAGGGGAATTCACACTTACCTAAATCAAGTAGTTTCTTCTCACAGCATGAGGACTATATTGATCCATGGAGATATATAGTGGGTTATTGAATGTTTAATTACATATCCTAAACCCCACTTGAACATTTACAATAATCCTAAGGATATAGAGAAACTATTGAGTAAGTATGAGAAGTTTTTTGGAGACCTTCCCCCAAGAAGACCACCAAATAGAGGTGTTGAGCATAGAATTGATTTGGATATAGGAACAAAACCTATCAAAATGCAGCCTTATGGGAATCCCAAAAGGATTCGAGATGATGTTGAGGATACCATTAAATAAATCTTGGAGTTGGATCTCATGAGGCCTAGTTCTATCCCATTTACTTACTCAGTTGTTATGGTAAAAAAGAAAGATGGAACCTTGAGAATGTGCATTGATTTCAGAGCATTAAACAAGAAGAAAATAAATAATAGACACCCCATACCAAGTATTTATGAGATCATGGATGAACTTCATGGGTCCAAGTTCTTCTCAAAGATTGACCTTAGATCAGGTTATCATCAAATTCGAATGAGAGAAGAAGATATACCAAAGACTGCTTTCAGATGCCACTATGGTCACTTTGAGTTTTTTACCATGCCCTTTGGCTTGAAAAATACACCAGCCACATTCCAATCATGCATGAACAACATATTCCATAAGAAACTTCATAATTTTGTATTTGTTTTCTTTGATGACATTCTTATTTACAGTAAAACTTGGAAGGAACACTTGCATCATCTAGAAGAGGTATTAAAAATTTTGCATGATCAATATTTGTGTGCTAAGCTGTCAAAATGTGATTTTGGTTTGAAATATCTCTTGTATCTTGGACACATAATTGTTCAATATGGTTTGAAGGTGGATATGGAGAAAATAAGATCCATTTTATAGTGGTATCATCCCAAAAGTTTCACTGAATTAAGAGGGTTCATTGAAGTTTGCACCTACTATAGAAAGTTTGTGAAGGGGTTCTCCCAACTCACTTCACCTCTCACTGATTTGACAAAGAAATATGATTTTCAATGGCATGAATGGGCTGAGAAATATTTCCAAAGAATTAAGGAATTAATAAGAAATTGTCCTATTCTAGCATTGCTTGATTTTTCTAAACCATTTGTCTTGGAATGTGATGCATAAGGAGAAGGCATTGGAGCAGTCCTAAAACAAGGACAACAACCAATATATTTTGAGATTAGGAAGTTACAGCCACATGAGAGTATTTACACCATATATGATAAATAAATTTTTGGCATCATGCATGCTTTGATCAATGTTCAACAATACTTGGTGGGAAACAAATTTGTAGTCAAAACTGACCATAACAGCTTAAGCTACTTCCTCACTCAAAAGGATTTAAATGAAAGGCAGAAAAATTGGGTGAGTAAGATTCAAGAATTTGAATTTGATATTGAATATGTGAAGGGTAAAAATAATGTGGTAGTTGATACCTTATCTAGAAGACCTTCTATTTATCTCATGGATGTAGCAAAAAATTGGAAAGCCACGTTAGAAGTAGAGTATGTCGAAGATAAATTTCTTGTGAAATTTTTTATTGGAATAACAATGATGATAGGTACAAGGTATTAAAAGGAATCATATAATAAAAAGGTAGAATATATTTGGTCCCTAATTAAGGTTTTTAAGGAGGAAATTTTAAAAAAGGCTCATGATTCTCCTCTCGCAGGTCACCTCAGTTTATTCAAAACATACTAAATGTTAAGGGAAATATTTGCATAGAAAGGGTTGAAGGATGATGTTCTGAAGTGTGTTAATGAATTCCCCAAATGTCAGAAAAGTAAAGTGGAGCACACTCATCCATTTGGTCTCTTACATCCCTTGTCAATTCCAACACAAAAATGGAAGACCATTTCCATGGACTTCATCACTGGTTTTCCCAAAGTATTTGGTAAGGATTGCATATTTGTGGTGGTAGATATCCTCACTAAATTTTCTCATTTATTTGTTGTTACTACCACTTTCACTGCTGCAAAAGTGGCTGAAATATTTTTTAAATAAGTTTTCATATTGCATGGTCTTCCTAAGAGCATTACCAGTGACATAGATAGCATATTTTTTAGTGCATTTTGGAAAGAACTCTTCAAAATGGTGGGGGGATGTTTGAAACCTAGCACAAGCTATCATCCACAAATTGATGGCCAAACAGAGAGGGTGAATCAATGGTTGGAAGGATACTTGAGGAACTATGTGAGTGGGAAGCAAAAATCATGGATAAAATGGTTGCATTTGGGTGAGTTTTGTTACAATATTACTTTCCATATGTCCATTGGCATGTCTCCTTTTAAAGAAATTTATGGTTACAATGAATCCACTTTTATTGGCCACATTTTTTGTGATAGTAGAGATTCCAAGGATAAGTATTGGATTGAATAAATTCAAGGAATTTTGAATGTCTTGAGAGATAACTTGAAGGTTGCTCAAAATCAGTAGAAACAATATGCAGATAAACATAGAATGGAGAGACAATTCCAAGTGAATTACTTGGTGTATTTGAGGTTGCAGCCCTATGAAAAACCACCATAAAAGGTAAAGGTACTGAAAATATCAAACCAATATTTTATGGTCCCTACAAAGTTATTCGAAAAGTTAGAGAAGTGGCCTATCAATTGGAGCTTCCCGTGGGAAGAAAAATTCATAATGTGTTTCATGTTTCTTTTCTAAAGAAGGTTATAGGGAATAAAATTTCAGTTTCATATACTTTACCACCTTTGTATGATGAAGGACAACTTTTTCTCATTCCAAACAAAATATTGAGAGCAAGGGAGAGAAGGCTACGAAGAAGAACAATCAAATAATATTTAGTACAATGGAAGGATTTTACTAGTGAGGAGGCCACTTGGGAAGATGAAAAAATTTCAAAACATCCAAAATTGGCATTGCTTGAGGACAAGAAATATTGGGTGGTTATGACTGTCATGTCCCAATTCCAATAGGTCTACTAGTTCACCCACCTATTAGTTCCCTAGGTTGGGGGAGGAGGAATTCAATATTGTGATAAGGGAGATATGGGGCCCAATAGAACCTTAGTTTATCATTACACATTAATTTGGGTCATACAAATAATAAATATGGAGAAGCTAAAGTGGCATTGCTTCATAAGGATATTTGGAGGTCCATGGGTGCCTTGGGTGGCTAGATGCTTCCTTACACTTGTCATGACTTCACCCCAATTTCAAAATTATGAGTGATGGAATGTTCTTGGAAGGTGAATAGACATCAAATTAAATCTCATGATCCCAAGGATTCAAATGGGTTAGTAGGAGTAACTCCCCATAGAAGAGGAAGAGTCTAGGAAGAAACTAGGTGTCATGTGGAGCTAGATTCCCTGCGCTTTATGACAACAATGATAGAATATTATATGAAAATTCAGACCTGATTGCTGAACTATGACAAAATTACATGTAAATTCTAAAAATATCATCCAATATGGGAGCACTTGGGACTAGGTGGCATCCATTCAAATTTGGGGGAAGATGAAGGGTTGAGGAGAAGACCATGTGGCATGCAGGTTACTAAACATCAAGGATGAGGTGGAGGAAGCCCATGGGAATGAATTCAAAATTGGAGGACCTTAGGAGGGTTATAAAAATATTTCAAGAGGAATGGAAATGAATTTTTTTATCATTTGTGAAATTTCCTTTGGAATTTGGAGAGCAATTGCTTGTCCTTTGCACGGTGAGTGCACACTTACCCTTCTAGTGAGCCAATTTCGAGAGAGTGATATTCTCATCCAAGTTGGCCATGGGAGAGGCCATTCAGACCTATAATTTGGAGCTTCATAGAGTTTTTTATTGCATAAATGTGGCTGATTCTGTCTATGACCCATATTTCCTCCCATTCTCTCAATTTCCACTTCCATATTTCCATGTTTTCCTATGAAGGTGCACTAGTGGGAATGGTGGTTGCGCCCCATTGAGTTCAGTTGATGTCCAAGATCTGATGTATGGTTTATTTATCTGTAATATGAATTTCAGATGATATGTAAGTATAAATCAAAATAAATACATAGGAAAATGTCCACATTTCCAAGCTTTCTTGTGACTAGTTTCCATGTGATGATTTTCCATTTCAATGGAGATTGTGTATCTGATGTATATTGTGAATTGGGTTAAAGTTATATGATGTTAGTAATATATTGAAATGATTTAAATGTTATATATTCATATTTATCTATTCTAAACCATTATATGCACCATTTATGAGTCGAAGTTGAGGTTTATTGTGTCATTTCCCTTAAGAAAATATCACTTAAATTGGGCATTCGAATATGAAGATTTAATCCTTTATTGAAAAAATATTAACCACATATATGACATTAAGTGAAGTCTAATTATAGTCCCCATACTATTTTCTTAAATTTTGGATGGTTTCTTAGGAGTTGGAGAGCCATTTCTTCCCACGCCCTAGGGGGAATTGCACCATAAATTGCTAGTAATTTTTCCCTTTTGGCATCATCTCCAAATCGAGTTGTAGATTTCTATGACATGTAATAAAACTAAGAGAGAGTCTATTTAAGAGTCTTAAGACTCCACACATCAGTCCCTATAAAATTCAAGACCCACTTGAACCATTTGAATCCCCCACATTCCAAGCTAGTCAAGGCAATATTTCCAAAAAAATTCCAAAGTTGGGAATTTTTGAATTGGGACATTACAGAAAGTGGGAACACAAAAGGTGCACTTCCAATTAATACAAATACATGAGGATACTACTAATCCTAATAGACATTCCATAGATTCTTTTCAACATTTTCTACTTTTGAATATCTGGAGCATCCATTCCCACCTAAAGAAAGATAAGTGTTTCAGCAGTGAACTACTTTGTTGAAAATGTATGCTTGGTGGTAATCCTTGAGATTCCAATGTACAAATATTTGAGGAAGTATGCACCTGGAATCCCAGCTCCAATCTCCATATGTGGAATAGTACTATTCCAAAGAGTACAAGAGAACTCCAGATCTCTTATGTAATTGGACAGATCTGGTGTTAACAGTCCCTTATCTCCCATCACCTATTTCTATACTAAAAAAAAGGAAAATATTTTTCTAAGCTATCTATTCATATCACCTTAAGCCACATTTCCATAGTATTAACAATCCTATCATATGGATACCCTCCTTGTGCTGGAGAAGATCCAACTTAAAGTTGGAGAGGGAGTTAGTGAGGCAACAATTGATAGCCCCTCTTAGTTACCTTTGGGTTGGCATTGTTCGCTTGGGTATTAATTTCATATTCTAGTTCAGGAGTTAACTCCAAGGATTGAAAAAGAGGATATATCCCCTTTATTCTTGAGTGCATGGAGGATGAGAATGGGGTCACCTATCACTTTTGTTTCTTGAACGAAACGAGTGGTGAGAATCAGATCCCCTTGAACAGATACTAGCACATTTTCTTCATTGTCTGTAGTGTGACCAATCCCCCAAGTGAAAGCATTTTTTTTTCTCCGATGAGGTCTATGACAACCCCTTGGACCCCTTGCATCTGCCACCCCTATCCAAGCCTCCATTGTTGCTCACATAGGCTCTATATATTGGTTTTTAGGTGACACTGCAAAGATGTTAATTATTTTTACTAAGGGAAGACAGAGTGAAGCTTGAATTTTCTCCATATATTAAACAGAACACAAAATAAACCCTCATGCACAGTAAATTCTTATTCAGTATTCACTAATAGGAGTTTATTGTAGGGAATTAGAGCATTTTTTCATCCAGAAAAGGTTATTTTTTAATTTACAACAATTACATCATAGCTGGAGGGGTGGGATGATACCTGCCCCCAAAAACTCACCTGCATCTACAGGTATAGAACTAAGCATATCTAAAAATGTTTTCAAAGAAACAAATCGCATAGAACATTTGGTTTTCTTGTAAAAACAAAAGGCTGGAGGATGATCCATATTTCAACTGGCAAAGTCATTCTCCTCCTTGGAGATCTCTTGCCTATCTAGAGGAAAGGATAGAATCTAATGGGTATGTCTTTATTGTATTCATTGTTTTTCTCTTTCATATGGGAAGTTTAGATTCAATAGAGAATTGGTTAACATTGGTCCTTATGGGCTCACTTATGTGATGAACTTTGTAGTATTTTGGCATTTTCTCAAAGGTTATGTTGGTGGAACATGTATCAACACCTCAATACCCATACAAATATTAACTTGTACAATGCAATCATGCCTTCTCAGTGTGAAGTTTGATCTACATACCAAATGTGGATATTGTGTTGACGTTGGATTTTAGACAATTGGAAGAAGAACCGACGATCGGAATGCAACGCACAATGTGGCACAATGTGCATAATTTTTATGTCGTGCGCAAACTTTTGTATCACGTGGAATTTTAAATGCCGACTACCACCCGTTGGTCTAGCAGTTCTAAAGAAGGACTAGTTCAGTCATCTACCTATAAAAGAGGCTTTTGTAATGGGAAAAATGATTTTTTAACAAAATAAGTTGATTGAAAGCATTAGTTCTCGATTTTTTTAAGCCTTTCAAACATTTACTAAAGTTGGCATTTATATTATAAGTACTAATTAATTTAATCTTGAATTAATTGTTTTCGATTTAGTTGTTACTATCTCCTTAGGATGTTGTTTTATTGGGTATTTTCCAATTCTTAAACAAAGGAAATAGTTGTTTCAAATCTTTGTTACTAGTAATATTTTTTTCTTTTTCAAAATATAATATGTTCTTCATCCTGGTAGTGTTTCATTTTGTAATTTTAGGCCTTTAAAAATGGTTAACTTCTCTAAATTTTAAACCTTATGCTTAGGATCAGGGAATCATATATTTCAAGCTAGGGTTGCATTTGTAAGTCTTAACTTTAATTTATTTACACTGAAAAAAAAAGAAATAAATTATGTTATTGTCCACTGGTGACAAAAAGTGGTCAATGTGACAAGTGTACACCAAGTGTTGACAGCCAAAACAGGGAGTGATACAAACAACCTTTCATGTTTGTTTTTGAAAGTATTGAGGGTCACATTTTTGTCAACATTTCATGATATGTTTAATCAAATGTTAGCCTTTAACTGCATGCTTCTCACTTTTACACATAGTTAATATGAATCATAGTCCTTTTCAAGTAACCTCCCCTTACCCTGTATAACCAATTGCATCCATTGTCCCACTATTTGAATTTCTTTTATCATCTGCTTATTGGCAATTTTTTTTGCTTTTTCTTATATGTGTTTCTGAGCTCTTACCCTCTAACACCTCCATTCATAGAAATTCTAATCATTCATAGCTAATTCTTAGGTTTGAAACATGTTCTCTACAATTAGTCCTCACTTTATGTACTTCCATTATTTACACTTGTCGTTTTCAATTTCTATATTAACTTTTGGGAGAAGTCACCTATAAATAGAGAAAATATACTAAAAGAAGAGAGTGAACAATATGAATGGACGAAATCTTAATTATTGTCCTTGGACGACCTAAACATGATCCAAAATCATAGTGTGTAAGATTTATATAGCTATATATAGTTGTATAAGATATGTGATGTGCGGTTATTAAATATCTATCTATCAAATCAAATTGTCAATCAATAAATTTATTTAATTGTTTCTGTTTTGTCAATGCTAGAAATAAGATATTTTTTCCTGCATTCCAACAATTCCAAGAGAATATTCCTACATGCTTGGCTAGGAAATTCAACAATTTATACAACTCCCTAATATGACATTGAAATTGATGTGAAAATCAAAAAGTTTCCTTTTAAGGTCTTTCTCATACTAAGATAATAATATATTCTCAGGGAAATCTGTGCAAAAGCCTAAACTATTTTGCAAAACTCCATATGCAGGGAATTAGTTTTTTTTATTCGTTAACAAAAATGAGTTTGTTTTTTCAACTTCTATCCATAGAATATGGTTTGAATGCTTGGAAATTATATTCTATCATCTTGTTCATTGTGCATATTTTTCAACCTCTTTCAGTCCACTTGTTGTAAACCCTCACACTACAACACTAAAAGCATGTGTATATTATTGAACACTAGCATCATAATAATGTGGTGTCATTGTTTCATGATCAGGTTTAAAGGGTCATGGTGAAAATAGTAATTTATCAAAGGAAACAGTTAAACATGATATTGGAGGTGATTTTGAAGGTTAATTTTTTACTGGACAGTTCAAGATATTTCAGATTGCTCAGATTGAAGAAATGTGGCCCTAAGATTGATTTGCTTGATGCATTTTGAGTAGGATTGATATTGGTCATTCTAAACAACAATCCTAATGATAAAGGGATAGCTCCTATAAATTTAAAACTTGTTGTAGCCCAGCTCTAGTATTGTAAGCAATTGGAGGAGACCTGATGACTTTGGAATCATGCTGGTAAATAATTAGGTGGAGTGACAAATCCTTGCTCTCTAATGCTTGTACTAAAGAAAGCCACAAAGGAAAATCCCCAACAAAATGGGTACTACTTGATTTTAGTAACATTGTTCAAGCAAAAGAAAGTACTATTGTTGTGAACAGAGGAAGTGTTGCTACTAATACTAAATTATGGGAGCTACCAAAGCCAAAGGTAGCAGTTGTGGTACTTAAACCAAACTTTGCACCTGAGACAAAAGAATAGGTGTTGGAAATAGATTGAGTTTTCATCATGCCAAATGAAGTAGAAGTCGTGGAACCAAACAAAGTCTTTGAGGTAGAACCAAATGCTAGGGTCTCACTATTGGCCATATTGAAAGAGGGTACAGGAGATGAAACAAATGTGCTAGTTTTTCCAAATACAGATGATAAAAATGAAGCTGCAACAAAAGTTGATTCAAAAGGAGTGAAAAAAAATTGAAGATATTGTACTCCATACAGATGAACTAATGGCAAGGAAAATGGTTGAGAACATAAAGCGTGAAATAGGCTATGATTCCATGTTGGTATTTGAGCCAAGTTCATGTATGGAACCTGATGTATGTGATTGAGAGGTTAATGAATGGTTGCTACTGGAAGTAGATAAATATTTTTAATCAAATGATAAATTTTCCTCCACAACAGTACTGGTGTTTCCATCATCAAAATTAAGAAAAGATGAGCATTGGAAAAGCTGACTATTGACAACTCAAGCAAAGGATGATGAAATCAACTAAATGAGGACTAACCTGAATAACATTTTAGGCTTTCTTTCAAATTTGAAATTGAAATTTGTAAGTATCTAATTTTGTATTTGCACTTGTACTATATGATAAAACAAGACCTAAATTGGGATTTTCAATCCAAACTTGAAATTTGGACTTGTGTTAGATTGTAGGCTAATTGTAAATGCATAATAGTATGTGAGTTAGTGATGATTCTAAAAGAGTAGCAAAAACTAGTAACACGCCTGAGGAAGCATATGTCTACCAATTACAACATATTCAAAATTAACATGGAAACCAAAGTGGATGCCATGATTTCTATTTCTACCAAATTAAACTGACTTCGTAGAAGATTGGCTTCATAAACATAAACTAATGGCATATTTGTTTGGGAAGATTTAGTATCAAAGAAAATTACCATCCGACGTAGAAGATACAAACTTTGATGTTTAAACATCAATGGGAGTTGTATTATTTTTGCTTCTGTGGACCTCATTTTCTAAAACCTGGGTTCATTCATGCAAGATCTCAGCAAATAATAAACATATTTTAAATTGTTAAGAAAATTGCATAACACTAGAAAACTCAAATCATTCTCTTTCCAAGCTCTTTAATCCTTTCCCTAAACTGCATTAGATAGTTTTATTTAAGGTTTAACTCAGTTTGCATATCTTATACCTCTTATTTACATACTTTCTATTTTCTCTTCTCAAACACAAAAGCATCAACCAAGTCAACCTTGTTTGGATCTGGTCTAGCAAATTGAGAATCTACACCGCAATTAATAGAATAAGAAGGCCTCTCCAAATATGTTACTATCGAAGTCAACAAAGGAGTATTAAAATTGTTTTTGTATTTCTTCTGTACATTTGAGTCACACTGAACAAGCATATATTGAATGTTGGATTAAGCTTCAAGACTCCACATCTAAAGATAGCAGTGCATTTGTAAATTTATACTCTTTGGAGAACTTACATTTATTAGATTCATAATCGATTGACTTGAGTACTTATCTCATGCAAAGTTTAATTGTTCTTCCAAAGAATTTTCTTTTAGGGGCAACTTTCCATCAAGATGTTCCAGATATTTCTGGGCCATTAGACTTGAGAGGGAAGGAAAAGTACAAAATTTTTGTGCATCCTCTATAACTTGGGAGGGTGTAAGAGAATTATTGATTTTGTCTATGTCTAAGGGCATCTTGTCAAATGTATTTTGACCGACTCCTGAAGATAAAAGAGGAATACTTAGCTCAACATATGTCATGGATGAATTAAATCATTGGCATGGTGTGGAAAACGATGAAACATTTACAAATGAATTTTGTTGTGTTCTTCGAATTGTTCCAACTAAATCCCAGTTGTAATCTATCACAGATTTCCTCCTCTTCAACTTCTGTTTGAAATAGACAACATTGTAGAGTTAGCCATAGTCAAAACCAAGTTAACTGATTTACAACTACTCTTACATTTGATAAATAAAAACAAAAGATTCTCGCAAGAATTTAAACCAATAACATTGGCATAAGAGATAAGTTTGGATAATATCAGGATGTTTCAAAACCTAGCAAATGAAGCTATTTATAAAAGAATTTAAATCCATTTCCCTGGTAGTAGCATCGGCATGTGGCTTGCTAGGAATGCAATCTTATTTAAGGACAAATTCATTCCCTCTTTGCAATGTGATGTTCAAAGCAGATATACCTTTTTCAATTACAAGTCACCAAAGTCAATGTCCATAGATAGCATTTTCACGAACCTCTTGATAAATCTAGGGAATTGGGTTATTTTGACAGTATGGGGATATTTGTGGGAAAGGGGCCCAAATAACTATGTTGGGATTCTAACTTTGAAATTGCTTGTAATCCTATCCACTTAGAAAGGGACATTTAAACTTCAATTTTTTGGTGACTTAATATTAGGCATAAATCAGATAGAAGGGGGAATTTGAAATGGGAAGTATGTTCTCAACTCTTTTGAGGAGGTAAATCAAATGAAACCAGTTTAGATACATCTCCTTTTCTCATGTCTGCAGCGAGCATAATTCTATTGTTGATAGACTTTTCAAAAAACGTTTACAGCTTGAGGCTGGAGTTTGGTCAGTGTTGGAATCAAAGGATGGATAGGTATTTGAACAAATCAAACCAGTCTATTGATTATGCATCCCTTCAACTGAAAGTGTAGATCTTTCCAAAGGTATTGATCCTCTGAAGTATTGTTTCCAACCTTTTTTTGGCATTTATGTAGTGTTGAAAACATTATATTAGGGATTGTTTTCTTGAACATCTTTTATGTAATCTATTGAGACACTTCTATGATTGTAAAAGACTATTTTATGTAGATATATGATATTTTAGAGAAGGACAAAGTTTAAATAGGAGATCATTTATTGTCTTTTGAAGATTTAGTTTTAAGGGATATTATTTTTGGATGTTTTTGGAATGGGAATGCATGTGCATAATGCAATTTCTTTTCTTGTGTATTTTTTTTTTTTTTTTTACAAAAACGGTTATAGGACATTTGAATTGATCTGCTGGCTAACTGCTGCCAGTAGCATTACAATTGGTAAATCTGATCCAAAGTAAACATGGAGTCCAGAGATACTGGTATAATGGAAAAAACTGAGCTAAACATTGAGGTCATAAATAGAAAGACAAATAAGAGGCAGCTAAAAGAAGCAGCGAAACACCCTGCAGAAATGGGGTAGGACAGAATTCTGAAAAAAAGAGAATTTCCATTAATTTTAGAGGGGCGTGCTTGGGTGAGGGACTTGCTGCTGGAGCTCGACGAGGACTGGCCCTCCTTGTCTCACTTTCTCGAACTCTGAAGACTGCCCAACGAAAATTCAGAGACCATTGGAATCGCTACAACCTGAAAAAGACTCACTCTCTTTTTTCCATGAGCATAATTCTTCTTTCAACTGCCCAACGAAAATTCAGAGACCATTGGAATCGCTACAGCCTGAAAAAGACTCACTCTCTTTTTTCCATGAGCATAATTCTTCTTTCAAGACTGATAATTCACGTGACTATGCTAAATTAAGGATTCCCAGATTGACTGCTTATGAAATTAACAGAGATTCCAACAAATAAAATATCTGCACATAAATCCACAATTGAACAATGATCTAAAAATTAGAGACTTGATCTTGGACGCATAACATCTGAAGATAATCAACCTGCGTTGTCTGTCCTGGCTGAGATTGACTAACTTTTTAACTTATCCTGGGAGATTCTGAGGTCCTTCTCTTCACGGTTATTAGGGAATGGGCATGTGGCTTTCAATGCCATTGACTTGCAGAGCTCCCTTACTCTTGGAGGCCCCCACATTTGCTTCATGATCAGCGTTGTGGTTGAGCTTCCTGAGGACATGATAGAACTGAACTTCGTCAAATTATTTCAACTGGAGTGAGACTTTCTGGAAGTAATGGGCCAATTCCATGTTGGTAGGGATCTTCTTTTGCTTAAAAGCCTGAATGATGATGCGGGAATCTCCTATGATTACTAGCTTCTTGATGGATAAGCTTCTGGCTTGGTTCAGGCCTTGCCAGATGGAAAGCATTTCAGCGAAATTATTAGTTTTTTGACCCAGCCCCCAGGCGAAATTTAAGACAATTCTCCCTGAATAATCTAGCAGGACTCCTCCACTTCCAGCGGGTCCGGGGTTCCCTTTCGAGGCCCCATCCGCGTGCAGAATATGCTTATTCAGTGAAGCTCTCCATTTGATGAATTCTTGCTCCTCGAGCCTCATTTCCCAGGAAGAGTAATTCTTCGAAATGTTCTTGGATCTGATGAGAAGGGAAGGATCTAATTCATGGAACCAGGTGAACTCTTCTCTATCAGGAATAGTTTCATTGGTGAGGTTAACTTTGGAAGCTACCAAATCTCCTATCAGCGCCTTAACTTTGGTGGCAACTTGGACCGGAGAAGCTGCTAAGTCCTTGAAGATCCTATTGTTACGCTCCAGCCAGACTTTCCAGCAGAGGATTTTTGGCACCCACATCCAACAATGCTTTAAAAGATTCAGCCTGGAGAAGGGAAAAGGAGAAAAATCAGGCCAGGAGGCAAACAGGGAGGAGATGGAAGGGGGGGGATCAATATTCAGCTGAGCAAAGAGGATGTTCCAGAGGTCTGAAGTAAAGGAACACTGAAGGAAGAGATGGTTCGAGCTCTCTTCGTGGCAGGCACAGAGAGGGCATCTTGAGGGCCCTTCCCAGCCTCTAATTTGAAGGATGTCCCAGGTAAGAATGCTGTTATGCAGGAGGGACCAGCAAAACAAGTCAATTTTGGGGAGGGAGGGGTGGAGCAAGAGGCTTCTCCAATCAGAGGGGTCTGGGGCAGCCCAAGGAATGGATTTTAGGGCTGCATACCCAGCAGCAGCAGTGTAAAGTCCAGAAGTGGATCCCCAGCCTCTTTTGTCCTTCACCTTAGCAGAGATGGGGGAGAGGCCTTGAAGGGCATCAATGAGGGTGCTTGCTTCAGCTTCAAGCTCATGCGGGACAACTCCCATGTCCCACTTGATCCAAGATTCAGCTGGACTCCATTGTGATATGTCCCAAAGAGTGATCTTGTTGTTCGAGTGGAGCCAGTTTTTAATGTTCTCCATACCCTCCAAGGTGTTCAGAGGGTTCTGCCCTAGGATGTAATCCTCCCAGAACTTGATTTTGTAGCCATTTCCCGGGATCTAAGTGAGCTTGGAGGAGAACATATCCAGAGACTTTATACAGAGGGAGAGAATGGGAGAGCCTTTCTTGGTCCGGGGAGGGCGATCCAGACACCGTTCTTTGTGACCCCTGAAGTATTTTGTTCTTAGAGCTTTGGAGCTCCAGGTAGTTTTCCCCCTTATCATTTTCCACAGAATCTTACCACCCATTGCCAGGTTCTGAGTGGCCACGTCTCTGATTTGCAGCCCACCTTCCCATTTAGGGGCTTTGACCTTTTTCCAGCTTACAAGATGAATTTTCCTTCCATTATTCCTGCCCCCTTCCCAGAGGAATTTTCTCAGTAATTTGTCTATTTCTTTCACTATTCATTTTGGAGCTAAAAGGATTGAGGCCTGGTAAACCGGAAGAGAGGTAAGCACTGAATTTATTAGGATTATTTTACCTGCTTTATTTAACCAGGAAGCCCCCCAAGCCAATAATTTGGCCTTGATTTTTTCCAACAGGGGCAGCCAGAGGCTTCTTCTAGGGGTTGTTTTTACAAGAGGGATTCCCAGGTATTTGATGGATTCCCACGAGCAAGATCCTTCCATTTCCAGCGTCCTTGATATTTCAGTCATAACATTGGGCTGGCAGTTCCAGCCATAAATTTTGCTTTTTCTCAAGCTGATTTCACTGCCTGAGACTTCCGTGTAAACATCAAGCTCTCTCTTGAAGGCTCTTGCCATGGTGAGATTTGCTTGACCCAGAAGGAGGGTATCATCAGCAAATTGGGTGTGGTTGATTCTCTTTACTCTGGGGGTGATTGAAAGCCCTATTAGGGATCACTGCTGAAGGCTCTTTTCCAGCTGGAAGCTAAGGACCGACGCTTGAATGACGTAGAGCAGCGGGGATAGGGGACAGCCCTGTCTAAGCCCCCTAGTTGCCTGGAAGAAAGTTGCCGGTCTCCTGTTTATCAGGGGGGCTATCCATGGCCCTGAGATGCAAGCTCTAATCCAACTGATTAACTAGGTATGAAAGCCCAGATTAAACATGACAACATAAAGAAAATTTATCCAAACTTTATCAAAAGCATTGGCAAGGTCCAGTTTGACTATCATACCTTTTTCCTTCCTTTGGAAGCTTGAGTGTATTGCCTCCTGGACCAAGATGATGTTGTCCTGGATTTGTCTATCCTGGATGAAGCCCCCCTGGTTCTCCGGGATGATTCTTGGGAGGAATTTTTTAAGTCTGTTAGCAATAACTTTTGTGATGATTTTGTACCCCGTGTTGCAAAGCGAGATAGGGCGGAATCTGGAAAAGCTTTGGGTGCCTTTCTATTTTGGAATTAATGCTAGAAAGGAGGAATTGGTACTCCCTCCTATTTTGCTACATCTCTGATATTTCATAACCATTTTTATCAGATCCTTTTGAATGATGTCCCAGCAGACTGTGTAAAATCTGGCCGAGAAGCCGTCAGGCCCAGGTGCTTTGTCGGGATTCATTCCATGAAGGGCGTTGAAGATCTCCTCAATCGAAATAGGGGCAATTAAAATTCTGTTCTCTTCCTCTGTAATTAGCTTGGGAATCTCATTTAGAGGATAGCGATCCCAGTGAATAGGAGTTGCCAGATCTTCAGAGAAAAGATTTTTATAGAAATTGTGGGCTGCGCTCTGAATTTCTTCAATTTTGTTGAGCGTTTGGTCCTGATAATTGATTTCTCAGATGGAGTTATAATTTTTATGGGCTTCAGCATGCTTATGAAAAAACATGGTATTTTTATCTCCTTCTCTGAGCCAATGACAACGCGACTTTAACCTCCAGAATTGTTCTTCTCTTCTCAGCACTGTGTGCAGGTTCTTTTGCAATTCGATTTCAGTATTGATCAGCTCCGGAGTAACTGGGATGTCCTCCATCAGCATCTGGTGTTTTCCAAGCTCACGTTGGGATTTTTTCCTTTCAAGAATGGGGGAGGGCTGGACCTTTGCCCAATTTTTTAGAGCTGCTTTGAGTCTTCGAAGTTTTTCTTCCCAAATGAAGAAGGGTGACCCAGTGACAGGTTTTTGCCAGATTTCTGAAACCAGTTCAATGAAACCATCCATGGTGACCCAGAGGGGGCTGAAACGGAAGGGGATAGGGCCCAGATTTTCTCCATGGGACAGGGATAGGTAAATGGGTTTGTGGTCAGAGGTACAAGCCTGGAGAATTTCAGAATTGGCGAAGAGACCAAAAGTCAGGAAGGACGAGTGTACTAAAAAGCGATCCAGGCGGGCAACAATGTGTCCAGGACCCACTCTTTTCTTCGTCCACATGAACTTGCCTTTGCTTGGCTTAATATCCTCCAGGTCCCAATCCAAAATGATGTCTTCAACCCACTCCCGAGCTGGATCTCTTACCGGGGAGCCTCCTTTTTTTTTCGAGAGGGCAAGAGTAACGTTCATATCTCCAGCAAGGACCAAATTGTCATGCCTATTGGAGGACAGGAAGGAGTTCAGGGATTCCCAGCACTCTCTTTTTTCTGAGAGAAGGACCAGGGCGTAGATGTTGAAAAGACTGATCTGAAGCCCAGAGGCTCTATGCTGAAATTTTGTGAAGAGCCAGTGGATGGTGTTATGATCCTCTAGCAGATCCAGCGTGGTGGAGTTCCAGAAGGTGGCTAGGCCTCCTGAGGCTCCTCTTGCGCTGACTGCTCTGCCGTCTCCTTTTTTCCAAAACTTTTTGTTGGCCTGAATAGTATCAGGCTCCTCCATCTTTGTCTCCTGGATCAGAAGTATCTCCGGGGAGCTCATTCTAACGAGATCTTTGACTGCTTCTTCCTTAGAATTGCTTCCAAACCCTCTGCAGTTCCAGGAGACAAACTGCATTAGGAACCGTAGGGGGGGGAGGAGGCTCCCTTCGGAGCCCTTCCTTTCTTTGAGGATCTAGTTTCTATCATGTCCGGGATGGTTTGCTGAACTCCTGCTGTGACATCCCTGTATGATTTCTCCTCCCTTTTTTTTCTCTCAGGTTTCCTTCCTCTTGGGGCCTTTTCAGGGGAACCCACCGAACTGCTAGTCTCTGTGGCCCCTTCATCTGAATCAGCTCCAGGATCAGAACCTATGATGATGTGCTCGTCCTCTGATGCTGGATAGGCACTACTGTCCTTAGCCGGATTTTCTGGAGGAGGCGTGGATTGGGATGGGATCTCTATGGTTTCTTTCCCTGGTTCTTTAGATGTTGCTGCATTTTCTTTCGCGGGCTCCTTCATCGGTTTAGGGTTTGCTTGCGGCTGATCTTTCATCTGACCAGATCTGGTGTCCTTGGCTTTTGGGGCTGCTTTGCTTTTCTTTACCTTCTGCCATCCTTCAGCTTCATCCTTCTCTGGGGGTTGAATATTTGGATAGTTCCTCTGAAAGTGCCCATGTTCTTGGCAAGATCTGCACTTGAAAGGGAGGTGTTCATAGTCCACTTTCTGAAAATGTGTCTAGGTGCCGACCTTTAGCTTCACTGCCTCCGGGAGCCCTGCCTCAAGGTCGACTTCAACGCATATCCTGGCACAGTTGTAAATGGACTTATTGTCTGCCTTATCTACGAACTTTCCTATTCCATTTCCTATCATTTGCAGTGCTTCAAAGTTCCAGCAATGGACCGGTAGGTTGGGTAGCCTTACCCACACCGGCACCTCCTTGGGAAAATCCACCATGGGGTCAAAGTCCAGAGTCCACCGGTTCAGATACAGACCCTGGGTGCCCATGAAATATGGGCCATTTCTGAAAATGAGATCCTTTTCCTCCTTATCTATGAATTCGAAGAGAAAATATCCGCTGCTCAGGGGATAGAAGGTAACTCTTGTGTATTTATGAACTTGCTTTCTCTAGCCTTTTTTACGATGATCAAAATATTTAATCGCTCGATCTGGGCCTCTTCTTGACAATTCAATAGTGTAAATTTATCTTTCTATTCCAGTAAGATAATGATCCATTTAAAGTCCTTTTAGTAGCAGGCTTTGTTCTCGGGAAGCCAGCTGATCAGGCAGAGCTTGCATTCATTTCACTGAAATTCAAAAAGAAGGAAGACCCATTATGGATGATCAAGAATACCTATTAAAAATTATCAGGATTTGATTCTGTCTTCCTCTTAGAGTGCTCTCTTACCCATCATTCCTCCCATGTTCATACTCTTGTGGATAAGATACCTGGTCTTCTTTTGAGTTGCTTCAATCTGAAAATTACATATAAGGGAAAGACCTCTTAGTTTATGAGAGGATTACAATTATATCTACTTTCTCTATAAGATAGTTTAGATGTTGCAAAGGATCAGGAGAAGTGCTTATGGAAAGAATCAGTTTTCTCATTAATTTTATTAGAGGTGATGACTTTAGAATCCCCATCTTTTGTCTTCGTATTTATTCATTCTTTCCATTTATGTCTTTGTGAATGATTTATTAATAGCAAATTTTCTTGAAAATTGATTTTGATCCTTTCTAGTTCAATGGGGTGATCGGGGATAGAGGTAGCTTCAACCTGGTTCTTAAACATGGCTTGCTTTCCTAGTCATGGAAGCAATTCTAGGGATGGATTGAATAAGATAAGGAAAATATTAAGGCACCTCTCCAGTCAACTAGATGGTATGAACTAGGTTATTGAATACTTAAATATACATATGAAGAAGAAGGTAACCAATAAGGAAGCATTGAAATTTCATCTTGAAAAGTAGAAGACAAAAAAGGGGAAAATGGCTAGTGACCTTCAGATGCATTGCAACGTCATTTTAGGATTTTCAAGGAGCTCTCAATAAATTTTTGGACATCCCCTATGTTAACTGAATCATTTAAGGAACAAGGTGTTGAAAAAGCTACTATTCAACAATTAGAAGTAACTCCAAAAAGACAGCAAAATTCCTCTGAAGACCCTGGACCTGGGATGGAGGATATATCCATGAAGGAATCTCACAGTGGGAATACCTATGTCCAAGATTAAATTATCAGCTAATATTTACTCATTTTTTTGTCAAGTCATTTCATCAATTCTTGCATGTAATAGGAAAAAACTTTAGTTGAACTATAGTCTTCAGATCCAGAACTGTGATACAAATTTTGAATTTGATAAGAATTCTTTATAATTAAGGTTGTTTGGATTTCAACATCCTCATTTTTATATATTAAAATACTATTCATTTATTTTAAAAGAAAAAAATGTAATATTATAATAATATAACTCAAAATACTAAATAAAATGAGAATATAAAAAGAGAAGCAATCACAATAAAATTACCACAACATCAATTACAATGGACACAAGATGTACCCTAGGAAACCCAATATAGGAAAACCCAACAAGAAGATGAGAACTATGCCTTTTCCTTTTCATCTCAAACATAAAATACAAGATAAAAAAAAAGTTGGACTCACTATGGAGTTCTAAAAGACAGTATGGACTGAGTGGATACTACGAGGTCTCCTCCTTCTATATAGCTAAAAATATCCAACTCCTTTTCTTTGTTCATATATGGAACAATAAAGAAATAAAATAAGGAAATAACCCCTTCCTTTTCTTGCAGCTCAGTATTTAACATGTCTTGGTAGCCATATAGGGTTAGTGTTAGGGTTAGGGCTAAGATTTTTGCATGCTCAACTCCCAATTAGGATTAGGGTTTTAAACCCTCTAGAATATTCTTGAAAACCTACATGTGACATCCACATGGTAGTTATGGGATCTAGTGTGGCATATGCTTGGTGTTATGGTGGTCAAATCATAATTCGAACTTACTAAGGTCATAACTTCCTCATACGGACTCCACTCAAGGTGATCTTTGGACTATTGGAATCTTTTCAATAAGTGGAACAACATGAAATGGCTTGGAATTTTTTTCACAAAATTTTGACCTCAAAATGGTTGTTTGATACCCAAAATCATCCCCTTATGTTTTGAGACCCCAAATTGCCAAAATATAATCTTCCCCTAAAATAGGCCCTACAAGTCCATGGCACTAATTCGTCACTCCAAAAATACCAAAATAGCTAACAAATTATTTAGAAATCCATTTTGGATCACTTATTGTCAACTGAAACTAATAAGACAAATAATTAGAATGGTTAAAATGATGATCCAATAAAGGGTTCCCAGTAAGATATTGAGTTTAAAAGTTAGCAGAAATTAAAGGAGCCTCAATGATCATGTCTCAACATTATAAATATTTTTCAACCATTATTGAAAAAAATGATTTTTGAAAACAATCTAGGACTATATTATTATCATTGTAATTTTTGGTTGGATTTATGTTAAAGTGATTCCTGACCAATATCCACTAACATGGTTAGATTATAATAGTCAAAATCCTATGACTATTGACTCTAAGTTTCCTAACACTTAAAGGAAAGATTTTCTTGGAAATATTTGAAAGAAGGTGAAAAAGGTTATATCTTTGTACATATCTTAAAAAAATACTTCCTACAAATCCATTATATGAGCAACTCCAAAAAATATCAAAATAATCTTCAATTTCAGAGTTCACAAATAGAAAAAATTGTTCAATCTCTATCTCAATAGTATAATCTTTTAAGCATCCCCTATTTTCTTTTGAATTTTCAATTGGGTTTTCTAGAATAAATCCATCGTGTACATTATGTGTTTCTTCCAAGTATGCTATGTGTATATTCTCTAGAATATATATGGGGGGTAAGAGGCGTACATCACGAGATGTGATGTGAAAATAAAAGGACATGGATTAGGTTGGCCAATGGGAATTACCCATTTGTATAGTATATGTGATGCTAAAGTAAGTTGGGAATATGTATTACAATTGTTCTAGATGAAAAGGAGTTTCTATCATAACACTTTGCTTGTCCCCTATTCTATTTCTAGAAAAGACAACCAATAATGACATTGTGACCTCACATGGCCAAGCGGTGGTCAAGCAAATTTGGTAGAGGAGAATAGCACTCAAAATACTGAATAAACCGAGAATATAAAAAGATAAACAATCACAATAAAATGACCACAACATCAAATACAATGGACACAAGATGTACCGCAAGAAAACCAATATGGAAAAACCCAACAAGAAGGTGAGAACTATGCCTTTCCCTTTTCATCTCAAACATAAAATACAAGATAAAAAGATTTGGACTCACTATGGAGTTATAACAGACATTATGGCATGAGTGGATGCTACAAGGTCTCATGCTTCTATATAGCTAAAATATCCAACTCCTTTTCTTTGCTCATCTATGGAACCATAAATCAATACAATAGAGAAAGAACCCCTTCCTTTCTTTACAGCTCGGTATTTAACATGTCTTGGTATCCATCTAGGGTTAGTGTTAGGGTTATGGATAGGTTTTTTGCATGCCTCAACTCCCAATTAGGATTAGGGTTTTGAACCCTCTAGAATATTCTTGAAAACCTACATGTGATATCCACATGGTAGTGATGGGAGCTAGTGTGGCATGCACTTGGTGTTATGGTGGTTAAAGCATAAGTCAAATTACCAAGGTTCTAACTTCCTCATATGGGCTCCACTCAAGGGGATATTTGGACTATTGGAATCTTTTCAATGAGTATAAAAACATGGAATCACTTGGAATTTGTTCACAAACGTTTGATCTAAAAATTGGTTGTTTGATACCCAAACCCGTCCCCCTATGTTTTGAGACCCTGAATCACCAAAATATAATCTTCCCCTAAAATAAGACCTACAAGTCCATGGAACCAATTTTCCACTCAAAAAATACCAAAATAATCGACAAATTATTTAGTGATGCATTCTAGATCACTTATTATCAACTCCAACTAATAAGAGAAATCCTTAGAATGGTCAACATGATGGTCCAACAAAGGGTTCCCAGCGAGAGATTGAGTTTAAAAGCCAACATAAATTAAAAGGGGCCTCTGTGACCATGTCTCCACATTATAAATATTTTTCAATCATTATTGAAAAAAAAAGATTTTTGAAAACAATCTAGGACTATATTGTTATCATAGTAATTTTTGGTCGGATTTGTGTTAAAGTGATTCATGACCAATATCCACTAACATGGTTAGACTACAAGAGTCGGAATCAAATGACTGTTGACTCTAAGTTTTCTAACACTTATAGGAATGCTTTTCTTGGCAATATTTAAAATATGGTGAAAAAAGTTATGTCTTCGTATATATTTAAAAAAAATAAATAAAATACTTCCTACAAATCCATTATATGAGCTACTCCAAAACAAACCAAAAGAATATTCAATTTCATAGTTCACGAATAGAAAAAAATGTTCAACCCCTATCTCAACAGTATAATCTTTTAAGCAGTCCATGTTTTCTTCTAAATTTTCAAGTGGGTTTTCTAGAATACAGGCATGGTGTACATTATGTGTTTCTTCCTAAGTACGTTATGTTTATATTCTCTAGAATATATATGGGGGGTAAGAGGTGGCCATCATGAGACGTGATGTCGAAATAAAAGGAAATGGATTAGGTTGGCCAATGAGAATTACCCATTCGTACAGTATATTTGATGCTAGAGTAAGTTGGGAGTATGTATGAAAGTTATTGTAGACGACAAGGAATTTATGTCATAACACTCTGCATGTCCCCCATTCTCTTTCCATACAAGACAACCAGTAATGACATTTGTGACCTCACATGGCCAAGCAATGGTCAATCAAATTTGGTAGACGATAATAGCACTCACAATAATGAATAAACTGAGAATATAAAAATGAGAAGCAAACGCAATAAAATGACCACAACATCATATACAATGGACACAAGATGTACCTCGGGAAACCCAATATTGGAAAAACAAACAAGAAGGTGAGGACTATGCCTTTCCCTTTTCATCTCAGACATAAAATACAAGATAAAAAGAAGTTGGACTTACTATGGATTTATAACAGACACTATGGCATGAGTGGCTTCTACGAGATCTCCTGCTTCTATATAGCTAAAAATATCCAACTCCTTTTCTTTGCTCATTTATGGAACCATAAATCAATACAATAGGGAAAGAACCCCTTCCTTTCTGTACAGATCAATATTTAACATGTCTCAATACCCATCTAAGGTTAGTGTTGGGTTAGGGATAGGTTTTTGCATGCCTCAACTCCCAATTAGGATTAGGGTTTTGAACCCTCTAGAATCTTCTGGAAAACGTACATGTTACATCCACATGGTAATGATAGGAGATGGTATGGCATCCTATTGGTGTTATGGTGGTAAAATCATAAGTCAAATTATCGATGCCATAAATTCGTCATATGGACTCCAGTCAAGGTGATCTTTGGATTATTGGAATATTTTCAATAAGTAGAACAACATAGAATGGATTGAAGTTTTGTTCACAAACATTTGACCTGAAAAATGGTTGTTTGATACCCAAAAGCATCCCCTTATGTTTTGATACCATGAATCACCAAAATATAATATTCCCCTAAAACAGGCTCACAAGTCCATGGCACCAATTTTCCACTCAAAAAATACCAAAATAACTGACAAATTATTAAGTGATCCATTTTGGATCACTTATTTCAAACTCCAACTAATAAGATAAAGCCTTAGAATGGTCAACATGATGGTCCAACAAAGGGTTCCCAGCAAGAGATTGAGTTTAAAAGGCAACATAAATTAAAAGGAGCCTTACTAATCGTGTCTCCACATTATAAATATTTTTTAATCATTATTGAAAAAAAATGATTTTTGAAAACAATCTAGGACCATATTGTTATCATTGTAATTTTTTGTTGGATTTTTGTTAAAGTGATTCGAAATAAAATGAAATGGATTAGGTTGGCCAATGGGCATTACCCATTTGTATAGTATATTTGATGCTAGATTAAGTTGGGAGTACGTATGACCGTTGTTGTAGATGACAAGGAATTTCTATCATAACACTCTTCATGTCCCCCATTCTCTTTCCAGAAAAGACAACCAGTAATGACATTGTGACCTCACATGGCCAAGCAGTGGTCAAGCAAATTTGGTAGAGGATAATGCGAGTCGTAAAAACATGGTAGGAGAATGCACGTTGAGACTCATTATATCTCCCAGGACTGAAACATGGATCAAAATTGTAGAAATCCCAGTAGATATGTGCCATCATTTTCAGGTACGTTGCGAAAAAACATTCATTATATTGAACTAAAAAGAGACAATTTTGTACTAAACATATATATTCGGTATCATGGACATTGAAAAAATCTTGTATCCTAGTTATGACTTTTGGTGTTGTAATAAAGTTTAGCTTTAGCATGTCCCACTACATGGAATGAATGGTCTTTTCCAATGTATATGATATGGCCTCAAAGGGGGCATATATGGGGTTAAATGTATATGTAATAGGGGATAGAGAGGGAAAATTGTATATGATATAAACCCAAAGGGAGCATATATAGAATTAAATGTATATGTAATACATGATAGAGAGGGAAAAATGTATATGATTTAAACCCAAAGGGAGCATATATGGAATCAAATATATATGTACTAAAATAAATGTATATGTAAATTTGTAATAGGAGCTAGAACTCTGACATACGCCTTCCTTGGGTCTAAACTTTGATTGAGAAAATATGAAAATATATAATACACAAAAATAATAATATAAGCTACAGGGATAGATAAATCATCTTTGGGCCATCTTGAAATAATGGATTTTTTAGATTAAAATGATATGCATCCAAATTATTCACTGTAAGGTGAGATCCCTCTAGACAATACAAGCACCCTTAGCAGCTAGAATGATTTTATGATTCTTTCACGGTTCTAGTTTAAAATAGTGGAAACATACCTCATTTGGTAATGTAGATCCATCCAGCATGTCTACAGCATAGAGCATCAAACTTGCACCAGTTGTTGATGGATAGGTCTTCGCCAAAATATCGAATCTCTATGCAATCCTTGTATTATCTGTACGACCATCCACCACACAATCCAAATAACTATCATTTATGGAAGTATTCCCACAGTTATTGATATTAACAATATTCTCATTAATTGCATGTAAACCTGATACATTCTTAGAATATTCTCCACAAGAATCAGAAACATTCGTGTTATGAAAATCATCTAAACCCCACATTATTGAGAGCTCTGCAGCAGAAGGTGATCCAGATGGAGATCAGTGGCCACCCACCTATTCCACTGGCTCAAAACAGTTGTCCATTGTGGCAGTTTCCTAGTTATTTTTCTACAGTTTTTTGGGTCCCAAACTTTTGGGGCCATTTTGAGGCCCTAAACGATGTTTTTTGTAGATTTGGGGCCAAATAGTTGACATTATCATGCATTTGGCCAGCCAAAAGTTGTAAATATTAGATATACCTTTCCAATGAGCTATTGAACACCCAAATCGGAGATCGTATGCAAAAGTTATGACCCCAGGAAGTTGACCGTTCAACTTACCACCTTGGGGCTGCAAACTTTATGATGGTTCATCTTCTAGGGTTACGTTTTGGACTTTTGGGGTTCTCACCTCATTCTTATTATAAATAGGCTCCTTTGGCCTCATTTTGTATTCATCTTGGCACGGATGAGCGTAGAAGCCACATCTCTTCTTAGAGATAGCTACCACCATTCTGGCAATTGTATTACAGTCTGTTCTATTTCCGCAATTTAATAGAATATTTGTTTACTGTATGTCTGTTATCTTTGCAAAATGTCTGTTATAATGAATCTGTATATGTTCTTTCATTTCGTTCACACATAAATCCGGATCAGAAGGGAACCCTGCATAGTCGTTAATAGCATGCCTCTTATGTTGGGATCCTATCGGTGAGATTTCGTGAATGTTCCAATCACAATTTTGCAAAAGTGTTATACTTTCTTCATGGCATTGAACTACACAGTGTTGTAAATTACATCAATCATAGAGAAGAGTGTGAATATGTCAATGAGTGAGGCATTTGTGTTGTGAACATGGTGATTGCAAGATAGACAGAGATGAGATAAATCTAATACATTATTTATGTCAAAGATAGCTCCTAGAAAAAATCACAAATATTATCCATTTTGAACTTCTCTAACCCCTAAGGCCCCTAATCCCTAAGTCCCGTAACAACTAAATATGACCATAGTGACCAAAGTGACTATGTATATTATGTAATGCATTCATATGAAATAATGTGACCATAAGGCCCCTAACCAATAAAACCCATAATAACTAATCCCTTGACCCCTTAAACCTAAACCTCCATATACACCTAACTCCTAAACCCCCTATTGTGAAATTAATGGCCATAGTGACCATAATAACCCCATTGAACTGTAACCCTAAATCCTTATAACCACCCTAATCCCAAATCCCCTAACACATTAACCAACTAATCCCTAACCCCCAAATCCCTTAATTGGTAATTAATATGACCATAGTGACCATAGTGACTATGTATTTTTCACAATGCATACACCATAATGTGACCATAAGGAACCTAACCTATAAAACCCCTAACAACTAAGCATTGAATTATATATAACCTTCTATCCCAAACTATCAAGATAGGTAAAGAAAATTACAATCCTAATGAATTTTGGAGGTGGTTTTTTAAACCCCGCCCCCTTAACTCCCTAATCCCCTAATGTTACCATAATGACCATAGTGACCATAACCTCATTAAACCATAAACCTAACTCCTTGTAAAAACCCAATGCCTAAATCCCCTAACCCCTTAACCAAACCTTAATCAAAGTAAAAATTTAATCCTTGTCATCAACAAGGCCCTAAATTTTGTCGATGAATGATAGCTCAAGCCATGAGAACCATTCCTGGTTCCCATGAAGAGCCTTAGAGTACACTAAATTTTTGACCCAACAATAATACATTTTTGGCATTGAAATCGATTTGGTGTGACAAACTTTAAATAGACACCATATCCTACTCATGTGACAAATTTCCCTTTTTTAAGGCCTACGCAGTGGCTAAGGACCCCACAAATTATGGCTCATGAAACCTTTACTTTGGTATCATTTGTAACAATCCATGTTGTTCTAAACCTAAAAATGATCATGAACATATCCAACTTACATTCCAATATCCCCTATGGAGGGCTTGTGGTGGTAATTTGTAGCCCCACGTATGGAGCATGAGCTTTAGAGGCAACTGTTACATCCTAAGACCATAGTTTTGAATATATTTTAATTCACACATCAAGCCTCCATCCCCTATGCTCAAGCTATCAAAATGATGACCATATCTCACATGTAAACTAGAGGTTTTCTATGCATATCCATGTTATGTGATGGTCAAGGGCATCGTGATGGTCCATGACCTCGTAAACAAATGGTATGAACATAGGCCATAAATTTAAACCCTATACCATGGTGTAGGCCAAGAGATCCATTATCAATGGGATAAATCTCAAAATACAAACATATCCCACTTGTAGTTGAAATAATATTCCCTCCATAGAGATTATGTGGTGTCTCAAGGCCTTACGACACATCACTCATAAGTCACATTATTACATGTAGGCTAGAGATTCTATACATAGTTCTTATGTGGTAGTCTAGGTTAACATGCATGGACCATCAACCCCATAGAAAATTAATATGGAATAATACCCTAAATTTAGTTCATGGGCCATGTTATAGGCCACAATAATCATCCTTATCAATCTTACACATATTGAAATGGACACCATATCTCAGTTGTAAGGTAGAGTAATTATGTGTAGGGCCCTACACAAGGACCATGACAACATAAGGTCCTATATTTTTCCTTATAGCGTGGAATGGTCCTCAAGATCCCTCCCTAGTGTTCCACTCCTCAATGTGGTGGCCACATATCACATGTAGGATAAGGATTCCCTACACATACCCTATGCAATAACGTGGGTTATTATGCAAAGACCACGATCCCTGTTAACACATGTTTTATCCCAACAACATGGGTTTTGGTATCAAATGATGGATTGATGACCAAGAGGTGTCCATAATGTGACAAAACTAAAAATGGCCACAATATACATGTCAGAGGGAAAATATGGGCTAGTTACTCATGGATGCCCTATGTATAACCTGAAAGCCACATGTTATGGACTAAAAATTTGTATCTTCACCTTGGGCCACAAATTGGGTCATGAGAACCATCCTTGTTTTATTAAACCTAGCTTCAAATGTCACACAACATCTTACTCACATGCTAGAGATTTCCTATGCATGGCCTATGTTGTGGCTTAAGGCCCCACACATGACATGTAAGGGTTAGATATAGATTCCATGGATTGGAACCTAGCATTTTGCACCAAACTATGCCCTTATCCCCAAGAAACATATCAATTATTTAAAACCTTGAAATCTCCATGATACCAAACTAGTAGGCCAAAGGTTATGTATTAACAACATGTGATATTCCCCGAGCGACGAAACATGGCATGTGAGCTCCATAGAAATATATGTTATTCCCTAGTACCTCGCCTTTTATCCCTAGACCATGGCATGGGAATTGAGAACCATTCTTGGTATGTTAATTCTCAAAATGATGGACATATCTCACTCATATGTTAAATATTTCCTATACAAGGCATGTGTAGTTTTTTGGGGCACTACATGACCCATGGGACCTAGAAGAAATGATATGAACTTAGACCCTAGATGTTAATCTCAAACTATGGCCTAGTTATAAAAAACCCTTCATTGTGTTATACATCCCAAATTGACCACCATATCCCACTCACAAGCCAAAATTTCCCTCTATAAGGCCTATTTGATGGAATTGAGCCCTCTACATAGCTAGGGTCCATTTATGGGTAATTAGGGGTTAATTAGCGATAATTTAGGGGTAATTTGTTATCAATTATGGGTAATTAAGGGTCATTTAGGGGTAATTAGTGGCAATTAGGGGTTAATAAGGGGATAATTAGGGGTTAATTAGTGGTAATCAGGTTTCAATTAAGGGCTTACCAAGGTTAATTAATGGTACTTATGTATTAATTATGGGTAAGTAGGGGCCATTTAATCGTGAGTGCTTAGCTAAAGTAATGGTTAATGGCAATGATGTTGGGGATTTATCTATGTTCAGACAAGTGTTGTTCTCAATGTTTTATCATCATGATAAATACTTACATGAATATGAATAACTTGAGTTAAAAATTGATAATAAAGCTGAGGGTTAAAAGCAACTAATGCCCCCATAATTGAACAATTTTTGGAAGATCTCAAATTTGTGTTGAAGGCTTTGTTGTCATTATGAAACCTTTCATTCATGCAGAAGTATCATAGAAGGGATAACACGATGAAGAAAATTGATTCAAAGAAATGGTTGTTCACCATAAACACCAAGGACACCATTGGTACATGTAACATCCCCTCAGTACGTGACCAAAAAATGATTAAAAAATGTGTGCGACTAAAATGATATGAGGGACGAATCACTAGGGGGAAAGGCTATTGGCTACCAAAGCTTTAAGGATCTAGTAAATTTTAACCTATTGTCATCATGATTTCGATGGAATGGCAATTTGAAGTTGGGTACAGTAAATTAAAGAACAAATTACATGCTCATCAAATTATGAATAAGAGCGACAATGGTTGACATTAATTAGTATTAGTTCCTATTGTTATGAAACTATGATACCTAATAAGCAAATAATAGCTAAACTATTATTTGTAAGAGAAAGTAGGTATTAAAGTGGAAGATATCTCTCTCCACATATAGTTGTCTATCCTTATCTATTATGAGAAATAAAACCTCGGCTTAACTGTCTATGTGATAGGTTAAATGACCTAATATTCTTAAACAAAGAATAGGAGTTTTCAATTATTTGTATACAAATTAGAAAAGAATTTTTTTTTTATAACATGCAATAAGTATATATATACATATTAAAGAAGAATAAGGGCATACACATTAATGATTGAAGGAAAGATTCACGGTTGGATAAAAAGTCAAAATTTAACCCTAAAATGAGCATGAGAATTATTTACACGACTTTGGGTATTTCCCTTCATGTTACTTTAGAGGCCGAAAGTAAAATGTTGTCCTTCTATATCTGTTTCCTTCAGCGCGGTAAANGACAGTGCGACCGCCGTCGTATTAAATGCTACACTGCATAATATGTATTTGTCGCCGAAAACTATGGTTACCCGAAACGCCAAGTGGCGGTGGACTAAAGACATGTTTTCTATTCAAGTGGACAAACTTCCCCACTTCTCTCCCCAACTATTTCTCCATCAACAAAATTTGGCGACAAATACATATTATGCAGTGTAGCATTTAATGCGACGGCGGTCGCACTGTCCGCCGTCGGATCTTACTTTGGAAGGGATCTTATTTGATGTGACAAGGGAGGGGGAGGGGGAAGGAAAAATGATACGCCAGGTAAGGATCGAGAAGCAACGATTATGGACTCATGGGACATGCTCATGCATAGTGCTTGGTTAACAATGATGTGATGAATTCTTTGAGAGTAGGGTAGGGGATTGGCGGAGGGTACGCCCACTACCAGAGCTATGATGTGTCTTTCTTTTATTTTTATTTTCATAAACTACAATAATCCCAAGTCTGTCTGTGTTTGAAGTAAATATTGTTTCCTTCCTTAGATATGTATGTAGTGATGGCGATTTGATTTACATAGATTTCAAGCGGGTGATCTTTTCATATGCTTGTGTTCTGTAAATGATTTTATGTGCCTGCGTTGCGTTTTGATTATAATAACCAAATCTAGAAATGATTTTATGTGCCTATGTTTTCATTATAATAATCAGATCTGGAAATGATTTTATGTGCCTGCCTGCGTTTTCATTATAATATTCAGATATGTAAATGATTTTTGGTTGTGTTTTAGTTTTATAGAGATCTAATTCATTGCTAGCGTGTGGGTTTGTCCCTTGGCTACGTTTTTTTTAGTTTTTATAGAGATCTGATCTGGTGTGTGGTTTTATCCCTTGGTTGTGTTTTAGTTTTATAGAGATATGATCCATTGCCAGCCTCTGGTTTTGTCCCTTGCTGCGTTTTTTTTACTTCTTATAGAGATATGATCCATTTACAGCGTGTGGTTTTATCCATTGGCTGTGTTTTAGTTTTATAGAGATATGATCCATTGCCGGCGTTGCTATTTTTGAAGATCTGGAACTCCATAACCTGCGTGTTGGAGTTGATTTCACGTTGATTTCGCCATTGCTAGCGACTTGTAGAGATATTTATTTTTCGTGTTTTAATTAAGAATTGGACTCATACTCCACTCCTCCATATATGCGTTTTAAAGTACTCATTGAGTGCGTTGAAAAGTGTTTTTTTGTTCATGTAGGTTCTCACGTAATTCTTCCAAAATAACTGATAACTTTTTGTATGCTTGAAAATGTTAAATGAGATGGTTTGAATGAATGGAAGGTATTAGGTGTAGCAAAAGATTGAAGACTACGCCCACTGTTTTAGGATGCGTCCAACTTATAAAAATGTGTAATTCTGTAGTTGAAAAGGAAAAATTGATTTAAAACTGATCTGGCATCTCCATATAGATATCCGAAGGGTCCAAGCACAATGTTCAAAACTTTGAGTTGTTATAAACATTACATTTGCTTCATATTATATATATATGTATTATAGTAAGTACATTGCTATGGTTATATATATATATATATATATATATATATATATATATATATATATATATATATATATAGAGGGTAAGATAAACATTGCTTTGGGTTTTAAGTGATATACCATGACTAGATATATGTTGGAAACCTTTCCATGGATAAGGATATGTATGAAACTTACTTTAAACTTAAACAAGGGTATAATTACAGGATCTTGTTAATAGGATTTCAGGCTTGTGTAAATAAGAGTATGTGATACATATCCTGAAGTATGGCGTAAAGGGGTGATACATCTAAGACCTAGTAATACCTCGGGTTAAAATTCTATACATTGTCACCTTAAGCTTGGTAAAGGAATCATTTGTCTCCCAAACCTTAGTGGAATTGTCGCCCAACTCCTAGGTGGCTTTAGACGGGTAAACATATGTCAAATAAAGCCTACGGTTGGGAGGAATGTTGCACACACGTTTTCAGTCGCCCACAGTGAAAGAAGTATCTTTATCAGCTAGATTGTTTATGGATGTAAATTACTTTGTTTATAAACTTACGCTTTTGGTTTTAGAGTACTAATATGCATGTGAAGTCATATAAAGTGGTGGTTGCAGAAGTTACATTCCAATGACGAAAGTCATATACACATTTTAAGTCGCCCACACTAAAAGAAGTATCTATACTTGAGGTATAGGTTCTTATCATTATTCTTGTACTAGTATGGTCATTGGTATAGCCCTCTTGTCAACTACTCAGTGGAACTCAATTTCATTAAATTAAAGTTTGTTTATATGAATAGATGAAGATGATAGTAGTGTTTATAATTATGTGATTACACACTCTCAAGAGACTAACATAGTTAACATGTTGGATATAGTAAAAGTGAAAAATTTACCCCATTTTCCCAGAATTTACATTGAGTAATTTCGGGTATGTTATTGTACACCTTAGATTTACCAACATAATCTCAATGGCTTGAACCATGCTCCTTAAAATTCCAAGGATATTCATAGGATTAAAGTTTATGTGAGGGGTATTATACATCTCATTAACAAATGTGGGTTGAATGTGTTCAATCCTATTGTAAAGATTTACAAAATAAATGATTAGAACAAGACCTATATCAAAGGTGTTAGGACGTTACTAAATTCTATCATCACTTTATTACGTATTAGGTTACTAAATTCTATCATAACTTTATTCAGTATTAGATTAATAAATTTTATCGTCACTTTATTCCGTATTAGGTTACTAAATTCTATCTATCATCATGTTATTCAATGTTATGTTACTAAATTCTATCATTAATTTATTCTATATTTTGACCTTGGAATGTTTCTAAAGTCATGATAGCCATCCTCAAACTCAAAATGGCCATCATATCTTGATCACATGACAAAGATTCCCTTTACAGGACCTTTATAGTGTTCAAGTGACACAAGGATGTCCCACGATCCCCATAGACAAATATTATGGTATAATACCCTACATTTTGGCAATGAACCAAATCATAGGCATTAAGAACCATGTCTAGTGTTTTAAACTTGAAAATGAGAACATATCCCATTTCTAGGAAAAACATTCCTGCCAATATGGTGATTTGGGACCCCACACATGGACCATGAGATCCATAGTAAAATGTTACAATGTAAGGTCCTAAATTTTTCATTATACTATGGAATAGTTCTCATAATCCATTCCTAGTTTTCTCCTCCTCAACGTGTTGTCCATAACTCATATGTAGGATAAGGATTCCCTACAAGGGCCCCATGCCATGATCTAAGTTACTATGCAAATAACATGAGCCCCATAGACAAATATTATATCCCAATAACATGGGTTTTTATATTAAACCATGGATTGGTGGCCAAGAAGTATCCATGATGTGACAAACCTCAAAATGACCACCATATCCCTATCAATGGGAAAGGATGGGATAGGGCCTCATGGATGGCCTATGTAGAACCCAAAAGTGTCATGTTGTGGACTAAAACTCTATATATTCATCCTAGAACATGACATGGGTTATGAGAACCACCCTTAGTGTACTAAACCTTTAAATGTGACACCATATATTACTCGCATGCCAAATATTTCCTATGCATGGCCTATGTTGTGGCTTAAGTCCCGATACATGGCATATAAGGCTTAGAGATAGATTCCATGGATTTAGAACCTAGGGTTTTTCACCAAACTATGCCCTTATCCCCAAGAAACATATCATGCCTTCCAAACCTTGAAATCACCATCATATAAAAGTTGGAGGCCAAATATTATATATTATGGGCATGTGTGATGCCTAAAGTGACCAAACATGGCATGTGAGCCCCATAGAAATATATGTTACTACCTAGTGCCTTGCCTTTTATACCTAGACCATGGAATGGGCATCAAGAACCATCCTTGGTATGTTAATCCTCAAAATGATGAACATATCTCATCATGCTAAATATTTATTGTGTAGGGCTTGTGTGGTTGTTTGGGGCACTACACATGACCCATGAGACCTGAAGGAAACTATATGAAGTTAGGCCCTAGAGGTTAATCCCAAACCATGGCCTAGTAGTAAAAAAATATTCATGGTGTTATACATCGTAAAATGGCCACCATAGCCAACTCACAAGCCAAAAACTTCCCTTTCTAAGGCCTATGTGATGGACTTGGGACTTGCGCAAAGTTGGGGGTCATTTATGGGTAATTATGGGTAAATGGAGGGTAATTAAAGGTTAATAAGTGATCATTTAAGGGTAATTTGTGGTCAATTATGGGTAAACAAGGGTCATTCAAGGGTAATTATTGGGTAATGAGTTGTGGCAATTAGGGGTTAATAAGGGGTAAATTAGGGGGTAATTAGGGGTCACTTATGGGTTAACAAGGGGTAATTATGGGTCAATTATGGGTAAGTATGGGCCATTTAATCCCAAGGGATTAACTAAACCAAGGCTTCTCATGATGTTGTGTATTTAGTTAGGTTCATGGTAGCATGCACCCATTTTGAATCCTTGTGTGTGAGGCACACTAGTCTACATTAATGGGTTTACTAGGGAATATGCCATCTATGAATGTTTAGAAGAATCCCTTGGGTTTCTACAAAAGTTTTTTCTTCTAAAAGAGTAAGGACCATTTAGAGGTTATCAAGGCATAATTCACGGTAAGCATGGATTATTTATGGGTAATTATTGGTCAAGTTGGGGTCATTTAGGTGTAATTAACTGTTAACTGGGGGTAAATAGGGGTCAATTATGATGTTAACTAGGGATCAATTATAGGATAATTAGTGGTAAATTGTAGTACTCTTCGAGAGGATGGATATTGAGAACATACTTTAAAAATAAATTTACGAGCAGTCCTTCTAACCCCCCTCCAAAATTCATGAAAATGAACTTTTTCCAATAGTATTTAAAACGCCGCCTCCAAAAGTAAAATTCCCTTGACTTTTAGGAGGGGTTTTTTGAAAAATTTCTTGAAACATATATTTAGGGGAGGTACTTCTAAAACCCCCTCTAAAAATCATGAGAACTTAACAATTGGAAGCGGTTTTTTACAAACCGCCACCAAAAGTTGAATTT
>LPNX010148075.1:159649-206253 GCA_001517045.1 Pseudotsuga menziesii | reverse complement strand
TGAAACTTGCAATGGAAAAAAACATACAATAACTATTGTTAAAAATATTTTTTCTATAATATGTGTATCCTAATCCAAAAATTTACCTTGTTAATATTTTTTCTATGATTATCTTACTTCAAATATTAATCAAAATTTTCATTGTTTTTTTTTTCAAGATGATTGCTAAAATTCCAAAGGCAGAACAATGTCATATCTAAAAGCTATCGGTAGTGATGTCAAAAAAGGTGTACCATGAGATGGTCAAATAAAGGAACATAACCACATCGCAGTGGGGGCATCCCAACAACAATGTGCATCAAGCATATGAAATCATTACTTTATTGTTATTGTGCATAGAGTTTAATTCTCACATGAAATACTAAGTTTCAATTTTTTTGTTGTTGTAGAAAAGATTCAAAATAAAATGACACCCATTTAGTGCATAATACAAGAGGACAAGGAAAAAAAAGGGTTGACATAATACTTGTGTTTTGCTTCAGATTTCATATTTGATGTGATGCTTATATTTTAATTAATTTGAAATTATGCATGGATATTTTCTAATAGGTGTCAACATGCAGAGAAGAGACATCTGGTCATTTGATTGACATTTGATTAAGTAAGGGTTGTGAGTATATTTTGGGGTATCAAGGGTTAATTGAACAATTTGCAAGTAGCTATGTTGTTTTACATCCCTTATTTTATAACTAATGGAACAATAAGAAAACTAGAAATATATATTTGCTTTGTTATGGCATATGAAACTCGTGGGAAACAAAGTACATAGTGGATCCAACAAAGGATTTATTGACACACCGCATGAGAAGTGGTTTCAAAAATGTGTGTGAATTTTATGATTCACTCATTGAACTCGTATAATTTTTTATTTATGGATTTATGTATATTATATTATCTATAAATGTAGATATGCCCATTACATTTTATTTGTATTCTTGTATATGGAACATGAAAATGTGGAACACAAAGTATTCATTCAACAAAACATTTCAAATAACTCAAGAACAATATCCCTTGAATGTGATGAAGAAATAGGGCATGGAAGCAACTTGAGCAACTACAATTGTTCGAGCGATGAATGATGATCAATATAGTTGAATGTTGTTACTATAAGTTGTATATTTTGGAATTTTTATCTATGAAAAACAAACATTTTGTGTAATGTGGACATATCATTCCCAATTGGATGAGAATAAGTCATCTATAATTGTAATAGTGTCAAAATGACATTTTGATCATTGAGGACCTTTATGTTGTCCCATGTTTTGGATTCTTCTATGTATATAATAAAATGGATTTCTTCTTTTACTGCATTTTGTTTCCTCTTCTATTACATTATCTAATTTGGTAAAATGTTGCATTATTGATTAAATATATGAATGATTTGCATTGTGACAATCAACAAAGATGTAATCACCACACTTATCAAAACATAATAGAATAAATATAAAAAATAAATTTATAACAAAAATATTTTATTTTTTATGATTAATTCAAATACTAAATATATAAATGAGCTCATATATCCAAACACAATAAACAAAATATAAAAATATATATTATTATTAAAAATATTTGACTCTTGGATGATTAATTGAAAATTAAATGTAAAAAAATTTATATTTGCATAACCGCAACATGGAAAAATGAACCACTAAAACATACACAATCTATTTACTTTAACTAATTAGAGTATTTTATTTGTTTCCATGAATTGATGCTTACTCAAATTTTAGCCATCAGTGCTTTGTTACATAATAAATGCATCGGTGCTCTTTACATAGGATGAACACCAATGCTCTTTTGAAAACATAAGCATCATTTTTTTTTTCCAAACTATACGCACATGTGATTTTTTGGGAGAATATATGCATCGATTATATTTTAATACAAAATACACAATAGTGCATATATAATACAACATCAGCAGCAATGTGTTTAAATATAAAAACACACCAAATATTTGATAAAATATATGAGGCATCAATGCTGATGAGAATGTTACACACATTGGTGATTATATAATAAAACACACCAACACTCATACAATACACATCAGTGCTTATTTGAATAGGATATGCATTGATGCATATATAAGACAACGCACCAGTGTTGTTACAATATAATATAAGCATCAATGTGTCTACATTAAAATATACACATCGTTGCATTCACAATGCATATATGCATCAATGTGTATGTTTTATAATAGATGCACCATTATGCATTATAAACCATAGATCACCGAATAAAAAACAAAAAACTCTACTAAAACCTTTGGTTTCCCATAATTCTTTAATTATAGTGAATACTCATTATACCTCCACCAAAACCTCCCCTACCACAATCCAAGGTTATGGTGGAGGTTTTTTTTACAAATGTTATCAATATTGTAACACTAAAAACCTCCATTGCATGGTGTTTTACTTGTAGTGTCACAAGGGTGACCCATACTAATTTACCAGAGTATGGGTCACCCCTATGAACATCACTCGATGCAATGAGTACTAAATGGATTATTCAAAATCCATGAGAAATCAGACACTTGCAATCACTACTCATGGGATATGGATCGTAGATCAATGATTTACTCTAGATAGATAATCCCCAAAATTATATCTAACATTTTACTTTTTTATATAATTACTATTTTTTTAAGATCTTCCCACGATAATTTTTTATCTAAACAAATAAAATTTCCAATATTTTAAAACACCATTCAATTAGTCCACTAAACAAATAATTACTCACATGGGATGGTAGGGGGCAAAGAATATTGAAAGTTCTGCATGGTGGGAAACTGTATGTATTCCATGTGTTGAGGGAAGTGAGCATGTAGGGTTCATTCGTGAGGAGATAGTAGGGCTTGAAGGAAAAAAATGAAGTACATTATTGAGCTATCATAGCTTAATTGTTCTGTAATAAATTTGACAGCATCAAATCCCATCACATGACTGCCATCAATTCTAAGCATTTTTTTTCCTTGAGATGTTCCTAGCTAGGGAACTATACCAATCCATACATAACTATAAAATAAATCTTGAGACTAGTAGTGCCTAAAGGAGTAGAAGGAAGTGAAACCTTTAGCTATCATAGCTTAAACATTCTATATATC
Organism: Pseudotsuga menziesii; assembly: GCA_001517045.1. NCBI lineage: Eukaryota > Viridiplantae > Streptophyta > Pinopsida > Pinales > Pinaceae > Pseudotsuga > Pseudotsuga menziesii. The sequence goes on along the minus strand of LPNX010148075.1, from coordinate 203,138 downwards.
TCTCATGGCATCATGTCCCATCACAATATCACCATCAATTATAATCATTGGTGTTCCTTGAGATGTTCCTCACTAGGGAACTATTCCAAGGCATCCATAGCACTCTTAAGATTAAAGAACAAAGATGAGTGGATCTTCATCTTCTAGGACCCATAATCAATGTATCAAATATTTTAACATTCAATATGATTGGTAAAAATAATATCTAAAAGGTTAATGATAAACAAGGTTAGGGTATTCAACACATGAATAAATCCAAATATCATGTTGAAGAAAATGTGTACTAAGCCAATGATAATTCAATAGTATAACACAATGTTTGTCTAAGATTCGCTACAATCACTAACAGTTGAGGGAAACACTAACACCATATCACATTAAATCTGTAAGCTTAACCAGTAACCATATAAAATCCTAAACACAATGGAGATTACACCAAATTTCAACTTCAAGATTCTATTTATAAAATTCAAAACCTCAGACAAAATGGATCTAAGGATTCATGAAATTAACATAACAACACTTACCACAGAAGGTCAAATGCTAAAACAACTAAGAGGGTGAATCTAAAAGGTTTCCAATACACAAATCATGCTTGCTTCAAAGTCTTGTTAGAATTTCTTACTTGATCTTCACCCTTGAGGGAAATAAATCCCTTCAATCTCAAAAATTATGACCATTATAAATGAGAAAAATATTCCATTTATAGCCTATCAAGAGAGAAATGGTCGGAATGCTCAATACCCTAAGATGTTAGGGGGGAGTGGGATCTTTATGATAACCAAAATGAAAGTTGTTTTGATGTCTTTATCCTCCATAACTTCTTGATTCTCCAAATTTCTTCTGATTGCTTCCGATTTCCCCCTTTTAATATACAACATTGATCCTTCGAGTTGTTTTGTGTGCACTTTGCTTTGGGAAAGGAAGTTAGTTGGTTTTTTTCTTGGGAGGTTTATCTGAGTGAAATGGAAAAATAATGGTTCCATGGCCCTTTTTTTATGATATAAATGGACATATATATGCTTTTAAATGGTTAACAAGAGGGTGACTAGGTCGAATCCACCCTACAAGTTGTATCATTGGTACGTAATTTGTCGTTGATATTCAACTGAGGTAGCAGAGGGAGATCCCCAAGGAATCATGCATATCTATTAAATATCCTCAGGTGTTGTGGAACATATATATTAGCTAAGGAGGCAATCTCAACCATAAAAAACATTACTGCATCATGTGTGAAAGGATATTTTCCTCCCACCTTGTGAAAATGGGTGAGATTAGTCGACCTACCCCTCAATATTAAATCTTGGTCATTAGTGAGTATAGTGATCACACTAGGTCTCAATCAGCTTTCGTTTATGTGAATGGTTGAGATCAACTTGCACACATGTCAAGATCTCAACATGGTCATTTGTAGGGTACCCCTCCATGGTACCTCTCATGCATGTGACTTTGTGTGAATGGATGATATTAAATGGTCGGATTTGCTCAAATAAATATCCACCATTTGCAGAGGATCCCTCATTGTTAATGCATGATCATGTCATTTTGCATGAATGGCCATGATTAACTCATAGATATTTCCATGGTAAATCCATACCATTCATGGGGTGGACCCTACTTGTTACCTCACAATCAAGTTCTAATGTGTGAATGGATAGGATTACACACTAGAAGTTGCTTGATGTATCTAGGTGATTCGTAGGGGGTCCCTTCCTCTAACCACATGATCAAGTTATAATGCACGAATGGCTAGGATCTCATGCTAGAATTTTCTCAATGCATCCAAGCATTCGCATGGGGTCCTTCCCTATTACCTCCCTAACATGAAAACTAGTCTTTTCATTATTAGAATTTTTGGATTTTCCCTCAAACATTCTTTGTTACAACATTTGTATCCAATTGGGTATGGATCCTCTTTGTGAGGAACTAAGAACCATCGACTAGTGTCTTATTCATTGGGTTGTGGAGTCATTATTATACCTAAAACCAACTATCTAATCTTTGAAACCTCTAACTACCTAAATTTGTCCTACATCTTCAAAATTTCATAACTTCAACTAGAAAAACTTTAACTGAAATGAAAAAAATGAAATTAAAATTGATTATGTGCAATGATGCAAAAAATCCCTAGTATTTTAATATTGGATAAAAAAATTCAAATAACACCCATTTACAGGTGCTTCAAAATTTACCCATCCAAGTTCTTGAGGGAAGCATTTTTCCCTTTTGTTCTTGCAATGAGGAATGGGTCGAACCACAAGTGATTGAATTTTCCATGTTTATTACTATATTCTCTTCTAGAATCGCACATCAATACTAAATCCCTTGGTGTAAATTTTCTTTCATTAGCCTTTATGTCAAAAATATCCTTCATCTTATCTTGACATACTTGGAATTTTTCATTCACTTAATCTATGGATTGGTTGACATCAATTAACTTATCGATTCTCCTTTGAAGGTAATTTGGCTCTTCATTAATGTCTTGCAATAATTTCATGACCAAGAGTCCAAGCTGAAATTGGATAATTGCATCAATACCATATAATAACTAAAAAGGAGATGTCCATGTTGACTTTTTAGTGCTTATCCTATTAGCCCAAAATGAATACTTAAGATATGAATCCCAAAAATTTATATTCTCAACTAAACTCTTCCTAGTTATCATCAATATTCTTATTTGATGATTATCTCAATCCATTGACCTAAGGATAATAGGTTTTTGAGTGTCCCATGACAATATTGTACTTTTTGTTAATTTTTAAAGTGTTTTTCCCCAATAGGTTTCAGTGACATTGTCATAGTTAAATGCCCAAACCCATAACTTTCAGTTGTTAATCAAATATACTTTTAATGAACAATTTAAAACATGAAACACAGAAAAATAACTGACATAAATTTTAGGATAGTCACACGCAAAAAAATTTAGACATAGATTTTTGGCAAAATGCCAAGGAAAAAAACACAAGGGGAAAACCCATTAGTGAGAGAGTTCTTTTAATTTCTTCAGCAAAATAAAAGAAACAACTGAATTACAACTTATCTCATCTGCAAAACCCAAAATTTTGTCTCGAAATTTGTGCCAAACCAACAATGTATGGACTGCACCGATCTCACTGTATGGACTTTGAATTTTGTGCCACTTTACAGACTGTATGGAATTCACTATACTTACCTCGAATTGCATGCCACTCTATGGACTATACATAATTTTTTTCCCTCCTTGAAATTCATGTCGTTTTCTAGAAATGTGTGCCATTATTTTTCTTCTCAAAAAAAAGTGTGCCCAAAACTATTGTACGGACCTACTATACAGATTCTTAGAATTCATGTTTATTTGTTGTTTCTCTCTCCTGCAATTTTCTTCTTCTCCTCTCAAGAAGTCGATTAGCTCTCTACTCTCTCAAAACTCATGAAATAATTCTAATGGTGAAAATCATTTCCCTTTCCTTTTTATTTGGATGTTGGGGGTAAGTGAAGAGACATATAATCCAAGGGCCCACATTCATTTAGATGGATGGATGAGAATAAAAGCTAATTTAATTATCTCAAAAATTAATTTCACTCATCTAACTTAAATTTATCAAAACATTGCTTTAATCTCTAAAGTGGAATTAAATTCTCATCTCAAGTCATTTGATGCAAGTCATGTTATTTTCCCCTTTTGTGACTTAGGATAATTTTAACTAGGGGAACACATTCCTAGGTACAAAATTAATACTCCCTCTTACCAAGGAAAGTGTTCTGCACCACTCCCAACTTGTCCCTAAAGAAGACAAAATTGCCCTGCCCCTATGGTTGGACCTGTCATAAAATAGTGAATTTTCATAAATATTAATGCAACTTTGATTATCAAATTGAATTACCATAGACCTAAGATCAACAACAAATAAATCTAGCAACAACTTGGAAAGCTACAATTCCTCGCAACTCGCCTAACTGGTTGTCATGTACTCATCCTTGGCAGAAATCAAAGCAACAAAATTTTTATTTCAACTGAACTATGACACTATTGTCGGTCCCAATCTGAAAGAACAACTGAAAGTTCTCTTCTGGACCATCACACTCCCTGCCCAATATGAATCTGTGAATCCAACCAACCTAGAACCATTCAAAATCATGTAGTCTGGGTGATAATCCATTATGCATGCAAGGTATCTCAAAATATGTTTTGTGGCTACCCAATGCACTCCCATAGGCTCTACCATGAACTGACTGAGAGTTTTCACTGCAACACACAAATCTAGCCTGGTTTTGACTAGATACATCAATGAACAAATGAGCTTATGATATAGTGTAGGATCCAAAAACTCTCCCTCAGAAGCATGAATCTTCCTCTGGTTGGTTATCATCAGTGTAGCCATAGGCCTACAGTCCTCCATCTGAAATCTCTTCAGAATATCAACTACATACTTTCCATGTACCGAGAAAATATGTCTAAGCTCCTGCCAAACCTCCAATCCCATAAAATAATGCATCAACCCAATGTAGGTCATCTCATACTCTAAAGTAATATCACTCTCTTACAAGTTGTAATGAGTCTCTATCTATCTGTAATGAATAAGTCATCTACATACAATAGAAGAATGAGCGAATAGTCACCAACCCTGATGAATTAAAGGTTTGGATCATCCTCACTCTTATGAAATCCCATTGACAACAAATAAGAGTCTATCCTAGAGTACCAAGCTCTAGGATCATGATTCATCCCATACAAGGATTTTCTCATCCTACATACATGGGACTCTCTCCCATGAATCTCAAATCCCAGAGGCTTCTCAACATACACCTCCTCTTGTATAACTCCATTGATAAATGTGGTCTTCACGTCCATATGATGGATATTCCAACCCATTTTTGTACCAATGAAAATCAATTCCCTGATCAAAGAGTAATGAGCAACCGATACAGAGGTATCATCATAATCAACTCCCTCAACCTGTGAAAACCCCCATGCCACAAATTGATCCTTGAACTTCTCCAAAATTCCATCTGTAGCATGCTTTACCATCTAAATCCATCGAGAATTCACAACAGACTTCCCCTTTGGTATCACTACAATATCCCATACATAGTTCTTCATGATGGAATGATACTCTTCCATAATGGCATCTCTTCATACATGATGTTGAGAGGCCTCCTCAAAAGTAGAAGGCTTTGAATCACAAAGACTAGAAATCAATGCCATACCCAACCTGTCTGGCTTCACAATGCTTCTCATGGGTTCCTTGGGTGATCCAAATGACTGTGCTTCTTTCAAGGTGTCACGAAGACACTTGGGATTCCTCTTCCCTGAACACTCCTCCCACTAGTGTATCATCCTCTAAAGAAATTCCAGAAGTGGATGGCCTAGAAGCTTGTGGACCAGTAGTTGGTGACCCAAACACTAGTAAAATATGTGATCTGGTAACTGCAACTAGTGAACCTATGACTGTAGAACTAGAACATGTCCCCAAAATACTTGTTGGATGAACCACTATACCTAAATAACATGTGCCTATAACATGTGATCCTGTCACCCTGGAAACCTATAACCCTACACTCTATCCCGCTTAACCCTGTGCAACCACCTGAGGTGTGGAATCCTGTGGATTTCCCTATTCTAGATCCTAATACTTCTTGAAAGTCATCTCCTCCTCAAACCTCACTTTCCGCCTCACAACAACTCTCCTTTGGGTAGGAATGTAGATGTGGAAGGCTTTCAAATTTTCATCATAACCCACAAAGATTCCCTTATCTGCATTGGGATCCAACTTTGTCCTCTTCTCAGAAGGGACATGTGAATAATTCAAGCAATCAAATATCCTAAAATGACTCACATCAAGCTTCTTCCCAAAGAAATCCTCCTCAAGAGTCATGCACCCCAACACACAATGAGGACTCATGTTCTATAGATATATAGGTGTGCTACATGCCTCAACCCATATGAAGTAAGGAATACTTTGGTCATGGAGCATAGCTCAGGATACTCCCACTATAGGTTGGTTCTTTCTTTATGCTACCCTATTCTTCTCAAGGGTATATGGAACTATAAACTATATTCTAATTCCCTCCTACTTGCAAAACTCATCGAAAGAAATGGAGGTATACTCCCCTCCATTGTCTGATCTGAGTGCCCATATCCTCCTCCCAGTCTGGTTCTCCACAAGAGCTTTGAACTCTTGGAAACTTTGCAAGAACCCCTCATATTTATTGATCCTTGAGAAGTAGATCTAGGTATTCCTATAAAATTCATCGATGAATGTCACATAATACTCAAAACCTAACAATGAAACATACGTAATAGGACCACACAAATCAAAATGTATCAAATCAAGCACTCTAACTGACCTGCTATCACTGCTTGGAAAATAAATCTTGGTGTACTTTCCCAAAGCACACCCTCTACATGCATCACTGTGCTCAATGTTGAACTCAGGTAATTATGTAACCATGTCCCTCAATATCCTCAAAGTTAGATGATGTATATGGTCAATCCTCCTATGTCATGTCTCAAAAAGCTCAATGTTGTTACTATGTGTCAAAGCATGTTGGGGTTGAAATAAGATTTTGTACAGCTTCCCACATCTGACTCTAATGGTGTACAAGGCATATGGTCCTACAGTATTGGGGAAAACATGCACATGTCCATCCAGGAAAGACACCCCAAGTCCCCTATCCTCAATCATGGAAACTAATATCAAATTATTTCTTATCCCAGGTACAAACAATGCGTCCCTCAAAGTCATAGGACTCATGGAATCTCTATGAAATGTAATAGTCCCATTCCCAAGACCTTTGAAAACCGTCTCATACCCCAACTCTACCTCCACATCTATACCTTCCTATGAAATATTGGAGAACATCTCTCGAGCACCTGTCATATGGATCGAAGCACCAAGTGTTGTTGGTGGATGCACTGAAAGAATGGTCGATCAACAAAGAATGCCCCCTTTCAATATCAATGTCTGTATGGGTGATGATGGGTTCTCTCTCCCTCTCATAATGTGTCCAGCATAGAGAGAAAACTCTCTCTCGAAACTAGTTGTAAACTCATCAACCTCCACCAAAGTTGTTGTCTACTCTTGCTTCTTGTTCTTCTTATGTGGGAACTATGTAGCATAGTGCCCAAACTTCTGACAAACAAAGCACTTTACAGTGCTTATGTCCTTCTTTTTCCCACCCTGCTGCTTATCCCAACCCTTCTTGGGGCCCTTCTTGAACTTCTTCTTTCCCTTTCCAGTCAATACCACATTCTCCTCATCCACCCTACTAGTACCTCCCTTGCACAAGAACTCTCTAGGTATCCTCCTATACGAAATCATCCGAGAGTTTGTCCCAAGAAGGAAAGTTCTCCCTAGCTACTATAGCCTCCACAAAATTATCCCAAGGCTTTGCAACCCTATTCATAACTTTTTGCACTAGCTCAGTGCCAGAAATAACCTCCCCTACTGTTGTAAGCTCATCTCTCACTTTTCATATCCTAATAAGGTAGGAAGTCACTCCCTCTTCTTTGGCCATATTAATACTCTTCAATTTTTCTCTCAACACCATTTTTCGTTCTCATTTTAGCTTTGAAACAAGTTGGTCAAAGCGTCCCACATCTTATATTGATGGTCTTTACATAAAATATGTGGTGTAACATGGTATTTAATTGCACCTAGAATGATTCTTCTATATTTTATATCAATTTTGTTGAAGTATACAAGTGCTTGTGCATTGTTGGAAGTAGGAACTATGATAGGATTTTCTTCTATATTATTAACCGCTTCATCCCAAAGTTCATTTTTCTCCAATATAATCACCAATATGGATTTTCATGGGACAAAATTCCCAACCCCATCTATCCTATCCTCCAACCTAATTCATGTTGCCATTTCACTACAAATTCAAGCTTAAACAAGGCGTTTCCCACTGACAAAAGAAATTCACTAACAATCTAAAAATTCACAAATCTATTTTTTGTCCCTTTCTTCAACTCAGCTCTGATACCAAGTTAATTTTTAAAGTGTTTTTCCCCAACCGGTTTCAATCACATTGTCATAGTTAAATGACCAAACCCATAACTTTCAACTATTAATGAAATAGACTTTTAATGAACAATTTAAAACATGAAACATAGGAAAATTCACTGACATAAATTTTAGGACAATCACACGCATAAAATTTCAGGCACAATATTTTGGGCAAAATGACAAGGAAAAAACCACAAGGGGAAAACCTGTTAGAGACAGAGAGAGCTCTTTTTATTTCTTTAGAAAAATAAAAGCAACAACAGAATTACGACTTATCTCATCTACAAAACCCAAAATTATGTCTCATAATTTGTGCCAACCAACAATGTATGGACTATATGGATTTCACTGTACAGACCTCAAATTGTGTGCCATTGTATGGACTGTACAAAATTCACTGTACGGACCTCAAATTGTGTGCCATTGTATTGACTGTATGGAATTATTTTTTTCCTTGAAATTTGTGTCACTTCCTGGAAATGTGTGCCACTATTTTTATTATCAAAACAAATGTGCCTAAAACTGTTGTACAGATTCTTGGAATTCATGCATGTGTGTTTGTTTATCTCTCCTTCAATTTTCTTTTTCTCCTCTCAAGAATTTGATTATCTCTCTTCTCTCTCAAAAACGCATGAAAGAATTCTAATGGTGAATGGCCTTTCCCTTGCCTTTTTGTTTGGATGCTGGGGATAAGTGAAGAGACATCAAATTTATTTAGATGGATGGATGAGAATAAAATCTAGTTTAATTATCTCCAAAATCAATTTCACTCATCTCACTTAAATTTATCAAGAAGTCACTAGTGGACCTCAGGTATGGTATCATGAGGTCCACTAGGATTCCTCTTAATGTCAGGGATTTCAGGCGAAGGTATTTATTAAAATCATTCATATAGGATGAAGAAATACTCTCAGTTTGTAAGGAAGGATATACAGGAGTGAACTCAAAACTTTTCTTGGAGTGAAATAATCCATGATGGACTACTTTAATGAACTTAGGAAAAGAGAAGAAAATATCTACAAGAAAAGCTAAGATGTTTTGGAGAAAGTTGGATCTTAAGTACCTTATATTTTCATCAAGCCTACCCATGCCTTTACCATGAGTTCACTTCCACCACTTGATTTTCTGGATCATGGCACCAATGGAATTGTTGAAGCATTTGAACCATGGGTTCTCAAAAAGGTGGAATCACCAGGTGAAATATTGATCACCTTCTTTATGTCTGACTGTCGTTCACCATCAACAGTCTAATTTATAGGTCTATCATCCATAGTTTAGGAGGATTTAAACCATCCTCCTCGTGTCGGTCCTTCTGGATGCTGATCTCCCCAGTGGAGTCATCTTCCAGAATATTTTTAATGGAGTATCTAGGGTAATTAATACAACCTTCCTCATGCAAGGGTTCTTGTTTTCCCACAGAAACCATTTAACCTTAGAATCCTTTGTCGTTCTTCCCATAGATGATTTTCAATTTCATCCCCAAAAATGGCCCTAGTTTGTTAGCACTCAGAATCTCACCCAAGGTTGTGGAAAGGTGGACCCCAAGGTAACAGAAGAACCACTTTAGGAAAGGGAGTTGGCTTCCCCGTTTCCAGATAGGAATCTCTCATAGGATATTTATCAAGGCTAGATATATTATCACGGAATATAATTCAGATGTTGAAACAAGGTAAAAATGTATTGGGCTATGGAGTCACAAAACACCAAGAAATATAGAGCAGTTTGCACAGGAAATGCTTGCAAGAGCAGGGTAGCATTTTGGTTATGGACGATATAATTTTGGGTCTGGTGGAAAGGGAAGAATGATGACAGTCCATCGATGTAGAGCATCGAAAGGATGAATTCTACATCGACTTTGGAAGAAATATTTGGTGAATGTCTAAAACAACAGCTAGAGGGTAGGAATATGAATTCTGAACCATTATACACTAGTCAAAGACATGAATAAAACATAATGAAAACAATAACTGGAAATACATGCACGTAAAGAAAGAAAATTACGGACTGTAACTGAGAAACACATAAGAATTCTTGCATTCAAAGGTTGGCATTCGGCTCTGTAACTTGTATTAAAGCGGCTCAATATTACATAAACATCACATTTTTATGATTTTTGACCAACCCTTTCTCTCTATGCAGAGACTCTTATTATAGTGTTTTTGGCCCCCGAAACTAACTTCAAAACAGGGCTAGAAACCAGTTACAATCATGATAAAAAATCCTAACTAATTCGGGAATGGAATATTCACCATGATTAATACATATAAAACAAAATAACATGGAGCAACATGCATGCTCTACTTAACGGTAATGTAGCGTCTTCAGTTTGCAGGCTCACTTGTCTGGAAAGTGACGACTCTAGACACCCTTATGTTCATTCTGTGTTCGATGACTTGTTCAGCCTACGTTCACAACTGGCATGAAGGTTTGTGTTCTTTCTGTGTTCATCTCTCCACCTAGACCCTTATTTTCTTGGTAACATTGTTATAGACGAAGGTTTTGGGAAGTAACGCACTATTTTTTACAGCACCACGTCATTGAGGTGGATTATCATTTTTGTGCTTTTATTCAATAGTTACCTAGTCTATATCTTCAAATGGTGCTGAATGGAGTGTTTATAAAGAGCTGGGAAGTTGGACTCGACGATGGTCCTATCAGTGCCTTCAAACATGTCTTCATCGATTAGCATGATGACAGCATGCGCGGTCACATGGGTTCGAGATCTGGTTTTTATGTGGAGATACATGTCATGCCACCATTTTCGTTATGGAGCCATATTATCAATTTGCGGAAGTGACCTCTGGCTTTGGTCCTAATCGTTTTCCATTCAGTCTCATGGCACATGGACTAGACACCTTGCTTCTGGCTACCCTTCCTGACGACGGCATCAGACTATCTTCATTCTTTGTGTCTTCTGCTCCTTCATCCTACTTCATGTGAGGATTGTACTTGTATTCCATCATTCAACCATCAAGATGCTTTTCTAATCATCATACATGTCACACAGTGAACCTTCTAGATTCTAGGGAGTGACCTATTCTATGAAGTTTATTTCCTCGGCCATAGATCCTCTCCAGTGGCATAGATCCTCTCTAGTGGCATTTGGACCTTTTATTACCTATCACCTCTTCCCTTATCTCACTCAACCCAAAACATCACATCTTTGCATCCAAGGTGAGTGAAATTGCATAAAACCATGGCCTTCCATCTTGGTCCTGACATCGCCCCTTTGAAATCAGAGGGCCATACACAAAACAACAGCCTTCATCTCTGATTCTCCCTCATGTGAATTTCAATGAAAAAAATCATTTTCAGCCCTTTCGATCGGAGATACTTCAATCTTCACTATCCACGCGTAACGGGCGTGTCGTATTTCACAAATCTCGATGGCTATTTAACCCGCGTATGTTTAATCAGCGGAGACACTGACCGTTGTGGATCTTTTTTCGCTTCAATCACTAGCGTCAAAATTTTCCTCCATTTAACCATTCCATGGATTTGAAACTAAGAAACCTCATGATCACTTTGATTTAGAATAATCAACCTCCTCCACCGATCTATTGCTTAACTAATCTCAGCCTTTGAGATATGTGGGCCCTTTAACTCATTTTGTGAAATACAAAAGTGGCTTAGGCCATGCATTTCAAATTCTTGGAACACGTCTCCATCGTCGATCTAGGTCACCTCTCAATTGCTAGCATCGAAATATTGTCTCCTTTCCTATAGTTTAGGTCAGTCTGTGTAGGCTTTTTCTTCTTCATCTGATAGGCCATGGCACCTGCAAACTAGCTTTATCTTGCCTAAGAAGGAATCCTTTTAATCCTTCAGGGCTCTCTTGTAGCTTAGGACCATATTTCCTCATTATATATTTTTAAGGCTTAAAATATCAAGTCATTTTTTACCACCTTGTAGCTTGAGATTTAGAGATGACCTGAGGGGAAGATTAGTGAAATCCTAGGTATTCTCTAATGCCGATCATTGCAAAGGTTGGCATACCTTGTCCTTCCAATCATTTAGCGCAAATCAAAATTAGTGTTAACAAGCGTCTCCATCTAGGGATGCTATCCTCCCTGTAAGGTAGCAAAGAACAATGTAGAACAGGTGCCAAATCCATTGGCTGACTCCCTAGACCTTGTTGAAACTCTTCGGCATGCTCCAAGAATCAAAACTGAACTAACGATGGAACCTAACTAGAAAACATGAATTGATATTAAAAACTGCTTAAAAGAAATGCTCGTCATGTCGAGCTTATTCGTCTCTACCTACCCTACCTACTAAATCTCAATGCCCAATCAAGTGATTTTTGACTTCCAGTTAAGAAAATGGTTCCATAAACCCACTTCCTCTTCATGCCAGATGAAAATCAGAACTGAAATACCTGGTGGTGCAAGTTTATAATAAAGGAATGGATCTTCACAGTAAATATGTAACCAGTCATTACCATTGCCCAACTTCTCCACGTACTCTGCAACTGGATCATAAAAAACCTAAAGGCCTCTAAATCCTTCTACTATTTGTATGCCATGGTAGAAATGTTCCAACTGCCACTCTTCTAGCACCATGCAGAGACGTCGCTCAAGAAAACCATGTGAGGAGAGCCCTGGATCCTTTGTGACTAATTCATCTTAATCCAAACGATGAGAGGATAGTTGATATCGCTTGTATAAAATTGAATCTCCCTCGAAATGTAGCTCATGATGACACTAACAGCCTTATCCTTCTTTTTGTTTGTGGAAAATGTATCCTAATCATCCATTGGATATAAAATGGAGACCTTCATATATTTTCATAGTCCCTTTCTCTTTAACAAAGTCTCCATATCTTGCACCAAAATTACATAATTGTGTCTATTAAGAACAATAGGTTTTATCTTGGAACTCGTCCTTCTTATCAAATAGATTTGATCCAAGTTCAATGAGAGGTATCAATCGACAAATATCCAACTCTAAGTCAATCAACTCGATATCTGACTCGGCACGATTCTCAAATGATAGACTAGGTCAAAAAAAATATCTCTAATACCATTTTGGGGAACCTCTTCACGTTGAACATAGAATAGAAAATAAAGTAGTAGAAAGGAACTGTATTTCAAGAAAAGAGGCGGTGTCTAAAGATATCGTTACAACACTCAATAATAACACATTATGATCAAAAAATCACAATGCATAATTGAACATATCAAGCATTTTGTATTATGTCAATACAATCCATAAGGTCATTCTTTTATAATATCCAAATCTAAAAAACTTCCTTGAAGTGAGGATGATCTGGTCCACAAATAGGGGTAATTGGTTCTAACCATTTCAAGAAAATCTGCAACGCCCCATAATTTAGTTGGTTTTTCCAGGTGATTCAACCATGGCCTCATCGACCATTCAGTAAACAGTTTAGTTAACCACCCAGTCAAGCCTCTAGTTGACTACTTTGTTAGTCGATTGATGTCTTTCAACTAGTTGTCTCCAAAATATCCAAAGGTGTGATGGGCATGCATAACCTTTGGTTCCAACATTGAAAGTTTGGTGAAGGTTCTTCAAGTGTTCCTCGTCTTATTTAGATAATACTATCATGTCAACCAAATATATGATTATGAACTTATCCATTTCATCTAGAAAATTTATATTATACTTCTTTGAAATGTTGCCCCGACATTCATTAATCCAAAAGGAATTTATCATACATAAAATTTCCCAAGTAGTAAACAGTGTATTTTCCTTGTCTGATTTATCTGTTGCTACTTAATTATACCCATAGAAACCATTAATCATTGAAATTCTTCTTGCCCCAACTACCTTTTTCAAGATATAGTCCATTTTATGAAGTGGGTAGTTATCTTCAAGTGAAGTTTTGTTAAGGTTCCTAAAATATACACAGAATCTTATTTCACCATTATTATTTCTTACATGAACCATATTTTCCACCCGATCAAAATATCTAAGAGGTATTATCATTTTTACATCCAATAATTTGTTAACCTCTTGTTATATCATGGGAAAGAGAAATGGATTTACTTGTCTCAACTTCTATCTAGAATACTTTACTCCCTTTTATCAAAAAATATCTCTAAGGGTACAAGTCCTCTAAGAATCTGATTTCTTTTCAACAAAATCAAGTTGTGATTTCCAATTTTATTATAACACATTTGATTTGGTTATTATTATTCATCCTTGATACTTTCATCATTTTCATCATCAAGTTCAATATAAATAGTATAAAACTCATTGATCATCTTTGTAAGTGTTTTAATTTGTTGATAATATTCAAAAACTTGCAAGTGCTTCAAATTTTCTGGAATATAAGGTCTATGCGTCAATTCAAATTCAAACTTTAGTTGGGGAACTTTTCGAGGTTAGAAAGTACTTGTTGCAACTGCCAAATAATCTGCTTTGTGGTTTGCACTTCTAGGAATTGGGGTCAATTTGAAAACCAAGAAAAAATTATCCAAGCAATCCTAAACATAATTCCGGTATGCTTTCATCCTCGGATGCTTTCCTATATATTTATTTTTTATTTGATTGACAATTAATTTTTCATATCCAAATATTGAAATCATTTTAATATTGAAAGCCTCAAAATGAAAGCTTCATATTATGTTATATTATTTGTAGTCTCAAACTCCAAATTGTATGATAAATAAATAATATCCCCAATAGGAGGAATTAAAACAACTCCAACTCTAGATTTGTCTCTTGAATAAGCACCACAAAATATATTTTCCACACTTCCCATGCTCCATTATGGAATGCTTTAGATTTCAACATATGATCATTATCATTTTTTTTCAATTTTGGTTCACCTACCCCATAGCGGGGCTAACTACGTCCACGGGAACAAGTCAAAGGGGGACACCCGAAGGGGCCTCGACCCATTCACTCTGATTACAGAGCTAACCCGATGGGGACATCAAGTGAGGACCTTATATAGAAATGTATAGCCACCCATGGATTTGACCCTGATAACTTATGCTCACAACTTACAGCACTCGACCACTTGAGCTATCCCATCAAGCCACATGATCATTATTATTATGTACAACCAATATACAATATCCCATTCCATAATCCTCTACATACATGGAAATTTTGAGTATTTTTTGGATCACTAAGAGTGTACTTAAATTGTGTCTCCTTGTATAGTCTTCTATTTTCTTAGGAAAAAATTGAAACATTAGCATAATTCATATCCAATTGCAGTGTTCCCCCCAATTTAGCTCTCCATGACCTAGACAATAACATGTTGATGTATTTGTAACTTCAAAATGTATTCACTTGTATATCTTATGTATTGTATTTCATTGTACCCCGATGTTCCTATCGGGAGAATCAATTAATGCAATCAAGTCATGTAAAGTCATAGAGGTTAACCCTCCTTTGTTGATTGGGGGGAAAAGTCCCCATAGTTGAGGGGCACTAGGGTTATTAGACTCACCTAGTGAAGTCAGCCCTAGTAAGTAATTGTAACCTCGGAAACTAGTATAAATAAAGAGTGAGCCTCTCTATTTGTAACACACACTCACCCAACTATAGCGCATAGGTGAGAGAATAGGAGCTCACACAAGTGAGAGAGAGAAGAACTGTTGGAGATCATATTTCTGTCTTTGGGTTTTAATGTTGCCATTGGTGCTCATTCTATATCTAGGAAAGTTATGGGTTTTTCTCCTTTATGGTTTCCCCAAGGAAAAATGTTTGTGTCTATTGTCTCTTGTGATTGATTAATGTGCATGTTATTCTCTCAGATAAGATCCTAAGATCATATTGATTAAATGATAAAAATTTAACATGGTATCAGAGCTAACCTAAGAAGAAGACACTATGCAGCTGCAGAAGCTAGGGATTCTTACATTTGGGTCTCTCTCCACATATCATCAGCAAAAGGAGGCTAGGCTAACTCTCCATTGAAGGATGCATCTTTCTATTGAAGCAGAATTTGATTTCAGGCATTTTTAGTCAATGCTCCGGGAAATTAGGGATTTTCATTGAAGAGAAATTTTTGAGTGAGCCCAACATGGGATTTCTCTCCTCCTAAAAATCGAAATTTAGAGACCAAGATCGAAATTTTTGGTTAGGTAAAACTCCAGGAAATTCAAACCCTAATTTGACCTTGGACCAAGAAAACCCTAAAATACTAAAAGTAGTATTTTCGGTACATTCGCTCTATCTCAATATTGAAGAAGGCTCATAAGCCAAAATTTTTATAGGCCAAATAAAAGTTTGTGCTGAACACGTTATAAAAATTTCAGCCTTAGAATCGCTATATTTTGACAGATATGATTCCTCCAAATCAGGGTTCCATCCTCTCCCAAGATTCATCCCTAAACAGGACACCTAGGGAGAATTTCTATATCTTGGGCTACGAAGGTCCAAATAAAATTTCTCAAGATTTTCTAGATAGGGAATGGAATTTAATTTCATTGGTAGAAGTTTGAGATCCTGATGATGAAACAGTGACACGTTGCAGTCTATACAAGTTTTCTATGATGAAAAGTCCTGAAAGAAGTCACCTTGGGAAAACTCTCATAAGTCCCAATTTGTGAAACCAATTCTACTCAAACCTGCGGTGTTGGAAATATAACAGACTTGGCTACCTTAGTACTAAATTTCAGACATAGGAGAGTAGTACTTTTGGATATACCACATAAACCAAATCAGACATTTCTGCAGAAGAAATTGAAGAAAACTCTGGCATCAGATATTTTGCAATTCTGATCACAGTTTTGGGAAAATGAGCATGCTGCTCAGCTCGCCTTCAGGAGGCACATATTTCTATCCAATCAGATCTGAAATATTCCAAATTTTGAAAATTAGGGTTTCTCTAACAAACCCTAGATCAGCTTGATTTAGAACCAGGACGGACACCTCAAATCGGTAAGATCTAATATTTTTATATTTACATTTGAGGTTCTCATTGCAAAATGACCTATCACACCAACTTGATGACAAGCTAGGTGAAGCTAAAAACTTCCGAGAATGGAAGTACAGGATTTCACTAGTTCTTTTAGAAAATGAATTGGAAACCTACATAAGTGGAGAGGTTCCAGTTCTAGAGGGAGATGAGGCTAAATCCTTACACAAGAAGAACTTGGTCAAGGCCAAGAAGATCATTGCTGATTCAATCAAGGATCGTCTTATACCATAAGTGTCTTCTCTAAAGACACCTAAACCAAGCTATTTTAAGGGAAGAACATAAACCAGAAGATGACTTGGAGAAACTAGTTGAATAATGTGAATATCCAGAATGCAAAGACCATAAAGTAATACTTTACAAGGGTCTCTCAAATCAAAGAACAACTTGAATCAGTAGAAGAAGAAGTGGAGAATGCAGACATTGTGATAACCACCTTGAATGGATTCCCAGGATCATGGGATCCATTCATTCAAGGAATGTGTGCTAGAAGTAAGTGATTTCCTTCAGCAGACTCTAGGAAGAGTGCACACAAGAAGAAGCTTGACTCATAGTAAGAGAAGAGAAAATGGGAGCAACTAAAGATCAAGCTCTCTCAATTCAAAGAAGATCCCTCAAGCGATGAGGAACATGAAGAACTCAATTCTTGAATAAACTCTTATCCATCTTAGCATATGGATAAGAAATTATTTTGTTATGCATGAAGAACATAATGAATCTGAAAGAAGGACTCTACCCACGAAACAAATAAAGATAAGTATTCAATTTTCATTTCATGATATTGTTTTGTTATGCATTTGTTTATATTCAGTCGATGTGTTATGCATGATAAAATGTTTTCATTAATGATAGTATACTACAAATATGCATGTGATGGGTAAGTATCTCATGGTGCTATAAAACTCTCCATTTCTACTTATCTAGAATGAAACCTCTTTGCTGACATATTGGATTAGTGCACAATATCAATGATGTCATGGTAGAGATGGAAGGCATCTAGAAAGTTTACGTGAGATATGGATGAATGTTGTATTGGCCAAAATAGTTACATGATTATATATTTATGCATAAGAATTTTCCTTTATAAATATTCCTTATGAAATGTTTCTAACCATACAACTAATGCATTTGACTTGTAGGAAAGATCGTATACAATCACCTACAAGAAAATAAGGATGAGGCTTGTTCTAAAGAACAAGTGATGACAGTTCAAGAAATAATCCAAAATGAAGAATAGTGTGACGAGACTTCAAGAGGTCTCAGACACAATGCAGTTATGTGACACTATTGAGAGACATCATTGATGCAGAGCCTTCTAGCTATGAAGAAGTAGCCAAGAATAAAGGGAAGGAGAGTACCAGTTCAAGAAGAATGATGTCTAGGATGTGGTATCAAGTCCTGAAGGCAAGTCCGTAGTGTCTTCCATATGGATCTGCAAGATCCAACATGTAGTAGATGGCAACATCATGGAATACAAGGAAATATCTGTAGCACGAGGCTTCTCATGAAAAGAAGGCATAGACTATGAAGAGACATTTGCAGCCACTGGAAGTTAAGATACATGGTAGGAAGACTCATGTGTGAAAATTAAATAAGGCCTTGTATGAGCTCAGAAGGAACTCATGGGCTAACACATACATGATGAGCTTGAAGATCACCTAGAGCGATGAATATATTAACTTTTTCTACAAGGTTGAAGATGAAATCCTATAGAGGATGACAAGATCACAAATGGGTGCAAGAAGAACTTTTGAAAAGGTTTAAGATAGAGGATCTTGGTGTCTAGTGACCCTATATGGATACATAGAATATTAGTAGCAGAGGAAGCTACTTGTCACTCTAGTACATAATGTTTCATTACATAGAGTACAAAAGGCAGAGGGAGAATGATGCTCCACTTTAGAGGGAGTGACTGTAGACTATCCTGAGGTTCAACATGGTACGGAACGATTGAAAGCTTCCTGACTAGTTTGGGATTTACCAAGAGTAAAGTGGATTCCAACATTTACTACAAGGTTGAAGAAGGGAACCCAGTGATACTCCTATTGTATGTAGATGACCTGTTTGTAACAGGTGAGGATGAGTTGATTGCTGACATGAAGAGGAATATTGCTGTCGAGTTCAAGATGAAAGACTTGGGTATGATGCACTACTTTCTAGGCATGAAGGTGTGGCAGGGTGTAGATGGAATCTCCCTGGGACAAGGGAAGTATGCAGTAGAGATCCTGAAGAGGTTCAGGATGATGGAATGTAAGGCCGTGACCACACCTATGGCATTGAACCTGAATCTATTGAGTGATGCTTCATTAGAGTCATTTGGTGCTACAATGGATCATCAAATGATTAGGTCCTTGATGTACCTAATGAACAAAAGACCATATATTTGCTTTGCTGTGAACACATTGAGCCAATCCCTGATAGATCTGAGACATTTTCACCTAATTTCTGCAAAGCATATTCTGAGGTACCTGAAGGGTACAGTTGATTATGGGATCAAGTATAAGGTGAATGAGAAGATTAAACTGGAGGGTTATGTGGATTCATATTGGATAGGAAGTGTCATTGATAGGAAGAGCACTTCGGGGTGCTGCTTCAGTATGGGATCAGGTGTGATCTCTTGGTTTAGCAGGAAGCAGTCCTACGTGGCAGTGAGTATAGTCGAAGCATAGTATGTCACAACTTATTCGGCTATTTGTGAGGTAGTATGGTTGAGGAAGCTATTGTCTAATTTGTTTGATCTCCAGTTGGATGCTACTTGTGTATATTGCGACAACCAGAGTTGTGAGAAGTTGCTGAAGAACCTGGTGTTCCATGATAAGTCAAAGCATATTGAGATAAAATATCACTATATCAGGGATATGGTGCAGAGAGGAGTAGTGAAGCTCCAGTATGCTATGACGGACAAGCAAATAGCTGATGTATTGACCAAGCCATTAGCCAAAGTGAAGTTTGAGTACTTTAGGGAGAAGATTGGTGTTCTCGAGATCGAGGTTCCTTCCAAGGGGTGTGATGAGTCCGTGAGCCTTTCTGACATGGTAGTAGGATTGGTTCCTCCCATGGTCATATGTAAGTGTTGTGTCTTTCTGATATGGTGGTAGGATTGGTTCCTCCCATGGTCAGATGTAATTGATGTGCCTTTCTGACATGGTGGTAGGATTGGTTCCTCCCATGGTTAGATGTAAGTGTTGTGTCATTCTGACATGGTGGTAGGATTGGTTCCTCCCATGGTCAGAAATAAGTGTTGTGCCTTTCTAACATGGTGGTAGGATTGGTTCCTCCTGTGATTAGATCTAAGTGTTGTGCCTTTCTGACATGGTGACAGGATTGGTTCCTCCCATGGTCAGATATAAGTGCTGAGACCTACATCCAGCATGAAAAAGGATGGGCTCTGTATAACTACATCCAACATGAAAAATGGTTGGCTCTATAGAGGAAGACCTTGCATAGGGAAATACCTACATCCAACATGAAAAATGGATGCCTCTATAGACCTACATCTAGCATGAAAAGGGGTTGTCTCTATAGAGGTACATCCAACATGAAAAAGGGTTGGCTCTGTAGAACTACATCCAGCATGAAAAAGGGTTGGCTCTATAGAGGTACATCCAATATGAAAAATGGATAGCTATATAGAACTACATCTAGCATGAAAAAGGGTTGGCTCTATAGAGGTACATCCAACATGGAAAAGGGCTGGCTTTGTAGTGGAAATCCTTGCGAGAGGCAAGGTGCTACATCCAATATGAAAAAGGACTGGATTTGTAGGAGAAGTCCTTGCAAGAAAAATGTAGTACATCCAACATGAAAAAGGGATGGCTCTGTTGATGAAGACCTACATGGAGGCTAGGCCTACAACTAGCATAAAAAAGTTTGGCTCTGTAGAACTTTTTGTGACAAGAAGATGAGAGATAGCACCATTTTCTCGAGATAGCGAGAGTAGTGATGATGATGATGATCTAGTCTGATGATGATCCAGCTTTGATGATGATCTAGTGATGATGATGATCCAATTTTGATGATGATCCTATGATGAATACTTGTGTTGATGAACTATGTCAAGAGAATACCTTCCTAGTTAGGAGGGAGTGTTGTTGTATTTGTAACTTCAGAATGTATTCACTTTTATATATTATGTATTGTATTTCATTGTACCTCGATGTTCCTATTGGGAGAATCATTACTGTAATCAAGTAATGTAAATTCATAGAGGTTAACTCTCCTTTGTTAATTGGGGGGAAAAGTCCCCACATGTCAGGGGCACTAGGGTTATTAGACTCTCCTATTGAAGTTGGCCCTAGTAAGTAATTGTCAAGTCGAAAACTAGTATAAATAGAGAGTGAGCCTCTCTATTTGTAACACACACTCACCCAGCTATAGCGCATAGGTGAGAGAAGAGGAGCTCACACAAGTGAGAGAGAGAACATTTGTTGGAGATCATCTTTCTGTATTTGGGTTTTACTTCTACCATTGGTGCTCATTTTATCTCTGAGGAATTTGTGGGGTTTTCTCCTTTATGGTTTCCCTGAGGAAAAATCTGTGTTTATTGTCTCTTGTGATTGATTGATGTGCATGTTATTCTCTCACATAAGATCCTAAGATCATATTTATAAAATGATAAAAATCTAACATAAAATCCCATATGTTGTTGGTACATATGTAAGCACTACATCCATCATAATTCTTTGTACATGAATCTACGCCAATGTTACCAAAGATATTTTATCATTCCACTACATTTGACCTTTATAGAGCCAAAATAATGCATGTCTTGGCATAGCCTTGTAATTTTGATGCCCAAATTATCCATTATAACTTTAGGAATAAAGTTATGAGAATCACCTGAATCTAGCATACACTTTGTTAGAAAACAGGATCTCAAAGCAATAACAATAAACAATAAACAAGATGCAAATATTAAAACACATCACAAGAAAGAAACAAATATAACATGGTTCACCCAATATGGGCTACATCCACATAGAAATTTCCAATCCTTTATTATTATACCATCCAGCAAAATAAAGGGATACAACCTACAACAACCCCGATGCACTTCATCTTCACTCTCTCACAGTCTCTCTCACATAATCACATATATTGTTTACAATGCTACAATACAATACACAACCATTTTACAATTCCTTCCTTTTATAAAGGGAATGCCATGGGAAAGTACCACGGGTTTCCCAAATACCATGGGCCCGTAAATCACTCAATATTGACCAAGCCATGACTTTGAAATTACAACATTTTACCAGGCATTTTTTCCTAAATTTTCTCTACGAGGGCGTTTCCCTTAAACCCCGCTAAGGGGAGGATCTCACCCTGTACCCCCCTTACGAATATAGTGGGGGTTCAATCCCCCCCACACCCCCCCGTTAGGTGATGGGATCCAAACAAAACTGAAATAACATCTCTGAATCAAGAAGATCAAGCTCCATAATCAACAATCTCCCACTTGGAGACTGATCGCAACAACTCCACCGATGTTGCGCTTGTTGGACTATGCACTAAACCTTGGACCTAGAAAATTTCTCATATTCACCTTCATGCTTGAAGTACAATAAAAACTAAGCAGGAACTCAGTTTCTCTCTAGTTACTACCTTTGTCAACTTGTCTGTAGGATTCTGGCTAGTAGGTATCTTTTCCAACTTCAACAGTTCGTCTTCTAGAACAGACCTTATGAAATGGTACGTGAGTTGTATATGTTTATACTTTGAATGAAAGGTTGAGTTATTTTCAAGATGAATGGAACTATGGTTGTCATTGTACAACCTTCTATTCTCCTACTTCTTAGTTGATTCCTCCATGAACCTCTGCAACCAAATCATCTCTTTACTAGCCTATGTAGCAGCAACATACTTTGTTTTCATTGTTGAAAGTGAAACAACCTTTTGCAGTTTTGAAATCTAACTTACTATTGTTCCACCCACATAAAATACATACCCTGTGGTTCTCCTCCTGTTATCTTTATCACTGGATATATATGCATCAGTGTATCCCTATAGAAATGTGTCTGACCTCCAAAACATAATGCATGAGAAGTGGTACCTCTCAAATACATAAGAATCCACTGTATTTCCTTCCAATTCTCTTTACCTGGATTTTTCATATACCTACTCATAACTCCCACTACATGTGCAATATCTAGTCTTGTGCACACCATGGCATACATCAAGCTTCCAATTGTTGATGAATAGGGAACCTTGGACATGTATTCTATATCTTCCTTTGTCTTCGGATACGTCTCCTTACTTTGTTTGAAATGGCTGGCCAGCGGTGTAGTAATTCAATTGGCATTATACATTCTAAACCTCTCCAACACCTTTTCTATGTACTCACCTTGACAAAATGTCAATTTGCAATTTTTCTTGTCTCTTGTAATTCTCATACCAAGGATTTTCTTTGCAGTGCCCAAATCCTTCATCACAAATGATTTAGATAGTTTCCTTTTGAGAACATTTATATCCTGCATGTTAAACCCTACAACAAGCATGTCATCCACATACAATAACAAGATAATATATCTTCTATTATCTATCCTCTTGAAATAAACACAGTGGTTGGAATGGAATCTACTATAACCATGTTCCGTCATAAACTTATCAAATTTTAAATACCACTGTCTTGGAGCATGTTTCAAGCCATACAAGGTCTTCTTCAACTTGCAAACCAAATTATCCTTCCCTTTGAACTCATACCCCTGTGTCTACTGCATATAAATCTCTTCCTCCAAATCCCCATGGAGAAAGGTTGTTTTTAAATCTAATTGTTCAAGATGCAAATCTTCTACTGCCACTAGAATTAAAATAGTCCTAATTGAAGTAATTTTAACAACATTGGAACATATTTAATCAAAGTCTATACATGTATTTTGTGCAAACCCCTTTACAACAAGTCTATCCTTGTACCACTTCTTGCCTCCATCTTATTCCTTCAACCTGTAAACCCATTTATTCTGCAATGCTCATTTTTCTGCAGGAAACTCAACCAAATGCCAAGTTTGGTTTCTTACCAATGAGTCAATCTCCTCATTCATGCCTTTCTATCACTTCTTTTTAGTTTCTCCCCCACCCCCCC
This sequence comes from Pseudotsuga menziesii, assembly GCA_001517045.1. Classification (NCBI taxonomy): domain Eukaryota; kingdom Viridiplantae; phylum Streptophyta; class Pinopsida; order Pinales; family Pinaceae; genus Pseudotsuga; species Pseudotsuga menziesii. The sequence goes on along the minus strand of LPNX010148075.1, from coordinate 179,168 downwards.
CTATCAGGAGTTGGGATCCAAACACGGCTGAAATAACATCTCTAAATCAGGAAGATCAGGCTCCACAATGAACACACTTGTGTAACAAACGATCTTGAATAGTCAAAGTAATATAAAAGTATCTACTTTCTCACTCATTTCTTCAATACGAGGTCCAAATATTACCAACGGATTTTCATCCTACAAATTCATAGTTTCTATCATGTACTAAATGAGCCGGATGACCTACTCCCTTAGAAAATTATTTATGATATGTAGGAACCTTATCCAATTCAATGAAAGGGATAGGAATTTGGACCTTACTGAATTCGTGATCAAACTGAAAGCAAAAACTAACCTCTTAGCATCTTTATAATTTACTTCTTTATTAGGTGACTCGCCATCTCCAACTTTCATGTCTTGGTCATAAACTTCCTTTATCTTCTTCTTTTGTTGAGGTAGCTCCTTTGGTGCCATTTTTTTATCCTTTTGTTTTCCTTCACTGAACCTAGGCCGAAGATCATATTTTTTGTGTAATTTTGCCTACAATGCGTTATAAAATAACCTATATTGTGAAGAAATCAATTCTTCGTTTTGATTTTTATCTTATTATAAAAAATAATGGAGTAGATATCTTCTTCTTATCTTCTTAGATATTTTTCATAATATGCTTGAGTCAGATGTGCAAGCTCAACTTCACCATCCATCCAATGCACATCTCCTTGCTCATTATGTTCATCATACTATTTAGATTGTGCTTCCTCTGAAAGATAATATTCAACCATCATATTTGTATTTATTAAGGGAAGGTTAAAATTGTTGTTCATTATTTCTTCTATCTCTAACCAAAATATGTGGAGGTGGATTAAATTTTCTCCTAAAGGGATTAGTATTTGGATTCTGTTCACCATGATATTGAGGGGGTCTAGGAGCATTACTACTACTATCATATTATAATATGGAGAGTTGATTATTAGAAAAATTCCTTATTAATTTACTCATCTCCTTAATCTTGGCTTCTTGAGATTTTGGATGTGAGGTCAATGGATCTCCTTCTCCCTTTAGATTCTTCTTATCTTTTTCTCTAGAATCATAACTAGTATTGAAATTAACCAAAGTAGTCATTTTCCCCTTAATATAAATTGAACCTTCATGCATGTTAAGTAAGGTTTGAGACCTTCTTTCTCTCAATATTAAAGAAAAATCGAGATCAAAATCACCAACATATGTGACTTAATTTAGCTACATCCTAATAAGGTTTAATATCAATAAGAATTATATTATACAACTTATCAAACCTTTTGTTAAATTCAAGAAAAAACTCACTTCTTTTTTTCAATGCACCAAATTTAGTCAAATAATATAAGTGATCCCTCTTTTCATCCCACTGTCTCATGAACGCATCTTTAGAAGTCACCTAGGATTCAACTGAATTATTTGGAAAACCTCTAAACCATTTTCAGACATATCCTTCTAAAGTTTGCACAAAAGGTCTCATATAGACATCATCATGTTCAATAAAAATATTATTAGTAAAATATTGAAATAGGGCCATATGACCATCAGTTGATATATCCTTTTCTCTATAAAACTTAGGTAATATCTTAAGGTAATGTTCAAGAATACCATGCAAATGGGAAGGGAGTGCTAAAGGGACACATCTAGATTCCACCCAAGTATCAACCCTTGGGGGAGGAGGTGGTGGAGGATTAACTCACTCCATAAAATGATTTAAGATAAAGTTCTTGGCTTCTAAATTAATAGGCTTTCAAGGAGAAACAATCACACTAGGCTTAGATGAAGGATTATCTATAGAAAAGGACAAACCTAAACCTTATATCTCAATTAAAGACTTACCTTGACATGAAACAAATTCAATAGGACTTCTAACAGGAGTTTCCAGCACAAGAATATCCTATTTGTATTCAAACTCATGAAAAGTTTTATTTTTAAGAAAATGATTACCTAAATAAGACGAAGCCCATTTATAAATTCCATTTCTTTGAGTAACCAAGTTTTCTGGATTAGAAAGGACAAGATGTGTTGCAAGATCTAAATGAGCTATAATATGTCTTTTGCTTCCCGCTAGATTGATTATAGTGAACTCACCATGTGAAAATCATACTTCAACTTGTTACTCTGATTATTTATTCACCACCAAGAATCAGATTCTTATCGTTAGATACCATGGAAAGAAAAACCTTCAAACCTCTATTTCCTTATAGTGGCTCCATTTTGATGTTGTTCCATGATATGTTCCTAGCTAGGGAATTATTCCAAGGCATCGATAACTATGAAATCAATATTGAGCCTACCAAGAATAGTCCAATAGATCAATATAATATATATCTAACAATATAGCTTTATGTTTAAATGATAGGACTAAATGTTCTCCTAAATTACTATGGAATAAGCACTTAGAATCCCAAAGCACAAAAATGAGTGGATCTTTATCTCCTAAGCACCATAATCAGTGTATCTGAAAATTTAAGTTTCAAAATGATAGGTAAGAATAATATCAATGAGGTTAATGATAACTAGGGTTAGGGTATTCAACACATGAATAAATCTAGATACCCCATTGAAGAAAATGCATTGAGGCAACATAAATTCAGTAACATGGCATAATATTTGTTTTCTTTTAGATGGGTTATGATATTCCACACAATCACTAACAAGACAAGGAAATACTAACAATATATCACATGAAATATGTAAGGTTAACCAGTCACCATATAAAATCTTGAACTATAACAACCCAAAATTATACATTAGTATAAGTATAATAAGATATGATAAAAGTAAAAATATCAAGTAATCTATAAACAAGTAAAAAGGAAATGTTCATTGTAACTTAATTTAAGTGCATGGGTGATAAGTCTGGCATCCATGCAAAAAGTAAGAAATTGACTAAAATATGAAAATCAAGCAATAAAAGGGGGCAAGATCAAGAAGTAGGGTGTCTCTATTATTTTGAGTGGGTTTTGGATGTGTTGCTTGGTTGCTTTTTTTTGTGTTTGTGGACCCTTTTAAGAGTGAGCCCGAGTAGGAGGAGAGAGTGGAAAATAGTGTTATGCAACCAAGTCCTAGAAATAGCATAAACAGACCAGACTAAAGTAATCCACGCCTTAATAATTAAGAATAGAGATGAATATAAATCCTCTTCGAGGGAGGAACCTTCTTACACAATGTACTAAGTACATAAGACAAGACAAGATACTATTATGTCTAAAATGAAATATCTCCTTCCTATATATAGGAGACAAAGGTGTACAATAACAACTAATATACCCACTAATAGACTCAAATCGACATCAATAATATGTAATGCACCATAATATAGGGGGTAATGCGTCACTCTATAGGGGGTAATGTGCCATCGTTGAGGGATTAAGATGCCCCTCCCCTTCAAAAGTGTTGTCCTCAATGCTAAAGTAGTTTTAGATGTTGTTGTATAAAGGAATCGTCTTCACATGTTGAATATTCCATGGATAGGTTCTTCCATATAATGAGATACTCTGGAATTGATCAATTCAGAAGTTGTCTAGTTCTTTTTCTAGTGATTGCTTCAGGATCAAAGATTTTTTTTCCTTCCTCATCAAGTTCTGGAAATATCGTTTGAACTGGTAGCTTGTCACCAATTACCTTCTTTAAGTAAGAAACATGGAAAATTGGATGGAAGTCCCAATTTCTAGGGCATACTACCAATATTTTATAGCACCTTATATGGACCATAGTATTTAGGTGATGATTTATTATCCTTCTTGGTGTTGTTTATGGACAACTATTTGTATAGTTGTAGTCTTAAAAACACCTAATCCCCCACATCAAAGCTTTGTTCATTGTAGTGTTGATCTACTCGTTGTTTCATTCGATTTTGTTCCAAAGTCAAGTTTTTATTTAAGAGTTGAAGAAATTGTTGTTGAATCTCCATGGTGTCTTCCACTACTTAAACCTTAGATGATTTTCTTAGTGAATATGTGATGGATGGTGGGTGATATCCATAAATTTCCATAAATGGGCTCATTTTTGCTGATGTATGGAAGGAATTGTTATACCGCCATTCTACCAAAGGTAACCACTTGACCCATTGTGTTTTTTTATCAGTCACAAAACATCTAAGATATCCTTCCAAACATTTATTCACTATCTTCATTTGTCCATCAGATTGAGAATGATAAGATTATCTATGGTCCAACTAAGTACCCAAACAAGAAAATAGTTCAATCCAAAATTTTCCAGTGAAAATGGGATCCCTGTCACTTACTATAATATTTGGAGTACCATGTAGTTTTTGTACTGTCTCCATTAAAGCAGTGGTGACTTTGATCACTTTTAAAGGGTGAGATAGTGCACAAAAGTGTGCATATTTAGTAATTCTATCAAAAAACACCATGATGACACTCCTTACTTCAAACTTTGGTAAACCTCTAATAAAATCCATTCAGACCTCTGAACACCATTGGCTTGGAATGGAAAGTGGTTGTAGAAGACCTGGGGTCTTAATTGTTTCCACTTTATTTTTTTCGCAAACCAAATATTGTGTCACAAATTTTCAAACATTAGTTTTAAGACCGTCCCAAAAAAATCGTTCTTGACCCTGTGGTAGGTTTTTAAGAAAACCGAGTTCCCTCCTACAGGTGAGGAGTGCAATTCCAAAAGTATTGTTTCCTTGAATTGGAATTTTTGAAAATTTATAAGCAGTCCTTATACGATAGCAAGTCATATTTTCACATAAATGTATTAGAGGAGTTGGGATCCTACTCTAGCTTTTGAACTACTATCCATATTTCCTCATCATTCTTCCATTCATCCCTTACTTCGATTATCCAATCTGGTTAGATGATGGATATAATAGATATAAATGCTTCAACATCCTCATATTTCCTAAAGAGTGCATCTGCCACAACATTTTTCTTTCCCTTTTTGTAGATGATTTCAAAGTCATATCCCAACATCTTTGTCACCCATTTTTTATGCTCTTCTGAATATAGTTTTTTATTCCAAGAAGTATTTAAGATTATCATGATCATTTTTAACCTTTAAATGTCTTCCTATAAGGTAGGGGCACCATTCCTTAAGGGCATGTAGAATTTATAGTGTTTTCTTCTCATAAATTATTTTGTGTAGACTCTTCCCCTTGATTGGTTGGATTTCAAAGGCAAGGGGTTTCCATCTTACAGTAGAATGTCACTAATGACATTCCATGGTGCATCGCATTCTACAGCGAGGGTTTTTGTGAAATCGGGTGGAGCTAAGACTAAATCTTTTCACATGGCCTCTTTGAGTTCTTCAAAGGCCTTAGTTACATCTAGAGTCCATGAAAATGAATCCTTTTTCAGTGGTGTTGTTGAGGGTGCTTCTATTCTCCCGTAATTTTGAATAAACTTGTGATAATATCCTATCAACCCAAGAAATTACCTAGGGTGTTTTACGGTTGTACTGATATTCCAATCTTGCATTGCTTTAATTTTGTTAGGGTCTACCTTAACACCTTAATGAGAGACTAAATGACCCAGGTATTCCACCTCATGTACTCCAAAGAAATATTTGGATGGTTTTGCATATAATTGTTGTTCCTCCAATAGTGTGAGAACCTTATTAACATCTTGAACATGGGATTCCCAATATTTACTATAGATCAGTATATCATCAAAGAATAGTAAGAAAAATTTTCGCAGAAAGGGATTGAAGATGGAATTCATCAAACCTTCAAATGTGGAAGGTGCATTTGTAAGTCCAAAAGGCATGACCAAAAGCTCATAATGTCCTTCATGAGTTCAGAATGTTGTTTTTCAAAATATCCTACTTCTTCATTATGATATGATGATAGTATGAGCGAAGATCCATCTTGGTGAAGTAAACTTCCCCACATAATTCATCTAACAACTCATTGATAATTGGAATGGGGAATTTATTTTTAATAGTGAGCTTATTGAGATCTCTATAATCTACAAGCATACACCACAAGACATATTTTTTGTGCACCAATATTACTAGAGAAGATTAAGAACTTTGGGTACATTGAATTATTCTAACCTATAACATTTTTGCTACCATATGCTCAATTTCATTTTTTTGGGCATAGGGGTATGTGTAAGGCATGATATTGGGAGGAACACTTCCTAGAACCAAGTGTATAGCATTATCATGATCTCAAGTAGGTGGAATACCTATGTTAATATTACCAAATACCTTGGAATGATTGTCGAGGACCTGGTGTAGATCTAGAGGGATGGACAATTTAGGTATTTGAACATCTAGTGAGGAAAAATGTGCAATTACACCCCATTTTTATTTCCATAGAAGCTTGGTCATTCCATTAGAGTTTATTATATTACTAGGCCTCCATGTGATACCTCTTAACTCAAATTATTTTCCTCAAAAAAAATTGAAGAAAATCTCTTGAAAATTAAAAGTTATTGTTCCCCGGGATTGTAGCCATTGGACCCCTAGGACCACATCAGTCCTGCCCATTGGAATGAAGATCATAGGGATATTTAAGACATACTCTCCCATTGAGAGATCTATCTTATGGCATTTTCCTAAGCAATTTATAGTTCCTCCATCCGCAACCATCACCGAAAACTCTGGTGCTATATATATAAATCAATTTAAAGCCCTTGATATCTTACAATGAATAAAATTGTGAGTACTACTAGAATCAATTAGTACTATCACCTTTTTCTTCTTGATATAGCCTTCTATATTGAGATTTTGAGGAGTGGTAATTACAACCAATGCATTACATCATATGGTGGGATGAATTTATTGTGCTTCAATCTCTCGTGTTGGTTCTTGGTGTGAAACCTCTTCTTGTTCATTTCCTTCCTCTTCTTCACAATCTATATAAAATAGTTTCTTCTCAGTGCACTTGTGCCCTTACTATATTTGTTGTCACAATTGTAACAAATTCCTTTTTCTCATTTTTCCTCTAGTTTTTATTGTGTCAACCTTATAGGGTTTGGATGATTTGAGACCACACTTCCTTATTTATAGTTGTAAGTGGTAGAATTCCTTATTGCCATAATTTTGTTTTCAATATTTCTTTCCAACTTGAATGCATGCTCCAAGAATGTAGGTTCCCAAATGAGAACCCCAAGTTGGATTTTATCCTTCAAGGTTACAATAAAGAGATTTGACAAATTATCTTATGAAATATTCTTCACTCTAAGACTTAGCTTCTGAAACTGCTTGATGTTTAACGAGACCTTTTTGCTTGAGCTTTACCAACTAGCTAAAGAAGGTGTTTCTATCTATATCCCCATATTGTAAAATAAATTATTTTATGAATATAGACCAAGAGATAATAGATTCATTTTTATGTTCACAAATCCATTGGTACCATACAAATTGATCGAGATCCAAATATAAGGATGCAATTGTTACCTCTTGCAAAATTGGCACTTGGGGTAGATGATCAAAGGATTGCTCCATATGGAATATCCAAGTTATTGGATCAATTCCATCAAAATTTCTCATGTCAATATTGGGAATAGAGTAGTTCCTTGGACCTGAGCTGAAACCATGATGATGTAGTGAATCATCGAATTTATGGGTCTCAAACTTCTCATTTTCCAACTGTTTTTCAATTTATACAATACGTGATTGGAATAAGTTCCATTTTCCTCCCTATCCTCTTCTTTAGTAGTAGATGAATGAGGAATAAAGCTATTTTTTTTATATTTCATGAGTTCCTTCAATTATTAAAGATCTTATTTACTATTCATCCCCTTGAAATCCTCTTTACTAGCCATCTTATTTTTCAATTTAACTAAGTCATCCATTTTCACATTTTATTTAATCATATCTTCCAACTTGAACACCCTAAAAGATATGTCTTCCATTTCATCACATGTCAAGGATGAATCCTTTGTTGGTTTGAGTGGAGTATGATTTTTTCCACTTCCCTTCCGTGGAATTTTTAACATTATAAATTTATAGCACACCCTATGGTTCACCACAAATAGATCCTTCTACTCAAAGTTATTCAAATTCAAAATGCCGTACGTTTTTCAAACCCTGATTGGGAGGATGTTTTATGGTTGACTTGCAACTGAGGTAAAATTGGAATTTCATCTCCTCTAGGTATGATACTTCATCCCATGGTATCGTGATGTTTCCTTTATTTTATGTTGTGGGTCTTACCTAATTTGGATGCTCCAACCAACACTTCTTATTTTTTGTCTATATAAAAGAGAAAAATTGTATTGTATGCCACGTCTCCAATACTTTGTTTCTGAAAGTGAAAATACTACCACATATACCCTGGTCTGTCTTCTTTCTAATGCAATACATATCACTCAATTTGGATTTTGGATTCCTCAAATATGACCTTTTTCCCCATAAAACTTGTTTTAGGATAGTTAGAAACCCTGACTATTTGAAGGTATAGCTAAAATCCTAGAATGAATCAATATCCAAAACCTTTACCACATATTCTTCAACCTACTATAGAAGTTGGTTCCCAATTTCATTTCTTGAATCATTGTATAAAAAAAAGTTATAGCAAAAATTCCAAGGTCACTTGTTTTCAAGAAACCAACCCCAGAGAAAGAGCTATAATACCAAATGTTATGCAACCAAGTCCCATAAATATTATTAAAGTAGAATAAATGGAACAAAATAAAGTAAACCATGCCTTAATAATGAATAATAGAGATTAATATCAATCATCTTCGAGGGAGGAACATATTTACACAATGTATTAACTACATAAGACAAGACAAGATACTATGATGACTAAAATGAAATATCTCCTTCCTATATATAGGAGACAAGGGTGTACAATAACAACTAATAGACCCACTAATAGACCGAAAGTGAAATCAATAATATATAATGCACCACAATATAGGGGGAAATGTGCCACTCTATAGGGGGTAATGTGTCATCGTTGAGGGCTTAACACATAGATTGATAGAGAAAAGAGTTAAGGCCTTACCTGGTATGGTATAGGGTTAATTGTTGAGGGCTCAGAGACCTTAGGTTTTGATGGAAATTGATTGGGCGGGGATTTGTCCCCCCAACTACAGTTGTAGATAGAGGAGATGACAACTAAAGAAGGACAAGGTATACATGCAAGTTTGTGTAAGGTGGTCATTAGTATTGTAACTAGAGGTTCTTCTCCTTATATTATAGTTTCATTTTTTGCTAGTTGTTTGATTTATTATATTAATGAATATACACTTGGTACGCTAGTTATTTTTATGAATTCCTCAAGAAAAATGCATTCGATTAGGTTTTAAAATATACAGACTAAAAGGGTTCGTTACAATTGGTATTAAAGCCTCGAGTTCAAATACTCCAAGTCATTAAGGGCCACAACCACCTCAATTATATTTTACCCATGAATTTTATTTTGTCCCACTAATAAACAAATAAATTTACATAAAATATCATAACAGGTGCTAGCATTTGAACCCAAATCTCTTGTTGTAGAGAAATTGACTTTTTGAGGCCATACTCATATTTTTGGTAGAATGAGGCAGTAAATCAGATGCATGGTAGATTAATCAATAATAATCTTGGGATTAAGGTTTCATCTCTTGATTATCATGGAATCATATTGGACTTCATAGAAAATACTGGAAAATTTGGTACTTAATCCTCGCCATGCAATGTAAGGGAGTTGGTGACTATCAAATTCTATGTCTTCCCTACCTCCAAGGACAAGATAGGTGATCATTTTCCATGTATTTCCTCTTTCCTGATAAGAAGGATACATTTCCCAATCAATATAAAGCTATCAATCTTAAATTTGTGTGAATCATCTTTCTAAAGGACATGAAGTGAAGGTATGGTCTATCTAGCTACCTCGCTTCAAGATTTCCTTTGCTTTTTAGGTGCATCAATTTTTCAAGAAGTTGGGTTTGGTATTACCCTTTTCCAATGTGGAATAATTCAGAGAAATGGTGGATCCACATGAGGTCAACCCTCTCCAAATTTTAAATTTATTTCACAATTCATTCGTGGAGGTTAATGAAAAGGGAAATAAATTTGTAGTTGCTACTGTAACCATTATTTTATTAAGGAGCATCGTCATGGATCTTGTTGAGGACTTTATAGATGACCATAATTTCATGTATTTGATTAAATAATAACTAACTAGAGTGATCCTCTTTGTTTGACATATACTTAATGTCATGTCCCCGTCCCTCAACCGACAAAGAGGACGCGACGAACACATCAACACAGCCGGGAAAAACGCCCCATGAACATAATCAAATGAAATCAATGCTGGAATTAGGCACTCACAGATGCATTTATCTTCAATCATACAGTGGAAGCACACATACTCATAAACCAGCATTCAACAAGATCATTATAGTTCATTTAACATCAATATGATTTGCAGAGATGGGATAACAACAGCACTTATCTGTTAATGAAGAATTCACCCGCAACCAGCTACGTCGCTGCAACGTTCCACCCAACCATAGGCCAGCTTGCTCCTCAATCTCTCAGCAACGCTGCCACCCCCGAGCTGGGCATGATTCCTCCGGAATAAGGGTCAATTGCAGGCTTATACATAGCCAAGGGGACATAGACAACAAACCAATCACAGCTGGGTTTCACAGGCTGTCAACAACAAGCCAAGCCAGCACAGTCCAAGGGACTAACCACTGCCTACCAGGAGCAAAACAATTCCCTTCACGACCCGGTGAAGAAGCAAAATGACCGATGACAGTCCCAAACGAAAGGTGAGACACAACTCCATCCTATAAGGCAACTTAGAGTGGGTTTTGGCCCTAATGTGGCCAAAACAACTCAACAACAGCACCCAAACTAGGGTATATCAGTAGTCACAACACACCATGAAGGGTAACAACAGCCCACAGTCCCAAAACAGGGAAATTCAGCCAATAGCACACACAATTCCTCAGTAGAATGGCTGGGGAAACATCACACAGTCCTAACAAAGGAGAAGAACAACTCCCAGCGCGGACAGACAAGGGAAATTCAACCCACGAATTAGCAATCCACAGTGGTCCAAAATGAAATTGGAACCCACAGCCGACAAAACTCATGGGGAAGACAACAACCCCAAACACCAACAGTGGGCATGGCTCATGGCATGGGAAAAACGACCCACACATCTTGTGCGTGAGGATTCCAGCAGTAGAGGCCCTGCGTGAGGAGGAAACAACTCCGCTTTTGCCCGTGGATGAACAAAACAACAGCAAGGACACGAATTGTAGTGCGTGGGTGCTTCAGCAACTCGTGGAGCCCCAGAAAATGTCTGCGTGAGACTAAAATCGACCAGAGCCTGTGTGTGAGAAGCCAACAGACCAAAAAATCATGGTGAGTGAGTGAACTGACCAGGGAGGAGTGCGTGAGGGTGAAGAATGGGCAACGTGGGTGGAGTGGGAAATTGGGTAAGGCTGACAGCCTCCCACAACCACCACCACTTCAGCAATAAATGCCCTCAGCCATAACTCCTCAACCACCAGCTGAGCATTAAAGAGGTTGACAAGGTTGGATGAGACAAAGGGTGACAAATAACAAAGGTAGAAAACCACAAGGTAATAAAACATGGGTTTTTTCCCCCATAACCAAGGTTTGACATCCCCCACCCCTTATCCTTTGGAATCCATGCCCTTTTCATTCAACGTTGCATTGCCATAGCTGGTTGTGGTTTAATTAATTGATGTGCGGGTTTACATGATGCCACATTAAAATGTGCCAGATAGCACGACATACCATCGGCAATATCCCCATTGCCGAACATACACAACCAAATCGATGGTGGGGCTTTTACCTTGAGCTCCTCACCACGATTAATTACATTATATACATCATGCATACGGGGTCGAAACCGGGGATGTGACATTCCCCTCCCCCTTGGAATAACACCGTCCTCGGTGTTCCAATACATATATACAATACATATACCATTGCACATCAAAATTTCAAAATTGCAGATCTATACCACGTTCAATCATTTACTTTGAACGTTCAAGACCAAGCCTCTCGGCTTCCATGGACTTTTCCTGCTGGTTCTCAGCTTCTTGCTGATCCCAAAGTTTAGGAACTTTGCGGCTAATGCCTTCATCATGTTCCCACATTGGACAGTCTTGACGTAAATGATGTCCTCCGCATCTCCAGCATCTCACTGGCTGCTTCATCTTTACCTGCTCAATTTCCTTTGAGCCTTCATTCCTGGACCGTTTCTTATCGGGTCGCTTGTACAATTGTCCCATTGCTGATCCACCTTCCTTTCCTTTGTCGCACTACTACATTTCGATCCAAAATCCGACGGTTACTTCCGACGGCGTGTGGATTTCTCTTTTTAAACCTACCAAAAATCACAAAGTTAATTTTTTTTTTTGTAAATGTAACCACCAGCGTCGCTTAAGCGACGGATATTCTCCTAACCGTCGGTTAAGCGACGGATATTCCCATAACCGTCGCATATCCGACGCTTATCCTAAATACTTTACATTTAAGCACAATAGCATAGTCTTCAAGGGAAGCTCTGATTTTAACTAACCGTCGCATATTCGACGCTTAGTTTTAAATTGAAAATCGTATTATTGCCGCGCTTTCCACTTCACTTGCAAATGCTAAAGATCTTGGAGAGTGTATTGGTGCTACTGCACATGGGCGGGGAGGATGGCGCGAAGCGAGAAGGGCAGGTATCTAACCTACCGGGGGTTGCTGCTGATGCTGGTTCTTATTATCCTGGGAATAATTATTATGTGAGACTGGTTTAACTTATCTGCTACTTAGAATACTTTGACTGGTGCTACTGCTTAGCCTGGTTCTTTTCTTGTTCTAATGATGCCAGGAATAAGAATGGTGATACTGGTCTTTATGGGGCTGCTAATCCAAATGCTGGTGTTGGGACGACTTGTGCTGGAAATACTTTTGCTTACAGTAATTATATAATATTTTAATCTGCTGGTTCAACTTATATTTAAAATAATCGTCGATCTTTTACTAATGAAGGTCATTGCCACTAGAGTCAATTATTGTAAGCCGGTAATACCTTTGATTTTTGGTCCTCGGCTACTGGGCTAATCAACTTGGCTCTGGAACTGTGGTTTGGTGCGCTATTCAACTGTGGTGGGCTGCCGGTAGGTTATCATTAACCAGGGCTCCTCATTTAGGCTATTCTTTTTGCAACAGGGCTCTTTCCTCATAAAACAGGGTTCTTCAATAAACAGGGCTATTATTTTCCAGGGTTATTAAAGGCTGCTCCTATTTAAACAGCTTTTCATTTTCCCTATAGAGATGACCCAGGATTGACTCAATTTTTAGAAACACTGTATTTTATACAGCTTTTCAGAGACTGGGCTACTGTCTGTTGTGGTAACTTTGAATGATGTTTTCAATTTTCCACCTGGTGTGCGTCTTGTACCAATTGAGATCCACATTCAAGGGATTGATATAGCCAACTTCGAGGCTCGAATGTAGGCAATGACCAAGCCCTATACTTCGACATGATTTAGATTGAAGAGGGGCTTTGCAGCACACCACGGGTCAGAGCTCTGCCTATTCTTCTTCTTTCTTGCTGAGGAGGGTGCAGACAGACACCTCTCGTGGGTTATTATTACATCCTCTTGTTTTGTATTATTACATCCTCAGGCTTGTTTAAGGCCCAAATAACTGAAATGGAACATCTTGTGATCAGAGGCAGTTATCGCATTCTCTCACTAGTGGTATATGGGAATACTGCTGAAGAACTAGGGCAATTCAGTGTGGAATTTGATTTGGATAATTCTCTGGCAAGCCTTGTCCGTTCCCCTGCAGAAGGGAAGATTGAGGATCTACCCTTGGCATTGCAGCCTATCAAATCAACATTTGAGGAATCTATATCTTCCTTGCGACAGTTGCATCGAATTGTGGAACCTCTGCAATTACCCCTAGTGAAACAAATCCTCTATTTGAGTGTTAAGATTGGTCAGATGCCTCTTGATGAAGGTAGTGCACAGAAATTGATTAAGGCTCTTCTGTCAGCAACATCTCCTTTTTTATCAATCGATTTTTCAACTGCAGTCATCACAGGGAATCATAAACGTAACAAGATTATGCCATCTGATGTCAACAGTCCTCAAATAATTTTGTCTAACTTAGTTGAAACTAAAAATGAGCTCATGGACATGTATAAAAAGCTTGGTTCAAAGATAGATGATTTGCAGAGTGGAAAATCAGAACATCAATTTGAGATGGAAAAAATGGCGCAAGTGGTTACAGAGGATCTTGTGGTGAATATATTCCAGCTATGGTTTCAAGTTGATAAGCAGTCAAACATTAATGGTATTTCCAAGATGAGTCAGGTGATTAGTCTCTTTATTTGATGTGCTTTTGTTTCTCTCCATATTATATATTGAGATATCTGTAATTATCAAATGAATAATGTTTCTTAGTAACTTATATTATTTTGTCGATGATCAACAGATAGATAAGATGATTGGGGGATTGAGTACAATGCACTTGTTGTGCACAGATATAGAAGGTTGCCATCAATTTGTCGAGGAAGGTGTGATGCAGCATCTTGTTGGGATTCTGCAGCATGATTTGGGGAGATCAACTGCAACCTCCCTGATGGTCTTAGGGGTTATTGAACGTGCCTGTCGTTATGCAGTTGGTTGTGAAGCTTTATTAGGATGGTTGCCACGTGAAGGTGGCAATGTTCCAAATGGTGCTAGTGAGGGCTACAGTACTCTCTTAAGGCTACTCCTACATAGACAACGGCATGATATTGCATGTCTAACCTCACACATTTTACATCGGCTGCGGGCTTACGAAATCATCATTGTATTTGAGGTATTGTTTTGTTCTTCTGAAGCACGATTTAATCTAGTCTCTGCAACCTCTCATATGACAGACCCATTATTTACTTGCATGTGCAGTCTACAGTGTGGCCCTTTTTGGAAAATCCTTCAACTAATGATACAGACTCAAGCATAAAGGCTCTTGTCAGAGCAAACACATAATTAAAAAAGCTGCTGGTTAGTGTCTTTTTTATTGCTACTTTGATAATGTGGTACATTCCAGATTTTCAATTGATATAGTAAACCTGAATCATGATACTCTTATGAGTGCAAAAGCAGAAGGTGTTGAATCTCAGAGATTCCATTGAGGACCCATCCCCAGTAGCACGTGCCAACAGGCTACTAATTGTTGATCAGGATGATGGTATGCTCCCATACCCATGATAAGTGCACCCCGATCAAGATGTACCCATGAACCATCGATGTCAAATGATGAACTTTGACAAGTCGATCTTATATTATCCATGAACTGTCAATACTAGATCACAAAATGAATTTTGGGTGTTATTATCTTATTTCAGCAGACTGAGTCAATTTTCCTCCAAAAGATTGTTACTTTGGCAAATAACATGAATAAAAAAGAAAGGGAAGAGTTCTTACGGACTAATAATATTCCTTCTGAGGCACTATAGGTTCTAGGGGATAAATCTAATTGCTCAATGTAAACACGTTTAAATACAAAATTTTCTTTTATTTCTCCTATATCAGTGAATATGTGCGAAAGGGGGAAGGGAGGCACATTAGACCCTTTTCTATCCTTCATTGCATTCGACAATAAGAAATCCTAGAGCATGAGGATGTATGTAAGATTCCTACTTTAAGACTGCCTTCCAAGTTTGGGACATTCAAACATCCTATAGTTGTCTTACCTGCAAGTATGCCAAGTATTGCATTTGGGCAAGTAAATGGCTTCATACTCGCCATGCTCACATTGTCAATACTTTGAATATTTTCCAAGTATGCTGAGTATCCCTAGTATATGCTTCTGTTATTTTCATGAATGTGTAACCATTATAATGTGGAAACAGTCCATGTAGGACCTAAATATGTGGAAACAGTCCATCCTAGGGTTTTGACCAAGTAAATGATTCAATCATTCCTCCTCAACCTCTTCATAAGCAGCATTGGGAGGTTATATCTCCAAGATATAGTGAACCAGTGATATAGCTTTCAACCAACTTAAAAGATCCAGATGTTAGGCATAAAATAGCATTGGTAGACTACTTAGTAGCTGGACGCATTCCTTCTTGGGATTTTCTTAGCATGCCATCCACATCAAACACTAAGAGTGTATCTAAGATATAACCAGACTTTTGGATGCTTTAGATCCCTTATTTACTCCAAACAATAAAGTGTCTAACCACTTCAAAATCCACATTTTTAGGCATAAAAACAGCATGAGAAGTGACCCTACAAGCTAGGGGCTCTCCTTGCTCTTGCTATAGGTTGCCTTGAAATGGGAACATCTGTTCGGTCATCTGCAAAGTTAGTTATAACCGTCCCCTACATATTTAAATGTGTCCAACAAATATCTTATAATGGGATGAAAGTTTCTCACTTAATGCTTTGATACCTATAAAAGAATGCTAGGCTGATGCTCACACTTCTCATGAGCTCGATCACTGTTGATGGTAATGAAATATGCACCCTGTATACTGACTTCTCCTGAACATTCCATCCACAAATAAAAGATACATCCCACAAAATCATGGCTGTGGCAGACCTTTCTTCCTTTGGTCTATTTACTGCAAGTTGATAATCTTTCTCAAGTTCTGCAAACTGAATTGGTGTTGACTGAGGTATTATGACATGTGTATACTTTGACTATGTTATAGTTTGATTTAACAATTGAGTGGAGAAGTTCCAACCCACCAGTGCTAACAAGGAGAAACTTTGGAAAAAAGCACCACTGTCACCTTAGTCCTCTCCTTACTCTTGCTAAAGGCTACCTTGAAATGAGAATTTCTGTTGGGTCATGTGCAAAGTTAGTTAGCCATCCCCTAAATATTCGAGTGTGTCCAATGAATATCTTATAATGGGTTGAGAGCTCCTCATTTAATGCTTTGAGACCTACGAAAGAGTGCTAGGCTGTTTTCAGAAGGGCAGTACGAGTGTATTTTCTAGATTGATTCACATAACCTCCAGGAAGCTTTGAAATTTTTAATGAATGGATCAAGTGTGCTAACCAAAAGAATAAAGTTTAACTATTTACTGAACTCTAGGTTTTGGAAGGGCCAGGACCTAAAAATATTAACTGTTAGCTTGACTTGAGTTAGCCTTCGAAAGCTGTCATAGTTTTGTTGATTTTGTATTGCAAAACCTGCATTGGGTTTTAACTTTTTATATATTCTAAAAGTAGAAAAAGTGAGGCACATAGATCATGTCTATTCTATGCAATGAAGACTCTTTATTTTGCAGTGAAGGAAATACTTGTATAATTTATGTATCAGTGGGATTGCCAATGGAGGCATAATTAAGGTGTTTACGATAGCCTTTGTGCTCCATGTCATACTATTTGTTTATGGGATTGAATTTATTCTTAGGAAGACTACGTTTGATGTGAAGAGCCAAGGCCTTCCCAAAATCTTGTAGGAAGTATTGAGAAGTGTAATTGGCATCCGACTTGTAATTAACAGAAGTTTAAGTCATGATTACATCTCTTTATTAAAAAGGCCCTTTATGTAATTCTCGACTTCATTACATGACACGAGTGCATTTAATGTCTGCTTTAATATGTTTTTACCATCATATGTAACATAACCTAGTCTACTAGATTGTCTAATTTTGGCCTTTTATTTGAGCATGCTTCCTTTAAATATTAGGAGTGTCACAATTGACCTGGGGGCTAAACATGTTAGACACTGCAAGCAGGCTACGTTCATGGGAAAGATGGTCATTGAAGGGCAAAGCACTAATCATAAGCAGTTCCTTAAGCTTAACTGCAACACTAGGGGCTTTCCCTCACCAAAATCACCCAGGACTTTACCTGCTAAACCATGACTCCATCTACTTGGTTTTGGGCCCTGGGTATTGAATGTTCAATTTTTTTTGGAAAAGCTTACAATGTCATGGCTATATGTTCTAATCATCAAGGCTTGAAATTTGGTATTGCATAGTTTGAAGTTTTGGAATAATTATTTGATCATAGAGGACTATATTCTATAACCAACTGCCATTAACAGGTCTCATCGCTTGGCTTGAACTTTTGTGTTTTATTGAATGATGTTAGTCTTTTTACTAGTCAATAACCTGATCTCTGTTTATTAAGTGACGAATGCATCCTCAATAAATGAGTGAATGGTCTTGATGTTTAATGCTTAAGTTTTCTGAAGTCAAGTACCGATTCTCTTGAATATATGATGAATGTTTGAATTTAGGTATAGTGCTTAAATGTATGTACTATGTTCATGTCGGAGGATTAATGTATAAATAAAAATCTCACAAATTCTGTCTAGGGATTGGTTACCGTTAGATGTTCTTTTGATGTCAGTCCTTAGTCTCTTTTGTGTCTTCATAGAGAATTGGGGGGGGGGATAGTTTTTGATAGGACATGGAGTTGGGGTTACAATGGAAGGTTAAAGATGCCATTATGACTCCTGTTTACAGTTAATCTTTATTTTTCTAAAGCGAATTGTAGATATGCTTATTATTATATCTAATTGTTCATTTTGTTGCTTTGCAGCTTATCGAAAACTTGCAAGACAATATCATCCAGATGTAGCAGTTGCAGCATCATCGAAAACATCGTGCATCTACTTTTCCAGTCAGTTCCAAGACATCAACAGCCTCTTCTCTGGATGTATGCAGCTTCAGTAAAATGTTTGACATGAGAAACTTAACATCTACTGAATATGCCAGAGGAATTTCTGATTTAACAGTTTTAGAGTACTTAAACTCCACTATTGATTCCATGAACTGAGATACACTTGACACAAATAGTCGGGATGCTGTGCTCACTGTAGAAAGTTTTAACACAACATCCTCTAAGGCTTGCACTCCACTAAGAAAAGATTTTTCTGCAAAACAAATAATAAAACAAGTGAGGAATCCTTGAAGAACTAAAATGAAATATATTCTACTTTTTCATTCTCTACAGTAAATAAATGAGAAGAAAAAGCTCCTACCTAAGACATTTGCTTCAAAGCTTTGAGCATTAAATACAATGCTTGTAGGTACAACTGGATGGTGAGATAATCCTTTTACATCTCATGGAATTCTTAGGGACAGATCAGCATCTAATCTTTCAATTAAGGGTAATTTTGCACTTTCCAAGCATGGATCTTTTCCATATATTCTTGGCTCATTATTCTTTGTTGAAGCAAATGACAATGACAGCTGTCTTCCAGCAATATCAATGATGTCCATTTTAGAAGCACCCAAATAGATTGCAGCTATACTTTTGTTATGCATATTTCCATTCATATATGCATTTGTACAGCTGGGAAGAAGTGTGAACAATAACTGCGGCAAACCAAGTTCCAGGAACTCATTACAAGATTTTTCCACTGGCAGAATTAGTACAGAATCAATCACTTCCACTTTACAGTGGAACTGAGAACTTGTGTCCTCAGAATTCAAATTTTCTTTGTTCTTCAATAGGTCCGAATCTGTTTGTAAGTATTGCTCCCAGTGAGAAGATCCAAAGTAACCAATCACAATAGCTAAAAAATCACTCGGTAAAATGCAGCATATATGTTGGATGCTCAGACTCATTTCAAGCTCTGAATATCCATTAATTTGCTCTTTCTTCGTGAAACCTA
>LPNX010148075.1:135371-157672 GCA_001517045.1 Pseudotsuga menziesii | reverse complement strand
CTCCTGTTTCAATGGCTCTAGCTTTGTATCCAGGTAAATCTTCTACACTGCAAAGGAATCAAACAGCTAGTGTCAATTCGTCTGTTCTTAATAAACCCATGAAGGCATTATCTGTAACAGATTCCGGTCAACATGGAATGCCTTCAAATGACACAATTGCAGGACACGCTTCGTATTTCTGGGTGCAACCTGGTGACATTCAAGGATTGAAGAGACAGATTGTCCACCTTGTCAATACATATGGAGGAAGTTTGCTTCTTACATGAAAGTTCATACTCAGATCTTCGATTTTGTTCTGTAACTCCATCAAATCCTCAGACTGGGTCAAAGCACCTTTAGATTTAGAGTCCATCAACAACTTGATAACAGAATCGTGATAGATATTAGCAGGAGACTTAGGATCCCTAGATAGAGAATCAGCAAACTTATTGTACAATGAATTCCAGAACAAAGAAAGAGTTCGTGCCTTCAATTCCTCTCGTGCCATAATTTCATCTCTGGTGCTACCAGCCTATTGATTGCTGAGTATCGATTCCAGCCTGTTGATTGCTACCAGCTCTGGTGGAATAATTAAGATAGACTACTGCTACGGCATAAAGAGAATTGTGAACCCCGGAAACAGAATTGAGCAAGTTTAAGGTCCCTGCAGACACAAATTTGAAGAAGGTGTAAAGCATGAGAACTATTGATTTTTTGGCGCCTCCGAAGAGGGTGGGTTGATCAGTGGATTCACAAAATGCAGGCAGCATCAGCAGGTGGATTAGAATAAAGGTTCTCAAGCCTGATTCCGGTAACGTGTTCTGATTTTCAGCAGAATTTATAAAATTCCAAATAAGATACCTTGAAGTGATATTTTTATAACTGTTTGGTTATTGGAATATCCAATTCTGGTAGTCAGGCACGATGACCGGCACACTCCACTCCATGTGGATCACCAACAGTGGATATTACATCAGCCATCACCGAACCGAGACTGCACTGCAAATGCTTTTATATATATTTTTTTAAAACAGTCACAAGCGTCACTTTTTCGACGCTTAGCCTTACAATCCGTCGCTTTTCCGACGCTTATAGCTGTCGCTCTTTCGATGCTTAGACTTAAACTCCGTCGCTTTTCCGACGCTTCTCGCTGTCGCTCTTTCGACGCTTAGACTTAAATTCCGTCGCTTTTCCGACGCTTCTTGCTGTCGCTCTTTCGACGCTTAGACTTAAACTCCGTCGCTTATCCGACGGCAAGAATGAGATTTTCTTAAAAAATTTTCACTACCGTCGAAGAAAAGCTGTCGCTTAACCGACGCTTATTTTTTAACCGACGGTTTCCTAGGTGTCTCTTAACCGACGGGTAATTAGGTGTCGGAAAACCAACGCCAAGGTTCCGACGCTTAAAAAAAAATCAAAGTGTCGTACATGCGACAGGGAAGTGTCAAAAATCCGACATGACAGCCGTCGGATTTTTGGTCAAAATGTAGTAGTGTCGATTGCTCCCAGAAGGCTTTTCACCTCCCTTTGCAAACCAATAGAGTCTTGCAAAATCTGGTGGTTCATTTCACTCTGCCTTTTCTGTATCCTGAGCATCTCCCCAAGATTCTCTTGGGTCTTGGCAATCACTTGAAGGAGACTTCTAGCCAAGTCCAACAACTTTTGATCTAATGCCATAATCAACGTGCACCACCTGTTTTCACTTTTCTCACCTGTGAAATGCACCATTGAAATTCTATTAGACCAAGCATATTATCAAAATCAGTTAGTTAATTACCCAATTTGGCATGATAGTCCAAGTCTCATTAATGAGGCTTTCATATCTTTCATGCCTTCCCAACAGGCACATGAGCTCATTCATGTCCATTCCTGGGCAGGGAATTAACTATTCTAGCATTCACAAATTTACTTAAGTAAATACACACATTTCATTTCAATCATACATGTATTCAACAATCTCTTGTTTTCACAATGCATAAACATATATATACATATATAATCAAAAGGCAAGAGAGAGCAGTAAGAGTTTTTCCCCTCTTTGTTTTGTTCCATCCTGGAACCCTCACCATCGCAGTGGCTTTTCATGCTCTCAGCCTCTTTCACTTTACCGTGAATGCTGGACCAATCCTTCTTGGTCATGACACTTAGTGTCTTTGGTCTATTCCAGACCTCTAAACCATGGAGTCTCTCCATATGGTTTGTCTCAGCTGCTAGGACTCCCCCGTCCTACTAGCACCTTTTTCATTACCGCTCAACCCGAGCTCTCCAGGACAGTCACAGGTCCCCATGCATCTCTAGGATGCTCTCATAGTCCTCGCTTCCCGCCGGCTTTTCCTCAACATCAAATAATTACTGTCCAGCCAGTACATAACCATGTCAACTGGGCTTGGAACTTTATCATGACCATTTCCAGGTCTAGGATCTACTATGGATCCTTAGGCATATTGCAGCCCATCATACACTTATGTCAATAATGACACATACACTTATATCGCCATACACTTATATCAACAATACACTTATATCAACCATTTACCTTTACCTTTAGCCTGTCAACACAAGCAACACAAGCAATACAAGCAAACTCATCAGCATCATTTCTCTAAAACTGTAATCACATTTCATATCATTCACTATCAAATATTGAGACACCAGGAGTGCGTCCACTCCCCAAAGTGTAATCAATATTGAAAACCCTTTCATGACTCGACATCGGAAAAGTGTGCACCCATTCCCGGTGTGTGCCGTGCAGGCCCTATGCATACTCAAGCAATCATTCATCATGGAAATAAATCAAAACATGTTCTGCATATACAATTTAATAATTAAACATGCATATTCATAGCAAAGGGTCACATAACACTTATCCATTTGCCGTCGCAGTATGCCTTTGTATCTGTTCGGCTCTGTCAAGGAGTTGGGAAAAACTGAATGCTAAGCTGGTGAGCTCACTGTAGAGCTAGGAACACCTACACCAGAAATAGCCTGACTTCTAAGACACCCACACACACCCAGCACAAGGAATCAGTCCCTTCTCTGCTACTCAGTCCCTCAAGCCCTGCATTCCCTTCTAGTGCTATCCCGGGGTTGTGGAGAAGAAAGTCAGCCCTCTAGCTCTGTCTGTGCGGTCTCCAATCACCAGGTTTAAGCACACCAAGGCCCAATCCCTGCTTCCTGTTTACATTTCATATTCACACATGTCTTACCGACATGACCCATACCATCTCACTCATGCTATCACCAAACATGCAGTGCAGACTAGACATTTTCAAAATGTCCAATGGTGTTTCACCCGAAACCCATTTCCAAGATAAGGGAAAACGTTCCCATGAATTTTGGCTTCTGCAGACCATCACACATGGTTTTCCTGCAGTGTGTACCCCTGACACATTCATCAAATAGCCAAACAGTCAGTCATTACCTGATACTACAATCCAAATTGATCGTTCTATAACCAAGCAATGACATTAGCAATCGAATTCAATAAGAATTTACGATTCTATCTACTACATAAATTGACTTGCTCATTTGTGGGTTTCCCGTAAGCAGCACTACTATGATCATTATAATTTTATGCTTACTATCATCACATGAATACCCACTTACCATGTGTCCCTCCTGACACAATCTCACACAAGCCAACAATGATTAGTAGTCGTTAGTACCTCTCAAATCCGAAATCCACAATTCGAACTTAACAACCCGTACCAACTAATTTTCACAACCATGAGACTTCTTCTCATAAATGGTAGATTATGGCAGTGGTCAGGAACTTACCTCTCACTGCCGTGTTTGAAATAATCTACCTGAAACATGAATTTCAACCAACCAAACACAATCTTGTGCAAGCCAATGGTGACTATAAGTGGTAAGCATTTTCTTAAATTTGAAATTCATAACGCAAATCTAACAAGCTCTTTTACACGGTAGATTCCAGCATTGGTCAGGGTCTTACCTCTCAATGCCATTCTCGGAATAATCTACCTGAAATATAAGCTTCAAACAACCAAACACAAGCTTATGCGAGCCAACAATGGCTAGTGGTTGTCAGCAATTTCTCAAATCCGAAATTCACAATTCAAATTCAACAACCTATTATGCATATCATATGGTAGATTCAGGCATTGGTCAGGACCTTACCTCTCAATGTCGTTCTTAAAATAATCTACTTGAAACACAAGCTTCAACAACCAAACACAAGCTTATGCAAGCCAATAGTGACTAGCAGTTGTCAGCAATATTTGAAATTCACAATTCAAATTTAACAAGCTCTTTTACATGGTAGATTCCAGCATTGGTCAGGGTCTTACCTCTCAATGCCATTCTCAAAATAATCTACCTGAAACATGAGCTTCCATCAACCAAACACTTGGTAAGTATGCACATACTATCTCATTGCTACAACCACCACTGAAGCATTTTCAGAATTTATAAAATTCAAATACTTCAAAGGTTAGTCACATCTGTGTTCTCAAAGCTCATTTACTTCATGCAATCATTATCATGCTAACATTGCAAGGTATAGTCATATCATTCATGCAATTAAATGAAGGTTTAGATACCCTTACTTCACATGCGTATCATTCATACCACCTTGCTCTTCAATAGAGCATTTATGGCAGCCACTTGATCATGACTATCCTGCATTCATAACAACCTTCGAAACAGTTCCAGGATTATCATTAATTCACCATTTCAGTCATTAGTTCTCCATAATATCACATGCATTCATCTCAATGCATTCATGCAATACATCACAACTTTTGCACCTTTACTTAGGAAATCAATCACTCACACCCTTCATATGCATACATTCAATGCATATCAACAAGATTCATAAAATCTTCTTAATGCATGTCCATTCAACGCTACCTTGCATTGGTTCAGGAATACTTATGCATTCAACCATACCATGGCCTAACCGTGACTACCTCATATAGGATGCATGATTATAATTAATGTCATCAACATACATATATGCATGATACCTTTCTAGATTCCAATATCCACATGGTATGAGGTCTCTTACCTGGACCAATCCATGGAACCTGTCATAAGCAACTCTTACCTGCATGGGTCTTACTTACACCCTTTCCATGACCAATTTGGTTGGTCCTTGCAGGAGATTGCAGAATCTGCTCACCAACTATTGTCATGGACTTGTTGCCTTATCCCTTCTCCATAGGATTGCTGGTCTCATATTTCAGCATCCGCAACATATTCATCCAGGTCCATGTCATCATTGGTGTTTCCACTAATGCCAACATCAAAGCAATGATCATCATTAGTGGTACATTATAATATATAAAATTTCCAATGTTCTTACCAACATGCAATATCCTATGCATGCAATACATATTCTCCTACATTTCAGCTATATACTTAGGAAATGTAGTTATAATCAGCAAGATAGGGTCTTAATTAAAACTTCCCTTTTCAAGCCTTTCATCCTTGCATGGAATTCCTTTTCCACATAGCAGCCGATTGACTTCATAGTCCTTGCTGCCCCTGGGCATGCAACTATCCAGCTTTGTCCACTTGATAACAGCGGTCATCATTAGCACTTTGCTACTCCATGCTTAGATTCTGGTCACTTATCCTCGTTCCCCACTGGATAAGCTTTCCAACGCCTATTCACACGCGTCATTCCGATCTCAGATGTGGAAACCAAACCATTTTCAAGAATGAAGATTTTCAGCAAACCTTTGCATTTTACCCACAACTGCATTTTCGGCATCTCCTTTGTCCTTTGTGAAATCCCTCTGATTCAAACTCTTGCCCAAAACACAGGATTCTCCTTCTCACAAGAACGACTGTCTCAAGGGACGACGGGGGTTAAGGGGGCTTGCCCCCTTGCAATCTGGTGCATTAGATCGCTGCCAATTTTCTCATTTTCAGCCCCTGAAAATTCCCTGTAAAACAGCTCAAAATTTCACTGAGAAACAGTTGAAATCGGCTCCTGGAACCATTGTTCCTTCCGCAGAATCGGCTCTCTAACCAATCTCGCAGCCGCTGTATCGGCTCCCAAATCAATCTCCCAGCCGCAACGTTGGCTCCTTTCCCATTCCTTCCTCTGCCGAACCGGCTCCCTGACCATTCTGTCTTCCACTGAATCGGCTCCCCGGAAACTCTCAGCCTTCCGCAACGGCGGCTCTCCGGGTGTTCCAGCCCTTCCGCAACTGCGGTTAACTTCACATCGGATGCTGAACTGCTTTCCATCCGCAACGTCGGCTCTTCGGAAGTTCTTCCCATCCGTAACGGCGACCCCTTGGAAGCTTCAATCCTTCCGACGTATCGGCTCTCCAGGAGTTCCAAACCGTCCGCTCTTTTCTTGGACGAACTCTTCACATCGGGCGTCGGCTGAATCTTGAATCAGACGCAGGATTGCTTAGTCGTCCGCAACGGCGGATGGAAGACTTTGTCAATCCTTTCGCAACAGTCGGAAGTTCACTTCCTTCAATGGCCCGACCGTTCCATACTTAGCCAAAATTTCGAGCTTTCTTTTCACGCGTCGGCGATCGGATGGATCTTCAAACTCTCCGCGGCGTCGGCGATCGAACGAATCTCGAATCGGACGTGAGATCACTCCGCCACCCACAACGGTCGGAGGGGAAGATCGTTGTATCACCTACAACGACGGAGGTTAACTCCGTGAACCCTTCCGCAACAGTCGGACGGGGAACTTCACCCACTCGTCCGCAACGGCGGACGTTGACTTTGTCAGTCCCTCCGCAACGACGGAATTCCACTTACTCCAGTGGTCCGATCGCTCACACTTAGGCAATTTTCTGAGTCCATCTGCTCACTACTGAATAGAGAAGGTAATACCACTCTGTCACTGCATATTCTTGGCCCATAGAGGCCCATTGTTGCAACCATGGCGCTCTGATACCATACTGTCATGTCCCTGTCCCTCAACCGACGAAGAGGACGCGAAAAACACATCAACACAGCCGGGCAAAACGCCCCATGAACATAATCAAATGAAATCAATGCTGGAATTAAGCACTCACAGATGCATTTATCTTCAATCATACAGCGGAAGCACACATACTCATAAACCAGCATTCAACAAGATCATTATAGTTCATTTAACATCAATATGATTTGCAGAGATGGGATAACAACAGCACTTATCTGTTAATGAAGAATTCACCTGCAACCAGCTACGTCGCTGCAACGTTCCACCCAACCATAGGCCAGCTTGCTCCTCAATCTCTCAGCAACGCTGCCACCCCCGAGCTGGGCATGATTCCTCCGGAATAAGGGTCAATTGCAGGCTTATACATAGCCAAGGGGACATAGACAACAAACCAATCACAGCTGGGTTTCACAGGCTGTCAACAACAAGCCAAGCCAGCACAGTCCAAGGGACTAACCACTGCCTACCAGCAGCAAAACAACTCCCTTCACGACCCGGTGAAGAAGCAAAATGACCGATGACAGTCCCAAACGAAAGGTGAGACACAGCTCCAGCCTATAAGGCAACTTAGAGTGGGTTTTGTCCCTAACGTGGCCAAAACAACTCAACAACAGCACCCAAACTAGGGTATATCAGTAGTCAAAACACACCATGAAGGGTAACAACAGCCCACAGTCCCAAAACAGGGAAATTCAGCCAACAGCACACACAATTCCTCAGTAGAATGGATGGGGAAACATCACACAGTCCTAACAAAGGAGAAGAACAACTCCTAGCGTGGACAGACAAGGGAAATTCAACCCACGAATTAGCAATCCACAGTGGTCCAAAACGAAATTGGAACCCACAGCCGACAAAACTCATGGGGAAGACAACAGCCCCAAACACCAATAGCGGGCATGGCTCACGGCATGGGAAAAATGACCCACACATCTTGTGCGTGAGGATTCCAGCAGTAGAGGCCCTACGTGAGGAGGAAACAACTCCGATTTTGCCCGTGGATGAACAAAACAACAGCAAGGACGCGAATTGCAGTGCGTGGGTGCTTCAGCAACTCGTGGAGCCCCAGAAAATGTCTGCATGAGACTAAAATCGACCAGAGCCTGTGCGTGAGAAGCCAACAGACCAAAAAATCATGGTGAGTAAGTGAACTGACCAGGGAGGAGTGCGTGAGGGTGAAGAATGGGCAACGTGGGTGGAGTGGGCAATTGGGTAAGGCTGACAGCCTCCCACAACCACCACCACTTCAGCAATAAATGCCCTCAGCCATAACTCCTCAACCACCAGCTGAGCATTAAAGAGGTTGACAAGGTTGGATGAGACAAAGGGTGACAAATAACAAAGGTAGAAAACCACAAGGTAATAAAACATGGGTTTTTTTCCCCCATAACCAAGGTTTAACATCCCCCACCCCTTATCCTTTGGAATCCATGCCCTTTTCATTCAACGTTGCACTGCCGTAGCTGGTTGTGGTTTAATTAATTGATGTGCGGGTTTACATGATGCCACATTAAAATGTGCCGGATAGCATGACATACCATCGGCAATATCCCCATTGCCGAACATACACAACCAAATCGATGGTGGGGATTTTACCTTGAGCTCCTCACCACAATTAATTACATTATATACATCATGCATACAGGGTCGAAACCAGGGATGTGACATACTTAATCCTCAAAAAACCAAATATCTAACTCCTTTGTGTAGGGAAGCAATGTGGTTTTTTCCCACATTGTGTTGTTAATTTGAATTGTTGGTGTGAATCTGGCCAACGCAAAAAAAAAAAACACAAATTGAAAAAAATGAAAATGTATGAAAAAAAACTACTAAAGCCCAAAACACTAAGGTCAGCCTTCTTAAAACTATTGATGCCATGAGAATTGGGATGCAGGTGATGAATCTTCTAAAACCATAATCCCATGCAACATTCTAACAAACCTTCATGTTGGGCCTTGGCTTAAGGGCCCTAATACTCATATAGGAGGTGAGTTTGGGAAATTTAAATATCAAACACCATAATTTTTGTTTTAAATCATAAATTATGAGAATTGAAGTTGCCCAAATTCCAAAATATACACAATATTCCATACCCATGTCCTGAAACAATTCAAGAGACACTGACTTATTAGTCAGATATTCCAAAAATACGAGTGGCATCGTTGAAATTTTTATTGCCACCATGATCAGGGGTTTGATTATATATGAAACTCCTAGATAACCACATGTGGAAACACATTATCATTTAAATTATATCCTTGATCTGTAGATGAAAAAAAATATTGTTTCTTTCTCCACAAATAGAATCCTTAGTCCACAAGTGAAGAGCTGATGAAACCCAAAATCCTTAGGTGAAAATGGTGCAAAGAAGAATGTGTTCATATAGATTTATGTGAGAACAAAATGAAAGAACATATATAGAATCATAAACACATACATATTGCAAGGAAGACAGAGATACAATAAACACATTCTATTAAATGGCACAACAAAGCAACTAGAATGGTGGTAGCTATCTTGGGGAAGAGATGTGGATGCTACGCTCATGCATGCTAATATGAATACAAAATGAGGCTAAAATTAACTCGGCCAAAATGACATTGGGTTCTGAATCAGAATCAGGATATTATTCTGAGGCTTTTAACTCGACCAACAATGACTTCTTTGAGTGACATTCATCAATGTTGTGCCAAGGGATTTTGTGGAACTCACACCAGTTCTAGGTGTCCTTTATCTTTCCATTACCCTTCTTTGCTTGTGGATGGACTATTTTTCCTTTCCCTATCCCATGTTCTATGAGAAAGGGTTTCCCTTTCCTTGCTTCTGTGGTGGATTCGCAGGTCCAAATTATCACTTGTTCTTTTGCCAAAATTTCTCCTCAATTTTGGCAACATGTTGATAGGCAACTCCCAATGAAGAGATGTCTAGGAATTCCATCTATATTCATATGTACTGATGTAGGCCACTACAATATTTCAGTACCAGGTTCCACTCACAGTTTTTGATACCCAACTTTGTGCACAAGGTATGAAATTTTTTGGTGTACTCTGACACTATATGGTCGCTCTCTTGACGTGGACCGGTCCATTTTGTGTATTGGTCATCATAGTTTCCCACAAGGTAGTATTGTTCCTTGAATACATCTATGAAAGAGGCCCAATTGGGATTGGACTCTAACATTGAGACTCGTCTGATGATGCATAAAGGTGATCTTTCCCTATCGAAAGAATTATGGATAGAGAAATACCCTTCTATAACATTCAACCATTTACCTAGGGAATCATCATTGATTTCTCCTTGAAATAAAGGAATATCAAAGTTAAATTGTACCTTGAATGGAGTTGCATCTCCAAAAAGACTGCTCATTGAAGGTACATCTGCCACCGTCGGCATTCGTTGAAGGATCTAGGTGAAATTATCCATCATCTTGTTCCGTTGTCACGTGAGGGATTCCTCGATCAATGACTTGATAGGATATCCTACTCCATCATCTCTCTTTTATTCTTCCATGGGAGGCCATTTGGGGTGGTGAGAGTGATATTCCCCAAGTGAAACTAGTTCGAGACCTAGCTCTCTATACCCTGACCTCGTCGAGGACATGCACTGAGAAATAATCAAAGAGTAGATTGCTCTAATACCAATGATATGGATTTATATGAGAACTAAATGAAAGAATAAATATAGAATAATAAAAATAGACATATTTCAAGGAAAATAGAGATACAATAAACAAATATTCTATTAAATGGAGGAAATAGAATAGATTTCTACATTAAAGCAGCCAGAATGGTGGTAGCTATCTTGAAGAAGAGACATGGCTACTAGGATCATTCGTGCCAATATGGATAAAAAATAAGGCCGAAAGGGCATATTTATAATAATAATGAGGGTGAGAACCCTAAACGTCCAAAACCTAACCCTAGAATATTAACCATCATAAAGTTTGCGGCCCCAAGGTGATTAGTTGAACAGTCAACTTCTCGGGGTCATAAATTTTGCATGTGATCTTCGTTTGGGGAATTCGATAGCTCGTTGGAAAGGTCTATTCGATATTTTCATCTTTCATGTTCGTAAAAAATGATGTCATTGGAAACCATTTGTCCCCTTAATCACAAAAAAAAATCGTTTGGGGCCTCAAAACGGCCTCAAATGTTTGGGACCCGAAAAACCATAGAAAAATTACTAGAAAGTTTCCAAAATGGACAACTGTTTTGAGCCAGTGGAAAAGGTAGGAGGCTATCGATCTCCATCTGGATTACATGTCCACTTGAATGTCAAAAAATGTATTCTAGGTTTACCCTAAGTGAGTGTTACCATCTGATTTGCATGTCATTGAGCATTACATACTCAATGATATTGTTACTTATATTTAGTCAATGATGTTGATACTTTTTGATATTTATTGTTACTCATAGTTACTTAGTGATACCATTATTTAGCGATACCTTGATTATATTTTCTACAACTTTGAATATGTGTAGTTACAAGCCTTCACCCAAGTTATCATAGATACCAAGGGAGCCATAATATTCACAAGAGTGGACAAATATTCGACCCCCACAAAGTTCAAGGTTGATTGATTTTGACTCAATGGTTTTATATCTTTATTTTTCATTACCTTACAAATAACAAGGTCAATCCATTTTTGTCGCAAGGGATTCAACTCTATAATACACAAACAAGCAGGGTCATCATTTACATCTATATGTTATTATTAGTTCTTGGTCTGGATTGCAATAGAGGTTCTATGTTATGGGATATAATAGAGGTATATGTGTTTATTTAGTGTTTCAAAAATCTATCAGTGGTCAAAATTGAAGGGAATCCCCTGATGTAATAATTGTATGGTTTCATATGTATTGATACATCATGTATTTCAAATGAAATGTGATAGTTCCTTTACCCTCCCGAAATACTGAAATACATATTCAATCATTAGATCCTGGTCTACATATTATACTTAATGCAATGAAGAATCCATCAACCCTATCAAATTATCGATTAAATAGCTAACTTCCAACATAACTTATGGCTTATGAAAAGATATTAGTTTCTCTGGTCACTAGCCCATGAGAAAGGTAATCAAGAGCTATGTGTGTAGGAGTGTGTGATATTTTTTTCATGGTCCCCATGTTGAAATTTTCTATCTTGGCCTTCAATCCTACATTCAATAGAATATTGTTTCTCGTGATAATGCTTTGAACATAACTGGAATATTTGTATTCACATATATATTTCAATCTTATGGACACACCAACACGAATATGGAGTCTTGGATAGGATGCAAGAGAGGATGAACATGAGTTTATGTTTTTTTTTTCATGATTAAACCACCATGACGCTCTCTCAGAATCATGTTCTACATATTCAAAACTGAGTACAAACGATACCACCATAATCAAAGATCCCTAGAATTCTAATAAAATTACTATGTTGAACTTGGTTCAAAATGATCAACTCAACAAATGTCCCTAACTTAGTTTGAACTTTGTTCAATGGATAAAATTAACCACATCAAGGTACCACGTAGACAAAACCTTTATTTTGCAATCAAGGTTGAAGTTTTTTTTACCTTATTCAACTAATCCAATGTGTAAGTAAGAATTAGTAGATTTTTCATGCACTTCATTCACTCGTTGATAACATTTTTCCTTGAGACACTCTCATCTTATGGCTTGGGAATGACATGAATTTTCTATTCAAGTTTTCTCTAGGTTTAGCAATGGTTTTCAGGATGAATTGACTATCACTATAAGAGAAAATACCATCCCTCATCAAATAACTTTTACAAGTTGTACGGGGGGCATTTCATGTTAGTATCAAGGTTGTGTTACCTCTATGAACTTCTCTAAGTATGTGATATGTAAAGCAACACACATATATAATCATTTGCAGTAAAAGGATTTACATAGCATACAAAAGACATTTTGTATTGTGCATTAGGGTGTTGTAGCAACTCTTATCATATACTAAAGGAATTCCAATCAATTTGTGATGTAGAAATATTTTTTCTTTGATTTCACAAAGTATTAGGTCTATTAATTCTATACACCATAGTAGGCATGCTCGGGGAGAAAAAAAAAGGAAAAGAAACAACCAAATATATTGATATTCAAATGGACAAACAAATAGACATATACATATAGACAAATAAACAAGCAGATAGAGAGATAGATAGTCAAACACACCCACACACAATGGATAGACACACAAAGTCATACTATATATATCATTTTAACTAGCTACCTTGTGTTGATGCCCAAAAATTCCCAAGAATCAATAGTATGGATTCTCCCTAGTAATCGATACCAATTAGATCGTCCAGATTTATCAGTCCAGATATCGTATATTGATTCGTTTTAAATTATTTTACTAGTTACGTGTTGGTTCACCATTTATGTGATTTTATTTTTAAAAGATGAAATGCAAGTTCCTAATTTAAATGCATATAATCTATATACAAAAACCACACTAGCGATGCACAGGTTCTTACCTCTCATCTTACCGCTTATGCCTTATCAATTATCTATTTAATATAAGATTAAACTAGCTATCCTATCCCCGTAGGGAGCAAATTCAGAATTAGAGTAATATACGTTAATTGTTCATACCAATTTCATAGATAGATGTTTCAACATAATATTCACATTCATAGTATAAATAATACCAAAGAAAGCTCTGATATGATAAACCATTTATTACTCATTTCATACACATATATTTTACGCAGAAACCAAAACATTCATAACCAATGAATTAATTCAAAGAAGTTAGAACGATCTCACAGTATATTGTACACAAGCAAGAAGAAGTAATTCCGCGTTATACATTCCACACATTCCAAGCAAATCTATGTGCAGGATTTTTCCAACAAATAGGTCTTTCTTATTAGCAGAAAAAAACATTTCTCTTACAAAAATAGTCTAGCCCTCTTTTACGCGAGAAAAAATTTCGTTCATTCTACTTCCTATCTCTATTTATATTACAATCAAAATTTGTCATCTAGTGACCTTTCATTTACCCTAACCCTAGGGATTCCAAAATTTTCCATTTAGTGCTTTACATATAAAAATGCAAAAGATTCTAGAAAGACAAAATTTTAGGTGGGCCTTGCCATGCTGGAAATATTCATGTGTTAGCCTCGTCAGCAATAGTTTTGTACTTTATCGGCTCCAATACTTGCAAGGTCACCTCATGGATCAACAATTGTCTTTCTATATGTGCCACTTCTTCTACTCCAGTATTACACATGTCTTCTAGGTGGTAGACATTGAAAGAAGCTTGTCCGAAAAATTGGTGAATGTCTTCCTCTATGAAGGCATTTACTTTTCTTATATACTCTATGTCTTCCTGCAGCTTATCCTACAACTATTCCATGCACTGGTATTTGTCTCGAAGCTTAGTTATATTCTGAACCAAATAAATTTGGCACTTCTCATAGACTTGATACATTTTCTTGTAAAAATCCTAGCATTTTTTGATAGTTTTAGGAATCTCATTGCTTATTTTCCTGGCAGCTTTCCTACGAGACTCTAGAAGTGCAATTTTTTACTTTATTTCTTTTGTAGAGGGGTATAAGCAACTCTTCACATATAAGTTTGTAATAGTCTGTGTATTTATGGGCCCAGAGGATTTGGTAAGCCACGTAGACTAGAGCCTCGTTCTTGTTTCGGATGCACCCTAACTTAGAGAATGGGTGTCTAGGAAAAATGCAGTCAATGAGGTAAGAAGACATGTAGAATTATTCCCTCCTCTGGGTCAAACCTCCCTTTGCGGCCGCGTCACATGATGACAGGCTATCGGAGATGATATCTGCTCAGATAAAGACTATGCATTCAAAGGCTATATAGTATATCAAAGGCACCCAATTTATTTTGTAAATGGTTCCATCAGCTCTACCAAAAATATTGTTCAACACTAAGGCTATGATTCTGAACGAGGTCCTTAGGCTCTGATATTTGTATTCCCCGCTCCCCTTCTGTCTCAACTGTTTCTTGAGTACCACCATCTTCTTAGCATGCTCCAAGGGATCAATGTTTATCCCTTTAATCCAATATTCAATCATCATGACCTATGTCGAAGGTGTTATATTTTTATCATTTAAGCAATATGATCTTAGGATATTATTTGAGAGAATAACATGCACAACAATAATCATGAGAGATAAGAGACACAAAGAATTTTCCTCGGGGAAACCATAAAGGAGAAAACCTCACAACTTCCTCAGAGATAGAATGAGCACCAGTAGCAAAAGTAAAACCCAAAAACATACAGATGATCTCTGACAGCTGATTTCTCTCGCTTGTGTCAGCACTTCCTCTCTCACTCATGCACCCTAGTTGAGTGAGTGTGTGTAACAAATAGAGAGGCTCACTCTCTATTTATACTATTTTTGGACTTGACAATTACTTACCAGGGTTGACTTCTCTATGAGAGTCTAATAACCGTAGTGCCCCTCAACTATGGGGACTTTCCCCCCCTGATCAATAAGGAGGGTTAACCTCAACTCAATTGTGGGGACTATTGCCCCAACTTACAACAGAGGGTTAACCTCACTGACTTTACATGACTTTATTATATTAATGACTCTCCCAATAGGAACATCGGGGTACAATATAAGATATACAAGTGAATACATTCTAAAGTTACAAATACATCAACACTCCCTCTTAACTAGGAAGGTATTCTCTTGACACAATTCATCAGCGCAAGTCTTATTATCTGGATCATCATCAAAGTTGTATCATCACAGGATCATCGTCAAAGTTGGATCATCATTGGATCATCATCAAAGCTAGATCATCACTGCTTCCGCTATCTCGATCAAATGGTGCTATCTCTCAATTCTACTCATCCCAGGAAGTTCTACAGAGCCAGCCATTTTTCATGTTGGTTATAGGCCTAGCCTCCATGTAGGTCTTCATCTTCTTCAGCACTTATATTTGACCATGGGAGGAATGCATCCAACATCCATGTCAGAAATGCCTGCCCAGCACTTACATTTGACCATGGGAGGAACACATCCAACATCCATGCCATAAAGGCACACCCAACACTCACATCTGACCATGGGAGGCCCTTCCTGTCACCATGTCAGAAAATCCCAGCACTTACATCTGACCCAGTCAGAAAATCCCAACACTTATATCTGCCCCAGTCAGAAAATCCCAACACTTATATCTGACCCAGTCAGAAATACCCAATACTTACATCTGACCTAGTTAGAAAGGCCCAGTACTTACATCTACTGGCATGATAGGACACACCATCTATCATCCAGAGAAAGGCCCTGCACTTACATCTGACCATGGGAGGAACTAATCCTACCACCATGTCAGAAGGGCTCTGCACCTACATCATACCATGGGAGGAACCAATCCTACCACCATGTTAGAAGGGCTCAACACTTACATCCAACCATGGGAGGCCCAACTTGCCACCATGTCGAAAAGGCTCACAGACTCATCACTTCCCCTTGGAAGGAACCTCGATCTAGAAAACACCAAGCTTCTCCCTGAAGTACTCAAACTTCACTCTGGCCATTTCTAGCATAGAATTACATCAGGGCTCATTACATCCAAGGATAACCTATGAGCTTTGTTGAGTCCAAATTTGGTCCCTTTTTAACCACCTTTAATCACCTTTCTTCCCTTGTTTTACACTGCTTAGCATGCCAATCAGACCGACTTTCTTCACCTTTATTCCCTAAATTGTCAAGGTAAGACTGATTATTGTTCTACCTTATTAATGCTTATTCTTGTGACAATTAAGGCTATTTATCTCTCGAAATTGTGCTAATATGTGTGATGTATGAAGATAATATGAGATGAACAGAATGAAGGGGGATGAAGCTGAACAAGTCCAGGGATGAGGGATGGTCGTGACACAAAAGGGATCCTCAACCTGTCCATCATCGATTGAGGCACGTGACATTCCAGACAAGAGCCGGTCAGAGTAGCCATAACAGAATGTGCTATGATCGAGGGATCTTAAGTGTAGCTACTTGAATATTATGGCGATCTGAGAAGATCGCCACTTCTGGGCCAGTCAACAGTCTTCTCGCACTTTCTATAATTGTATCATGCCACGTCTTGTAACAACCGGTGTTATTCAGGGCGCCTGAAGATCAGAGATCTTCATGGCTGCCCTTTGTAATAGGATTGGATGTTATCGCTTGTATGTATAAATGCAAAAGGCTGTCTCGACCCAGGGGGGTTGGAAAATAGTTAATTCATTCGGTGTATTAACAGCGGGAGCAATCTGTAATAATCCTTCCTTTTCAATACAAAGAGTTACTGTTGGTTTAAGGGAGCTGTACATTGTTCATCCAGCGTCTCTATGTGAAGGCTGGGCCCGCCTTCCGCAGAGATTGCTGAGTTAAGGTAGGATCTTTTAATTTGTGGTTGTGTGATGTTTCGTTAATCATATTTTCTGTGTGCGCAGCATTAGTGTGTGTGATTTACAGCATTGCATTTTCCTAAGATCAATAACTGTAACAGTCGACTGAGTAGATAATCTTTATGCAATTTATTCAATAGCTGTACACAACTCTGTTCATCTCATGGTTTCAGGTTGACATCCCATGAACCCTGTGTAATTCTTGGATTGTTATAATTGTTGATCTTTATTTCTGTAATTCAATTCTTAGAATAGCCGAGCTTGATCTGTCGCAATTGAATTTCTAGATTACAATTAATTTATGGTTACAGATTCCGAGTGTGATTAGATCAATAGGAAATTCCTTTAATCTGGGATGTGAATAGGATTTCCTTTCTGTCAGTAATTGTTGATTTCATTTCTGGTTGATGCATAGAAGGACAAGGTTGAAATTGTAGAGTTAGAAGATTGGTGGGATCACACAAAGTTTGAGGGATGAACATAGTTGTTTAAGAACAGTATTCACTACAATGATTTGGTGTTTAGCATATATTGTGCATTTACCCTTTGAAACAAAAGACTTCCTCGGGTTGACAATGAATTTCGTAAGCTCTGTATGTTGATAATAACTTATCTGCATTTAGGGTGCTCGACATTTTGGCGCCGTTGCCGGGGAAGGGTAATTAAACACTATCAGTAGTTGCATTTGATAATTATTTTTAGTCAGTCTCTTTTTATTTTTGTGATGAAATGATTTGGGTTGTATGAATACTAGAAGGGTAAAACGCGATCAATTCCCAACTCCCAAAACCCCACAAGATACTAACAGTGCAGGTGGCTCGGGTCGAGGTCGAGGAGCACCATTGGGCAGAAGGACGTTCATTGACGACCTTGTTGACAAAACTGATTTATCCACTGGAGCTTGTCTTCAATAAACTCCTAACAGAAGAAACCCTGCTGATCCTGGGGCGCTAGCGTTAGGATCCACAGTGGAGAATACACGAGCAGCTGCGACGTCCTCAGCCATCCCTGTAAACAAAGACACAGCGGTTACAACGGGACCTGCTGGTAGAGGTCCGAATTATCACATAAATGGGAGGAGTGTAACTAAGGAAGAGTGGGATCAGTACCACCAGAAGCTCCTGGGACAGTGGAAAAATGAAGAAAAGAATGAGGAACAAGGGAAAAATGAAGAAAAGAACGAGGAACAAGAGAAGAACGAAGAAAAGAGTATAGGAGGAGACGAAGAGGAGAAAACAGAAGAAGAGATGAGTAACAGACACGGAGCCGACGAGGAGGAAGTGATGGGAGAAAACTATCATCATGACAATCGCTCCCTGCCAGAGGGAACAGTGGCTACATTGCAATTTCCTATTCAACAACCAGATGGGGTAGCTCCTATGAAGAATATCTCACCATCGGTGTTACCTCGTTTCCATGGAAAGGCGGCAGAAGACCCAGATGAATTCCTTTTCGAATTTGATATTCTTTGTCGCAGTTACGATTATATCACCGATGCCCAAAAACTAAAACTTTTTCCTGCTACCCTTAAGGACAATGCATTACGCTGGTTCATGAGCCTTGGGGGAGGGACCGTTACTAATTGGGAAGCAATGAAGCAGGTGTTCCTGGAGAAATACCAGGAATACTATAACACCAAGGATAAGAGAGAGGAGTTATTTAAAATGGTGCAGAAGGAGGACGAAATTTTGGAAGATTTCGTGGAAAGACTGTTGTACAATGTACAGAGAGCTAGGAAGACGAACATGGGACTGGATGTACTCAAAATAATCTTGCTTCGGGGAATCATGGATGATTGTCTAGATATGTTAAACCTACTTGGTAAGGGAGACATATCCAAAGAACCTTTCGACAAGATTGTGGAGCTGTGCAAAAGATACTCCAGAGGGTCTTCCAGAAATAATAAGCGGGATAAATGAGAAAAGCTGGAACGTGACGTCTTCGACCGAACTCAGAAGTCATCTAATGGAGGCGCTACCCGTGCAGAGATAGGCAATCTACTTGAAAATTTCAAAACAGAAATGATGAGCTCCATCTCTTCTGAAATTGATGTCCTGAAGGCGAAACAAAAACAAGCAGTAGAGGATCTCACATTAGGTGTGTTCTGCCCCCGATGTAGAAAGAATCATCCATTGAGAGAATGCCCGCTTGACAAAGTGAACGTATGTCAGCTGTGTGAGCTGAACCATGATATGAAGGAATGTCCGTCACTTCCTCAAGTCAAGGCCGTTCTGCAAGCATCAAACCCGGATGTGGAAGCAGCCTACTTTATCGCACAGAAGAAACCATGGCAGCCTCAGAATCAAGGTATGTCTCTAGACTCTCTCCCATTTTTGAATAATATGGGGAATTGGAATAATACGCAAAATTTGAATACACAATTCCCTTCAAATTATACTCAGTGGAATTCCTCTCAACCTGCGATGCAAAACTATAACTCATGGAATCCCTGGACACAGACACCACCCCAACCTACGTCATGGACTCCTGGATGGAGGAATTTCCATACTGGGAACCAGTTTCCTCAACCACCTCTACCTCAACAAGCTCCGTATTCTCCTCAATTTCCCCTATTCCCTCAAATTCCTCCATATCCTCAATACTTACCTCCACAGTCACAGCTGCAGCTGCAAAAAAATTATGTCCCTAATATACCAATCTGACCCCAGCTGCCTGCCCAACCTAATCCTAACCCAAACAATAAAGCAGTCCACCAATTGGAGATTGTCAACATGCCAGCCTACTCTCTTTCCCCTGTACCCTGTAATGAAATTCATTTACGATCTGGGAAAATTGTAGAACCTGTGATTACAGAGGATGTTTCATCCTCTGAGCATAAATAAGAGGAGAGCTTACAGCATCCATTTGACTCAAGGCCCATCATTGAGGATGCTGGGAATCCCTTAGAAGGGACGGCTGAACCATCCAACGATAAACCTGAAGAGATACAGCCTTCCCATCTGATAAAGCATCCACCATACCCCGAGATATTACTGCTACCAAAAATGGGGGGGCAACCTCAGTTTAACCTCCTCGGGGAGTTAAGAAACCTTTATGTTAAAATTCCCCTCCTTCAAGCGCTTCAAGATGTGCCCATTTACGCTAGAATAGTTCGGGAGCTGTGTACAAGAAGAACACAAAGGAAATTCAGGGATCCTCCCACGGTTCATGTCATAGGAAACTTATCGGCCTTGATAATAGGAAAAGCCCCTGTGACTAAATATGATGACCCTGGTAATCCTACCGTTACTGTACAGATAGGACAGACACAGATACCCAACGTCCTAGTGGATCTGGGAGCAACAATCAACGTTATAACTATGGAAACTGTAAAGAAGCTTGGGCTCACCAAGTTTAGACTGACCCCTACTATTTTGGAATTGGCAGATAGATCCACCATCAGACCCGAAGGGATTTTGGACGACCTTGTTATATCAGTAGATTCATGGGAGTACCCAGCTGACTTTTTGGTGTTACAACCAAAATCGCAGCTGGGGGGACACCCATTGATCCTGGGGAGACCGTGGTTGGCCACAGCTGATGCTTGCATCAGCTGTCGATCGGGGTCCATGACTATATCTGATGGTGTGGATACTAAAAACCTCACCCTGTATCCTCCAACTCGGCCAAGTCTAGAGGCTGAAACATCCCTTTGGATAGAGCAGGAGGAGGAGGAGGAGGATGTCCAGCCATTATTAACTATAGGGAAGGCCTTAACTTTCAAAAATGAGACAGAAGATGATACCATTAGCAATTTCATTAGTGAACCCACTTCAATAAATAGAGAAGTCTATCAAATTCTTAACACTGCCCTAGGCAAGGAAGAGCAAGAAAACCTTACGGAGGAAGCCTTGGTTGGTGACACAAATATAATCCCGGTTGTGAAAAATTCAGAGAGCATTCCGATTGAGGTAGAACCTGGAAGGACTTTGAATATCAATCCGAGTCTCTCCTCAGAGGAACAGAAACGCCTGATCATCCTCTTGAAGGAACATAAGGAGGAGTTTGCCTGGGAGTATACAGATATGAGGGGTATCCCCTCTAATCTGTGCACTCATCACATTTATATCAAAAGTGACTCCTGGCCTGTGTGTCAACCCCAACGACGCATGAACCCCAATCTGAGGGATATAGTGAAGGAGGAAATCCAGAAACTTTTGGAAGCAGGGTTTATATACCCTATTTCAGATAGTGAGTGGGTCTCCCCACTCGTGATTGTACCCAAGAAAAATGGGAAATGGAGGGTCTGTGTTGATTATAGGGAACTGAACAAAGCAACTCAAAAGGATCATTTCCCTTTACCCTTTATCGACCATGTACTTGATACCCTGTCAGGGAAGAAGTTCTTCTCCTTCCTAGACGGTTTCAGTGGGTACAACCAAATCCAAATTGCTCCTGAGGATCAGGATAAAACCACCTTCACCTGTCCCTGGGGAACGTTTGCTTACAGAGTACTTCCATTTGGATTGTGCAATGCACCAGCAACGTTCCAAAGAGCTGTGATTGGCATATTCTCTGAATTAGTCAATGATAGCATGGAAATCTTCATGGATGATTTCACTCCCTATGGCAGGGATTTCGATGAGGCACTAGAAAATTTAAAGAAGGTTTTAACTCGCTGTAAACAGGCTCAGCTTTCATTAAGCACTGAGAAGTGCCATATGATGATGAGTGAGGGGGTGGTATTAGGGCATTTTATCTCTGCCAACGGCATACAGGTAGACCCTGCAAAAATCAAAGTAATACATAATATACCTACCCATTCAACTCAGAAAGAGGTGATAAGCTTTCTGGGACATGCTGGATATTATCGAAGATTCATAGAAAACTTCTCCAAACTGGCTTCTCCTTTGTTCTCTTTGTTAATGAAGGATGCACAGTTTGTGTGGAATGCAGCATGCCAGACAGCATTCGATGAACTTAAATCAAGGCTGTCTACAACTCCCATCTTGCGGGGACCTAATTGGACCCTGCCCTTCCATATCTCCTCAGATGCATCTAA
>LPNX010148075.1:22950-131280 GCA_001517045.1 Pseudotsuga menziesii | reverse complement strand
TATTGACCCTGACAAGGAGGAGGAGCAAGTAATGTGCCCCAATTGTGGGGAAATTTTCAAAAAGAAGGGCCATGGGGTCATAGTTCGCACAATGCAACAACCCACGTCCACAAGGGAAGAACTTGCAAAAGAAGAAGATGCTGCAACACAAGAACCATCATCTTTGATCATCCTTGCTGAGGCTGCTACTAATCCCGGGGTAGAGAATGAAATCAGGAGTGATGATGGGAATGAGGATTGCACTGTGAACCCAGAATGCTCCCACGATATAGAGATGATAGAAACTGAGCCACGAGGGCAGAACATTGATGAACCTGAACAGGGGACTGCAATTTCAGAAATGCAGATGGAAAGAGGAAAAGAATCTGGAATGGAGGACACTCTGGAACCCAATGAAGAGTTTGACACTGTGAATCCAGAATGTCCCCATGATACAAAGCTTAGAGAAGAACTGCAGCCACAGGAGGATGAAGAGGTAATCCAGGATGTTGCCACACAAGAACCAACATTCTTGGGAATTCCTGAATTTCAAACAGAAGATGATCCAGGGATAGATATCATACCTGATATACAGTGTAGTGAGGATGAGCAGAAAATGGCCTCAGGTGACACTGAAGTCCTTGAGGAAGAGCTGTATGATGAGGAATATATCCAATCTCAGAAGCAGGGGAACGAAGATGTTGCTGCTACACAAGAACCAGCAACACAACCATTGGATTCAGAAATGCAGGAGGAAGACACTGTCACACAAGAACCAGTGTCCTTAAAAGCAATGGAGGTTGATGCTGAGGAGAGTTTGAAAGATGTTGCTGCCACACAAGAACCAGCAACACAAGAATTGAATCTAGGAATGCAGGAAGAAGACACTGTCACACAAGAACCAGTGTCCTTAAAAGCAATGGAGGTTGATGCTGAGGGGAGTTTGAAAGATGTTGCTGCCACACAAGAACCAACAACACAAGAATTGAATCCAGTAATGCAGGAGGAAGACACTGTCACACAAGAACCAGTGTCCTTAAAAGCAATGGAGGTTGATGCTGAGGAGAGTTTGAAAG
This sequence comes from Pseudotsuga menziesii, assembly GCA_001517045.1. Classification (NCBI taxonomy): domain Eukaryota; kingdom Viridiplantae; phylum Streptophyta; class Pinopsida; order Pinales; family Pinaceae; genus Pseudotsuga; species Pseudotsuga menziesii. The sequence continues at coordinate 130,225 of LPNX010148075.1, read as the reverse complement.
ATGTTGCTGCTACACAAGAACCAGCAACACATGAATCAAATTTATAAATGAAGGCTGATCAGGGAGAAGACACTGTTACACAAGAACCAGTGTCTCAACAAGACTTGGATACAACTGTAGAAAATAACCCAGGGGGTGTTGCTGTCACACAAGAACCAGCAACACAAGAATCAATTTCAGAAATGCAGATGGATCAGGGAGAAGACACTGTTACACAAGAACCAGTGTGTCAACAAGCATCAATCACAGTTATGGAAGAAAATCTAGGGGATGTTGCTGTCACACAAGAACTAGCAACTCTCATAGAAGAAGTGCAGGAAGACACTGTCTCACAAGAGACAATACTCCTCCCTTGCAGAAATTTTATTGATTTGGGTGCAAAACAGGAGGAACATTATAAAAAGGAGATTTCAGATCTTACAGCAGAAGTTTCAGCCCTGAGGATGGAAGTAATTAAATGGAGAAGTCAGGTGGAAGAAAACCAGAAAAAGACAATTGCGTTGGATGAGCATAAGAGAATTATTAGAGCGTTGGAAGAGCAGGGGGCTGAAGAACGTATGGGCCACAGAGTTCAGGTAGAGGAGCTGCAGCAGGAGATAAAGAAATTGAATAAATTCTCATCCATGCAGAAGGATAAGGATCAAATGTATGACCTATCCTGAGAACTCATAGGCACGAGGAAGCCCTCTTCCTCTTATCCAGTGTTTCTTTTCGAGTAGTTTGTCTGGTTCAAATTAAAAGCTGTACAGGAGGGGAGGTTATTCGAAATTGCAACCTCAGAAAAATTTTTGGAGACATTTCTTGGGAGCAACTTTAAAGAGCAGAAATTGCTATGTGAACTGTACCTGCACGAGATGGCATGCCCTATGGATCGGCACTCAAATCCTGTTCCATTTGCAGGAGATGTTCAGCTACGAGCATTTGCCTCTTTTGTGAACAATCATGTTCAGTGGGAAAGGTCTTTTCAGACCTTTTCCCACAATGAAGGCTATACTAATTTATGGATCTGTAGTGAACCCCAGAATCCTGGCATTCTCTTGGCTCGGTATAAAAGTTTTCTTTCCATTCCTTCCCCGGAGCAACACATCATGAAACTGCAGGAGGAGGTAATCTCCACATGTACCAAATCTATTTCTAGGCAGCAGCAAGTTGCATTAGATGGCAGCCGGCACAGATGGCAGGCTGCCTCCTCTGCACTGAGAAGCAGGGACCCCTACTGCTTTAAAAATTTTAAACATGCACTCTCAAGAGTCAAGGGTTATGTAGGGTGTATGAAGGAATGTGGAGTCAACTGGCTGGGTTTAAAGTTCAAATTTCCTCTTATTTGGTGGCCAGCAGAACCATACAACAGGGATTTTTCCATGACTAGGGCAGAGGAGCAGAAATATTGGCAGTTCTGGGTTATTCACAGAGGTTTTCTGAAGGCAGATAAGAAACCTGAGTTTCCCTACAATTTTTCTTCTCTCCACGAACAGAGCTCAATGGAGGATTCAGATTCTGAGTGATGCAGGGTGTTGCATGAGGACATGCAACAGGGTAGTTGGGGGGAGATGTTGAGTCCAAATTTGGTCCCTTTTTAACCACCTTTAATCACCTTTCTTCCCTTGTTTTACACTGCTTAGCATGCCAATCAGATCGACTTTATTCACCTTTATTCCCTAAATTGTCAAGGTAAGACTGATTATTGTTCTACCTTATTAATGCTTATTCTTGTGACAATTAAGGCTATTTATCTATCGAAATTGTGCTAATATGTGTGATGTATGAAGATAATATGAGATGAGCAGAATGCAGGGGGATGATGCTGAACAAGTCCAGGGACGAGGGATGGTCGTGACACAAAAGGGATCCTCAACCTGTCCATCATCGATTGAGGCACGTGACATTCCAGACAAGAGCCGGTCAGAGTAGCCATAACAGAATGTGCTATGATCGAGGGATCTCCAGTGTAGTTGCTCGAATATTATGGCGATCTGAGAAGATCGCCACTTCTGGGCCAGTCAACAGTCTTCTCGCACTTTCTATAATTTTATCATGCCACGTCTTGTAACAACTGGTGTTATTCAGGGCGCCTGAAGATCAGAGATCTTCATGGCTTCCCTTTGTAATAGGATTGGATGTTATCGCTTGTATGTATAAATGCAGAAGGCTGTCTCGACCCAGGGGGGTTGGAAAATAGTTAATTCATTCGGTGTATTAACAACGGGAGCAATCTGTAATAATCCTTCCTTTTCAATACAAAGAGTTACTGCTGGTTTAAGGGAGCTGTACATTGTTCATCCAGCGTCTCTGTGTGAAGGCTGGGCCCGCCTTCCGCAGAGATTGCTGAGTTAAGGTAGGATATTTTAATTTGTGGTTGTGTGATGTTTCGTTAATCATATTTTCTGTGTGCGCAGCAGTAGTGTGTGTGATTTACAGCATTGCATTTTCCTAAGATCAATAACTGTAACAGTCGACTGAGTAGATAATCTTTATGCAATTTATTCAATAGATGTACACAACTCTGTTCATCTCATGGTTTCAGGTTGACATCCCACGAACCCTGTGTAATTCTTGGATTGTTATAATTGTTGATCTTTATTTCTGCAATTCAATTCTTAGAATAGCCAAGCTTGATCTGTCGCAATTGAATTTCTAGATTACAATTAATTTATGGTTACAGATTCCGAGTGTGATTAGATCAATAGGCAATTCCTTTAATCCGGGCTGTGAATAGGATTTCCTTTCTGTCAGTAATTGTTGATTTCATTTCTGGTTGATGCATAGAAGGACAAGGTTGAAATTGTAGAGTTAGAAGATTGGTGGGATCACACAAAGTTTGAGGGATGAACATAGTTGTTTAAGAACAATATTCACTACAATGATTTGGTGTTTAGCATATATTGTGCATTTACCCTTTGAAACAAAAGACTTCCTCGGGTTGACAATGAATTTCGTAAGCTCTGTATGTTGATAATAACTTATCTGCATTTAGGGTGCTCGACAAGCTTCGCCATGACCAATTACATCTAAGGACAACCTATAGGACCGTTTACGTATGAGAAACCTACAATCTTCACCAATATTTTATGCTCAAACAACCTGTCTCATCGACTATGCTAGAACTCCCTCTTTCGATAGATCTCTATCTGGAGCTTGACTACTCCTCTCTTGACTTTTATCGGTGGCATGCAGGACTCCTTCCTACTAATCCAAGAGATCACACCTAATCCCATACTGAAGCAACACCTCGAAGTGCTCTTCCTATCAATGGCATTGTCTGCCCATTCTGAATCCACATAACCATGCAGGTTATTCTTCTGATTCGCTTCATTCTTGAGCCCATAGTCAACTATACCCTTCAAGTACCTCAAAATATGCTTTGTAGCAATCAGGTGAACATGTCTCAGATCCGTTAGGAACTGGATCAACGTGTTCACACCAAAGCAAATATCTGGTCTCATATTCATCAGGTACATCAATGACCCAATTATCTAATGATACATCGTAGCATCAACTGACTCTGATGAAACATCACTCAATAGCTTCAGGTTCAATGACATAGGTGTGTCCATGTCCTTGTAGTCCATTATCCTGAACCTCTTCAGGATTTCTACTTCATACTTCCCTTTTCCAAGGGAGATTCCATTCGCACTCTGCCACACCTCCATGTCTAGAAGTTAATGCACCATAACCAAGTCCTTCATCTTGAACTCGGCAGCAAGTCTCCTTCTTCCAACTTTTAATGAGTTCCTCTCTTCTATCAGGAACAAGTCATTGACATATAACAGGAGCATCACTAGTTTTCTGCCTTCAACCTTCAAGTAAAGGTTGGAATCTTCTTTACTCTCTGTAAATCCTAGAGCCATCAGTAATTTTTCGATCCTGTCGTACCATGTCGAACCTCAGGATCTTTTGCAGTCACTCCCTCTAAAGTGGAGCATCATTCTCCCTCTACCTTTCATACTCTATGTATTGAAACATTTTGTACTTGAGTGAAAAATTGGATTCCTCTGCTACTAATATTCTATGTATCCATATGGGGTCACTCGATACCAAGATCCTCTATCTTCAACATTTTCAAAAGTTCTTCTCGCACCCATCTGTGAGCTTGTAATCCGCTATAGGCTTTCATCGTCAACCTTGTAGCAAAGGTTAATATCTTCATCACTCTAGGTGATCTTCAAGCTCCTCATGTATGTGTTATCCCATGGGTGCCTTTTGAGCTCATACAAGGCCTTCTTTAATTTGTACACATGAATCTACTTTTTATGTGTCTTAACTTCCAATGTCTCCAAATGTATCTTCATGGTCTATGCCTTCTTTTCGTGAGAATCATCGTGCTACGAATCTTGCCTTGTATCCCACGATGTTTCCATCTACTGCATGATGGAACATGCAAATATTGTATCCTAGACATCATTCTTCTTGAACTGGTACTCTCCTTCCCTTTCTTCTTGGCTACTTCTTCATAGTTGGAATAATCTGCATCAATGATGTCACCCAACAATGTCTGAGACCTCTTCTTTATTTGAAAGTATCATCATATTATTCTTCATTTTGGATAATTTCTTGAACTGTCATCCCTTGTTCTTCGGAACAAGTCTCATCCTTCCATTAGAGGAAATTTGGGGTCTAAAATGGGCCTTATAAGAAAATGAGCCAACAATAAATTATTGTGAGTTTCAATTCAAGAACCAATAGAATTTCAATTGAATGAGTCAACCATAATGGTTGATTTGACATATTTGTCATATAAAAAACTATTTTTTGTGTTCGTATTCTCAACATATCTCCTTGCGCTTTTACTCGCATTTTGAGTGGGAACCCATTGGATGTGGAATTAAATTCCAAATCAAATGAATACCCACACTGCATATTTTTTATGGACCCAGCTGCCCCCAAAAAAAGAAATACATGAAAAAATGTGATGATGACATCATCATCACATTTTCAAGTATTTCTTGTTTTGGGGGCAGCTGGATTTGTAAAAAATATGTAGTGTGGGTACTCGTTCGATGCATAATTTAATTTCTCATCCAACGAGCCCTCCTGCTTGAAATTTGAGTAAAAACACAAGGAGATATGTTGAAAATACGAAGAAGAAAAAAACAGTTTTTTTCTTTCTTCCTCCAAAATTAATAAATATTATTTTATTATTTTAACTATTATTTTATTTTTTTCCTTAGGAGGCCCATTTTAGACCTCAAAGTTCCTCTAATTTTTTGTAGGCGATTGTATATGCTCTTTCCTACAAGTCAAATGCATTAGTTGTATGGTTAGAAACATTTCATAAGGTATATTCATAATGAAAAATTCTTTTGCATCAAGATATAATCATGCAACTATTTTAGCCAATACAACATTCATCCATATCTTACGGAAACTTTCTAGATGCCTTCCATCTCTACCAGGACAACATTGAGATTGTGCACTAATCCAATATGTCAGAAAATAGGTTTCATTCTAGATAAGTAGCAATGGAGAGTTGTATAGCACCATGGGCTACTTACCCATCACATGCATATTAGTAGTATATTGTCATTAATACAAACATTCTATCATGCATAACAAATCAACTGAATATAAACAAATGCATAACAAAATAATATCATGAAATAACAATTGAATACTTATATTTATTTATTTTGCGAGTAGAATCCTTCTTGACCCTTCAACTTCATCATCTTCTTCATTCATAACAACATCATTTCTACCCCAAATGTTGATATGGATAAGAGGTTCTTCAAGAGTTGAGTCCTCTGTATTCCTCATCGCTTGAGGATCTTCTTTGGATCATGAGAGCTTGATATTTAGTTGCTCCCGTCTTCTCTTTCTCTTATTATGAGTCGAGCTTCTTCTTGTGTGCACTCTTCCTAGAGTCTGCTAAAAGTAATCACTTCCTTCTTGCACACATTCCTTTGATGAATGAATCCGATGATATTGGGAGGCCATTCAAACTGGTTATAACAGTATCTTATTCTTCTTCGACTGCTTCATCATAGCATCGAACACCTCCTTTTGGTGTCTTCAGGGATGACACATGAGGGATGAGATGATCTTTAATAGAATCTGCAATGATTCTCTTGGCTCTAGCCTTAGCCTCATCTCCCTCTGTAACTGGAACCTCTCCACTTATGTAGGTGTCCAATTCATTTTCTTCAAGAACCAGTGAGATCCTATACTTTCATGCTTGGAATTTTTCATCTTCACCAAGCTCGACATTAGGCTGGTGTGATGAGACATTTTAACTGAGAACCTCAAATGGAAATACAAAAGATTAGATCTTACCGATTTGAGGTGTCCTTCCTTGTTCTGGATCTAGTTGATCTAGGGTTTGTCAGAGAAACCCTAATTTTCAAAACTTGGAATTTCAAACTTTTTATTGGATAGAAATACGGGCCTCTTTAAGGCGAGCTATCCAATGTACTCCTTTTCTGAAAACAATGGAGGGAAGTTCCCGGAACAAGAAGCCCCAGTTTTCCAATTTCCTCTGCATAAATGCTTGATATTTTTTCTACGGTATCTCTGAAAGTACTACTCCTCTATGTCTGAAATTGTGTAATGAGGTATACTTGTCTCTCCTCTTTCCAGCACCATAGATTTGAGCATAATTGGTTCCACCAATTAGGAGTTATGATATTTTTCCCAAGGTGACTTAGTTCAGGACTGTTCAACATATCGAAATTGTATGGACTGCCACGTGTCCCTATTTAATCATCAGGGTCTGAAACTTTTACAACAGAAATTAAAGTATGTTCCCTATCTAAAACATCTTGAGAAATTTCATTTGGACCTTCATAGCCTGAGATATAGCAATTCTCCCTAGGTGTTATGTTTACGGATGAATCTTGAAAGATGATGGAACCCTGATTTGGAGGAATCATATATCCCAGAATATAGTGAATCTGAGGCTAAAATTTTTACAAAAGGTACATCAGGATTTTAGCTTCGGCCTGTGAAAATTTTGGTCCCTGATACTTCTTCAATCCCAATATATAGTGAATGTACCAAAACTACCAGTTTTAGTATTTTATGGTTTTTCAGGCCCGGGGTCAAACTAGGGTTTGACTTTCCCAGAGTTTTACTCAACCAAAAACTTCAAAATTGGTCTCTAAACTTCTATTTTGATGAGGATATAGATCCTATGCTAGGATTGCCCAAAATTTCCTCTTCTGTAAAAAAACCTTAATTTCTTGCAGCAAAAACTGAAAAATGCCCAGAATCAAATTATGCTTCAACAGAAAGATGCGCCCTTCAATGGAGAGTTATCCTAGCTTCCTTTTTGCTGATGGATTGTGGAGAGAGACCCAAAAAGTAAGAATCCCTAGATTCTACAGCTACATAGTGTCTTCTTCTTAGGTTAGCTCTGATACCATGTTAGATTTTTATCATTTAAGCAATATGATCTTAGGATCTTATCTGAGAGAATAACATGTACAGTAATAATCACAAGAGACAAGAGACACAAAGAATTTTCTTTGGGGAAACCATAAAGGAGAAAACCCCGCAACTTCCTCAAAGATAGAATGAGCACCAGTATCAAAAGTAAAACCTGAAAACATAAAGATGATCTTAGACAGTTGATTTCTCTCACTTGTGCTAGCACTTCCTCTCTCACTCATGTGCCCCAGTTGAGTGAGAGTGTGTAACAAATAGAGAGGCTCACTCTCTATTTATACTAGTTTTCAACTTGACAATAATTTACCAGGGCCGACTTCTCTATGAGAGTCTAATAACCCTAGTGCCCCTCAACTATGGGGACTTTGTCCCCCTGATCAACAAGGAGGTTTAACCTCAACTCAATTATGGGGACTATTTCCCCAACTTACAATGGAGGTTTAACATCATTGACTTTACATGACTTTATTATATTAATTACTCTCCCGATAGGAACATAGGGGTTCAATATAAGATATGCAAGTGAATACATTTTGAAATTACAAATACATCAACATGATGTAACTTGTAAGCCACTGCCATGTGGGTTGGATGAAATGAGGAAAATGCCTCCCCTTTGATGTCATAACTAATCCTCGAGAACGAATCCGTTTGAGGTAGAATCCACCCTATAACTTCTGAATAAGGAAAAATATTCAGGTGTGTGGCAGATTTGGTAATGCTCGACCTTCTTATGTTCTGATATAAAAGCATCTCCTTGAGACCTGCATAAGGGATGTCCTGGTCTCTGATCATCTAATAAAGTTCTCCCCATTTGAATTCATGAGCAATTCCTATGATTTCCTTTATGTCTTCAAATCTAGTTTATGTCGTGGTGTCAGAGATAATATCTACATCTGAGTCTTCCCCACTTGAATTTGACTTCTTATTGGTACCTTTCTTAGTCATTGTGGAAATTCTTTGTCTCGAAGTCTATTTTCACACTCTTCTTAGTGAGGTAACCGAACTCAATGAAAAATAGAACCTGTGATACATGAACACAAGCATAATGAGAAGTGGATTAAACTAGTAATAATGCAATTAAACAAGGCTATATTCTACAGAATGACAATTTCAATCAGTTTATGTGAAGAAATGCATCATTGTACTGAAAAATGTAGCGAAATATATAATCATAAAAAAATGGCATTGCAGCTCCATCTAATGGGTTCTTCTAATTATGATTGACCATTCTTGCCTTTGAAAGAACAACATTGAGAATAAACCTTCTATCAGTTTTTTCTCACTCACCCAAAGTCCCAAAACAAGTGGAGGTACGAAATACATGTGGAGTGTGAATGAGACATAATGACTCTCGAATCTGATAGATATGAAAAGAGAATTGAAATCGAGTCCTGGTCTTGGGATGGAAGAAAAAACGTATTATTTCTAGAGAGGATCTGTTCTCAACCAGGTAGTCCATTGTGTAATAAAAAGGTGGCATGAAGATGGGAGAAAATTCCTTGTATACAGGTGGTAAATCCTTCTCCATAAAGGTGGCTTCTAGTTCAGAAATAACTTCCCTAGAAAAACCCTCCTTTCTCATCACCACTGTTTTCCACCCATACACATTAACAAAGTTTAGTGGTAAGCTACGTGATATCATTATATCTAGTAGGTAAGGTTTAAATCCAGCAATTTAACCAATCTTAGCAATAGTTTGAAAAACACAATTTCTCACAGCATGCTCAAAAAGGTTTTCTATTTTAACCTTTCAAATTGTTTCCCGAAACAAAAATGGAAAAACGTGACTTTGATAAAAAAAACCGCACTAAGGAGCAAAAATGAAACTTTACAAAACAAGGCTTCCTTATGGGAAGGAAAAAGCAGTCAGATTGAAAGCATCAAGATCTACTTCAAATGGGTTCCCATCTAGATTTTTTTTAGACTCGCATTGACCAGGTAGGTTTCAAAAAATACTCTTAGGATTAATTTTTCCCCTAAGAAATCTAAATGAATAACTAGTTTCCCAGTGATTTGGTTTAACCAAAGGCTTTTCTAAAAACTAAGGAAAGAAGCATAACCATGAGAAACACTTCAGAGAAGGATTGATTGAATGTACATCATGGATGCAATGTGTTATACCAAAATCCTATCATCAACATGTGATAAGATCCTTAACACTTCTATTTTCCCTCAATCCCAAACGTGGAGTGGAAACAGTGCTCTGGATTCCAATTTTACATAAAAAACCCTAGCACTGCTTTTTCCCTTTAGCTTATGAGCGGTACCTTATCCGCACTGCCTGAGTCCTATTACAGATAAGCGGTGCCACCGAATATGTGCTTTGTTCTTGAAGTGGTCCTTACCTACATCGCTCTGTCATAAAGGTATATAGGTGGTACCCTTGGTAAATGGTGAAAAAAGAAGCTTCACGAAGCTTCTAGATCAAAAGCTTCATGGATAGCCTTATCCCTACTCACCTGGGTCAGTTAAGCTCGAGATCCATGCTTTGGGGATCTCATGGCCACCTCACCCACCAATATCTCAACCATTTTTATCCTTTTGATCCCTATAAATACAAGCTCATACCCCATGGTTGAGGAGGATAATTGAATAGTAAATTTATGCTGTTGAATTGACTGTCTGTCCTAATCCATCAGAGAGCACAAGAGAGCAAGTTGGAGCTATCGGCGATGAGGTGTTTTTCTTGTGAAGGAGTTTGTCGACACTTAGGCACATGGTTGTAAGCTCTTTCATTTATTTTCTAATGCAAAGTTGATTTCCTTCCCACATATCTGTTGCACTGATCTCACATATATGTTATTGGATTCCTTAGTCACTAGTATGAATGTGTAGGTAATTTTCTGGTAGCTTTGATGTCTTTGCATGTTTGATATGTTCTACAGGTACAAAGAATATTTATCAAAGCATCATTCCAGGTGTCTATAACATTTAGGGAAGTTTCTCAACCTTTGTCATTCACTCATTTGTTCTGGATCTAAACCATTCAAACCAGAGGAACAACTTCTGTCCGCAGAAGGTGCAATATTCTTGACAACAAATCTGGTGACTCCACTGGGGATTAAAGCAATTTTTAGTTGATCTAACCTTCCTCAATCCTTGAACACTTGTTCGAATCCAACCTCCAGTCTATAGATCTCTTCAGTTAGATCTGTCATCTGACTTAGTGAAGTTTTGGTTTAAAATTTTTAGATCTGTTCAAATATGAACTGCATTGACTTTACATGCTCTGTTTTACTGTTAATTCATCAGTCTTTATCTTGATTTGAGCAATTTTTAACTTGAATTTCCATTCTCTGTGTCATATGGATTTATTTAGGGAACCGCGCATGTGTTTTAGGGAATAATCGGTGCCACCGCCTGAACCCTGTGAGCAATAGGCAGTGCCACATCCTAAGTGCAGTGATCCAGAAGCGGTGTTGATCTAGAACCGCTTTGTCAAATAGCCCTCCAGCACGGTGCCAGGTAGGCCTTGTTCCAGAAGTTGGTTTATTTTGATTTTTTGCATTTTAGGGTTTTTCTTTCCTTTAGCCCTGTACTGTCAGGTTTGTTTGTTTGAATCTGGATGCTCATGGTTAAAATTTTATGGTCAAAGTTTGCTTGATTAAAAGAATCCAAAAGCTAGGTTAGGATTGTTGATTATTCATTTTCCTTCATGTTTGTTGGTTGTGATTTTGGAAGGAACTATTAAAATCTTAGGTTTCAACTAGATCTCTTTTAGTTTCATTCATAAAGACTAAAATAAAGACCACTTGATTATCATCTTAATTTCATTTTTTCCATAGAGGACTTCTTTTTGCTTTTAAAAAGATTTTTTTTTGTTGAGATTAGGTCATTATTTTTACTGAGCATAGGGCACTGGATCTCTGATTAGCCTCATAAGCTTTCAGGTTCCCTTTGTTTTTTTGTCTCTCTTGCAACATTACCATCTCATCAAAAGAAAAATATCGTAGTTTTAAGTTAGATATATCTATGTTTCAAAGAAAAATAGAAAAAATAGATTGCATATGCATGTAGAGTGCTTGTTGTATTTCTTTTAGGAAAAGAGACTCTTACCTATCTAATTGCTTTCAAAAAGAAAATGAGTTTGGAATGTGTTTCTTGTCTTTCGATTTGATTTGTTCAAAATAGTTGTTTGGGAATTTTTTGTTTTCAAAACAAAAAGAAAATACTCTCTCTCCCTCCCGTAGGTAAGCATATCTCAAACAGTAAAGTGAAATATTTGCATCTACATATCTGCATGGTTTTACTTTTTCTGTCAAAATTCCATGCACTTTAAAATTAACAGTATTTATAGGATTAAAATTTGTATAGAAATTTTAGTGATAGGCTAGAGACGTGTTTGAGCATCGTTAAGCGTAGGAGCTGTCATTACTTGTCTGTACTACATCCCAAGACTCACACGGTTCTTCCATGTACCATCGATATATCAAATGGACTTTCACGTACCCTTGAGGTATATAGAAAGGTACTTCACGTACTCTATTGTATATAGGAAGCCCCCTTGTGAACGGTTGTGCATTAAACAACACTACTACCGATTTGAGCTCCCACGTACCTTGCGTATATCGGGAGACCCCACTAGGATACCCTATCTATCCAAGTTAACCTCTTGGTCATCTTGGATTTACTTGTGAAGCTCGTAAAGTCTTGATAATCTTGGTGAGAGACCGAACTATCTGAACTCCTCCTGCCATTTAAGTTTGCTTGTTTGGCCTGTAGCTTGAGTAGGAGAATTTTTGGTGTGTTTCTTCTAGTTTTGAAACCCTATGTTAGATAGGAACTGTGAAAAATAGATAAATTGAGACAATCCAGAAGAGTACAGAGCTTTCCACTTGATTTTCCTCCTGTTTCGGGAGAAGATCCTATGGAAGCTATCGACCAAGGAGCTGCTACCAACTCCCATGCGGGAGAAAATCTGGTTGCAAAAAGCAGAGATCAATATCCTTCGCATGGTCCTCCCTTGGCTCAACAACCTTCTAGGGGTAATACTTATTTCCATTCTCCCATAGAAGGCCATGTTGATGATACTAGCCACCCAGATTATGGTCCTGATGCTCCATTTTGGGATACCTCCATGGGATAGGCCATTTCTTCATTTAGTGCTCGTCCAACCTCTTCTGAACAAATTTCACCAGCTGAAGAAGCACGTAGAAAATTCTAGGTATCCATGCTCCGTGCACAAGACTTTGAAAAGAGAATAGATAAAATATTGGCTGCACCATGACCTGGCTCAATAGTTTTTCCTCGTAATGCGGACCCTTGTCCTTCTAGATATCGCTCAGTTGTTGATTCTATTAAACCCATTGAGCCTATTATAGATGACGTTGTGACTCTGCATAATCCAGGTCAAAACACCAACCCCACCACCTCCCATATTATGTCTGTTCCAAATCCTCCCGGGTCTTCTGCACCTAGGGGGACAACATTCAATTCTTTTTTCATCAATACCTTCTAGTGCTGGGGGGCAACCCCCGGCATGACCTATGTTTCCTATCAATGGAGTTGTAGCTAGTAATGAATAGACCTCTAATATAGGGAAATATGCAATCTATGTCCCTCCTACCTATACGAATGTAGTTAACCCCCCATAAAGTCAAGGTCAACCCTCGGGGGCACAGCCTGTAACCAATCAAACCTCTTAGGGTATGGTTACCCAGCAAATCAAGTACCTATAGGAAATATCAATTACCAACCCACCCCTACAAGCATACCATATACTGGATTTCCCTATCCTAGTAACACTTTCACTCCATGGGCGCAACCTAACTGGTCCTACATGCGAGCTATGGGAGGGATACCTATACATACTGTTGGAGGCGCCGGAGGACCACCTTATGGAGATCCTCCCCATAGGGGGACTAATGGTCCTGGAGGGCCTTGAGACCTTCCTCCTAATGGTCCTAGCGGGCCTGGTGGTCCTGGGGGGCCTAGAGGCTTTCCTGCTAATGGTCCCATAAGGACTGGTGGCCTTCCCCCTAGTTGTTCCATAGGCTCTGGAGGTTTTCCTCCCAGGGGCCCTGGAGGGTCTAGTGGTCTGAGTGGTCCTGGTGGTCTCGATGGTCCTGGTGGTCCCGAAGGCCCTGGTGGTCCTCATCCTAGAGGCCACGGTGGTCCTAATGGTCCCGATCCTGGAAATCAACCCCCTGCAAGAGGATCTTCAGGAGGTTCATCATCATAATAGCCGTATCAACAACCTATACATCAGTCTACTTATGGTCCTACTAGTGGTTACATGCCTTATCAATACTACCAGTATGTAGAACCTAATCGTCAGTTACCTTTCCTAGCAACCTTGGACTTTCCTAATTTGTCCAAGTTGATTAATGATCCCATTCGACATCACCCCTCATGGCCTACCATTCCGGTAAAGTTACCATCAGAAATTCTGAAATTCGATGGAAATCGGGGAGATGATTCAAAAAACCATGTCATGACATTCCATTTGTGGTGTTCCTCAAACTCTCTAATGGATGATTCAGTTCGTATAAGACTCTTCCAACAAACATTGACCGGTATGACCACGAAATGGTACATTGAACTTCCGCAACATTTGTTTGTGAATTTTGGTTCTTTGGCAATTGTCTTTCTTACATAGTTTCAGCTTCCTATCCACTATGAAATAGGTACATATATCTTAACTTCTCTGCATCAGAACACCTCCATGCACATATTTGACCATATCCATGAGTGGAGAAGGCGAAGAAGACTTATCAAAGCTCCTATCCCTAATCAATCGCTAGCTGATTGGTTTACTAAATCTTTGTTGCCTCCAATTTCTTGAGATGTGGCTATGGGTGGTGTCGTTACCAAAGAGAAAGCTATTACCCAAGCCCAATATCTAGAATTGGTATATTCCCAGTCCGGAACACTTTATGACTTGATCTCTCAAGCTCCTCACCCAAGCACTGATCCTTCCAAGCCACCAGCAGAAACCCTTGTTGACAGGATTGTTGGTTCAATCCAGTCCCCATCGACAACCAAACCTACCAAGAAACCCCATACTCCCACTCTTTCTCCTTCAACTGCCAAGGTTTCCACCGAGGTAAACTCCATTCACAGTACACAAATGCTCGGCAACAATAAAAAGAAAGGTAAAGAGAAAAACAAAAAACCTGGAAACCCATAGCAGAATCTGAAACCAACCACCAATGAGAATGATAAAGGGAAAAGAAAATCAAAATATCCATGTCTACTATACGGAAGCGACCACTTCATGAAAGAGTGTCCTTGTCATGAATAAATCAATCAATTTCTAAAAACTAATCCCACACCAGCAATTCTCACCGATCCTTTCCCTTCTCGACAACAGCTGATAGACCACATGTCTAATTAGGGAAATTCTAGTTCTTCAGAGGAAATTTGCATGATGTCCTCAGACATTATTAATTTACAAACTTGAAGTCAGAGTTATGACAAACCCACAGACAAGAAAGAAGACAATTCTTCTTCAGGAAAATCTCCATCTATTGGCTCTCCCGAGTCCTCGTCTACTGGTCCCCTAACCATCGAGAAACCTAATCTCAACATGGTTTTGCGCCCACCCAAGAGTACTCTTAGGAAGTCTATTTTTAATCCTAATGCCCGAGCTGCCCAATTTTATAATGTAGTTGAAGATCTTGCTCAGGCACCATGCATGATGTCTACCTTGGAAGTACTCAAGAGTTGTGCCACGCAACGCAAAAACTTGTTAACCGCGTTAGGAGCTTTAGACCCAAACAACACTAATTTGATTCACTTTAATGTCAAGAACTATAAGTCTAGGATACCTCAGAAACTCTCTTTCCCAATCATAACGAAAGTAGTTAGGAAAAAGGTCTTTAGAACTATCCTAGACGAAGGAGCTTCAACTTCGGTTTTGTCCCTATCTTGTTGGAAAGCTATTGGCTCTCCCGAGCTTGTAACATCACCAACGACTCTGAAAGCCTTTGATGGGTGAGGTTTCTAGCCCCATGGTTTCATACCAGCCCTTTCAGTCAAGCTTGGGGGAAAAACCATTTCCATTCAAGTGGAAGTAGTAGATGCCTTTCTAGACTACAACCTCCTATTAGGAAGAAATTGGTTTTACGCCATGACTATTGTCGCTTCGACGGTATTTCAAACCGTCCAGTTTCTACATCTAGGGAGGATTGTAACCATTGACCAGCTTGATTTCTATACGTCGAATGTTACCACCCCTATAGCTAATAACATCCCTATGTTAGGCCAATCCCCTCCTCCTTACCAGTCGATTGGGGTAGGCATGCTGAAGGATTCTTCCCTTATGGGTATTTTTTCGTCAAACCCTCCTGACATAGAAACAACGATGGTAAATATGATTTCTTCATTTGATTATGATCCAAAGGGAAAAAAATTTGTTGCGTCCACCTATTTGAGTCTGCATGAAGCAATGTACAACGTTATCCAAACCCTTTCTGACTAATGACCTTCATCTGGTGGCTTCGGACCCTTACCATCTGTCCTACTAGTTAGAACCCTCTCTTCCTACTCTGGATTATCTCTCCCAGACTTTTCCCTCTGATGAATCCATTATGGAGATCATGAGTACGAATGAATCTATATGGGAGGATCATCACCATAGATCCTCGTTCCTCCCCAATACCAGTTTGGTAAACCATGATTTTGCATCCCTTTTTACTACTGATATTGTCAAAACCCCGCAAACTCCTATATTTTTGCAAAAAATGGAGTCTGAAGGAAATCTATGCAACATTACTCAAACAAATCCAATTGACATATCAGCCAAGCTTGGTACCCTTGAGCATGTTCATGTTGGGAAGAATTGCTCAACAGAAGAATCTAAAGCATATAGAGCACTTTTCAAATAATTCTGAGATGTCTTTGCATGGTCCTATGAAGAAATGCCAGGGATAGACCCATCCATGGTGGTTCACGAAATAAAAACCTATCCCACTGCAAAACCTGTTAGGCAAAAACTAAGACAAGTCCATCCATGGAAAGCTGCAGCTATCAAAGCTAAAATAGAAAAGCTTCTAAAAGCAGGGTTTATTTATCCCATACCCCTGACAGAATGGGTTCGAACGTTGTCCCTATCAATAAAAAATAGGGCACTATTAGAGTCTGTATCAATTTCATATATTTGAACAAAGCTTGTCCCAAAGACAACTTTCCTACTCCGCATATCGACCAAATTATCGACAACTGTGTCGGAAGTCTCATCTTCTTGTTTATGGATGGCTTTTCAGGCTATAACCAGATTGAGATATTACCCGTCGATCAGCACAAGACAGCATTTATTTTCCCATGGGGAACCTTTGCATATAGGAAGTTACCATTTGGCCTAAAAAATGCTGGAGCCACTTTCCAACGTGCTATGTCCTATTCGTTTCACGATATCAAACATATTGTAGAACCGTACCTTGACGACCTCCCAACTCATTCACAGCAACGGGAGGACCATCCTGGCCATCTTAGAGACATTTTCCTGAGATTCCGTAATTATAACATATTACCACCTAAGTTGTACTTAGTGGTTTTTTATCAAGTGAGCATGGTGAACCGGACAAATATTTTTTGTTCAGACTTCAGAAGACCTTCAGAAGTGCTTCTGGGAAGTGCTTGTTGTATTATATCACACATTCACACCCCATGAGGGAATTGTAATAAATGTTCTAGCATGATAGTGTCTATAAAAGACTCGGTCTTTTAGACTTTATTTGTCAATCCGATCAGCCTAGGGTGTTTTTTCCCTTGGTTATTATTGGTTGTTGAATAAACAACTGATAATTTTTGAGTTTTTCACTCAATACCTCCAAAGTTGGGGTGGTCGTCTTGGTATTTAGGCCTATTGATGTTATTAGAGTCTATGTGTCAATGTATAAACATGATAGGCATTATGGTTGAATCATATGAACATGTCTAAGTCCCCCTAGGTTTTTTAAATTTTTTAAAATTTTCAGTGTTTTTTATTTAAATTTAATTCTTCCAAAACTTAGGCTATTTTTAATAGTTTAATTGGAAAATTTGGTTTTGTAATAAAAGTGGGACAAATAATCAGTTTCAGTCATGAGGGTGATCATTTTCAAGCTAAGAGCACCATGTAAACCCATAGACCCACTTTTTTTAGGTTTTGAGTGATTTTCCATCACTCAGGTCAGAAAGCCCCAAAAAATCAATTATTGATTATTTTAATTAATAAATTGATGAATAGTGGAGCAAATCCAAAATCATAGATCAGTGGATTCTCAACCAATTTGATTGAAATCAGTCATATCTACACTAGATTGACTGGATCTGACAAATTCTTGATTAAAGGAGGTGATCTGGACAGATCCAGGGTTGAATTTTAGACTCCTTTATGGGAATTGCGCCCTCTCTCTCTCCTCCACATGTGTGGGCTCCTCTGGAAGCCATGTGGTTAATGTGTCAGTAAGTAGGTTGATGTGTTAGCTCAATCAGCCCCTTGATTGACAAGTAGGTTCAGTGGAATCTCATTTCAGCTTTAGATCAGGTATTGATGGACTCTCCTTTAGCTACAGTGGTCTGTCTCCTTGGGATTTGTGCCCCCCTGGGCTAGATCTCCTTTTTTTGTATAAATAAATATCAGATCACCTCTTCCAAGATAGTTAGAACTAGGATTGAGGTGTTGTTGCTATTGTACTATTTTTATTGTTTATTATTCTGGAATAAAGAAGCTTTGGAGGCAAGATCTATGGTGTAATGCTCTTCATGTGTTGATGGTGATTTTCAAATGCTTATGAGGTATAATCTGTGTTATTTATCTTTGCTTTTGTTGGTTAATTGTTGGCCTTGAAGGAGAGAGATCCCTCCTGTTAGGGTAAGAGTTTATTCTAGTTTTATTTATGCTCTTACTATTTTCTTGTTTCATATCTATCGTAGTTGCATGTATTTTAAGTTTAATTGCATGCTTTCCGATTATCTTTTCCAGCAGCACCTATGTTTTAACCATCTGTTTGTGCAAGGATTTCTAAGTTGCAGGTGATCTCTATTATAGAAGAGGTTGAGATGTTTTGGATCTTCCTCATCTTCAAGATATTCTGGAAGACATAGTCCCTTGGTGTTCCACCAAAGCAGACTACAAAGCCCAACATTCCCAGGCTTCCAGCACTCTTTCTCTCTCTTTCTTCTTCAAAAAATCAATTTTCTTACCTGGTTACTGTGTTTGAAAGCTTTGTTTTAATTTATATCTGTCATATTAAATTAAAAATTACATAGATATACTATTTCAAATCTCATAGTCTAGATCTCATTTATGAAAAGTATCATTAAGCATTCTAGATCTAGCTTAGGGAAATCGTTCGTTTTGCATGGCAAGTTAAATAGAATCCGTAGGTTGCATGCTCTAGATTTCCTTTTCTGTTTCAAAAAATATTAAATCCATAAATCAGTGCATATTTCATTGGCTGCACAAATAGCAAGACAAGATCCCAAGGAAAGCTTGCTTTCCTTGGTTCCTTTTTCACTGGTTTAGCTAGTTTTAACTTAGTTTTTTTTTAGTTAAGGTAGGTTGACCCAAAGGTACTCTTAAAGTGCTTTTGAGAATATTTTATTCTAATATGCTTGCTGATTTTTAGTAGGTGTAACAGAAAATAAGAGAATATGCTGTTCGAAAGTGGCCTCGGGAGCGTTCAAATCCCCCCAGGGGTCTCCCCTTTGACTGAAATCTTAAAAATTTGGAAAGTTGTAAGATCTTGGTTTCATCCCATATAAGGACCAAGAAGTTTCTGATATTTCAGTTTGATGATATTTTAACCAATAATAATAAAAGGAAGTCTTTTTTGAGTAGGCATTTTCGAGCTCGCTCCCCATCCCCCCAGGGGGGATCCGTGTCCGTTTCACTTTTTTGCATTTTTCCCTTTTTTATGTTCCAGTTTAGTATTGACATGCATGATTGTATACTTTGATAATATTTTTCATTATTCCATATTTTCAATTCAAAATTAATCATACTACTTACCCCATGACTTCCCGATTGACCCACAAGGGGAAAGAGATGCGTGGTAGGACTAATTAGAAAAATGGTGTTGTGTATCTATGATTCCTTTTTCTTATTTATTGTTTGATAATCATAATAAAATCAACCCCTCCTTAATTCCCTGATTGAGGTCCACTTGGACCGAAAGAGGTTCCAGGAGGGTTTTATTTTTTATAAGAACACCTCTTCTAAAATTTACTAAAAATAACGAAGACTCCAGTGTGTATGCTCTGTGCTTGACTACGATTCGTCTGATCAGTCAAGATACATAAAAAACACTTGAGTGACTAGATTAATTAGTCCTCACCTCCCAAATTGACAAACCATCAAGAGAAAATCCAATGCCTCGAACGAACTGTAAACGGTGGAAAAATACCCAAAGGAGTGGGAACAACTGGAAAGTGACCTCGAGGTGTTGATCTTTGTCACACCCTGATGGGTGCATTATGAAAAATAGTCTTCGAGACTCCATTCCATCCCATAAACAACTTGCGGATAGCCGTGAAAGTTCACTTTTGGACATACTCCAAGTACCCCTCGGGTATATCTGGAGTCCCCTTTTCACCTAATTTAATTCATTCACATTCCACATTAATTTAAAATCTACCAAGAGACATCTGCAAAACATTCATTCAAGTGCATGCAAGCGCATTATTTTCTCTGTTGAATCCATTTAAGGCACTGGTGATTTTCTTTGATCATTTCTTTCGATTATATATATTTTAAGTGTCATTACTGTGCTTGTATGCTTTAAATCTCGCATCTTGTTATCTTTTGTCTTCACTGGTTAACTTCAAAACTCTTAAACAACTTAATCATTATAACACCATCACACCAAGTAATTAGCCTTAGTAATTTAATATGGTCTACCCCCCTTGGATTCGTTAGGAGTTAGCCTGAACGGAGGAGTCAAGAACAAGGTAATAGCCTTGACTCGAGACTTGCCCCCAAGGACACACCGAGTGGCTTGAAGATTTCTGCCACGTAACCCAGGTGTGTGAAAGGTGGAAACACTTTTTGGTGCCGTTGTCAGGGATAAATCTTTTTATTCCCAAGTACGAGTTTTGTTTTCTTCCTTTTTGTTTTTGCTTTGTTTGATGAATTCTTAGAGTAGATATTTAATTTGTAGCTGGCGACTCCACTAACTTTTTTTAGTTTTTTTATTTTTTACAAAGAAAAGAAAAAAATATTCTTATGAGAATTCTTAAATGTATCTTTTTATTCTCACATGGCGACTCTATTAAAGGGACAAAACCCTGTTATCTCATAAACTTGTGAATTTTTGTTGTGTGTAGATGAGCCCATGCGACATGTTAAAACCTTTAAAGCTCATCACTTGACAAATCACCTTTCCAGTACAAGGTTTTATGGTTATATCAAATGCATACTATTTATGTTTGATGTGGATGGATTAAAGGAGAAATGTGGTGCCCAGATATCCGGACTTTTTCAGCCTATCGATTTCTCAAACATCCCAGGTTTTCCTAACTATTGTGATGGTGTGGGGGATGCATATAAATGGCTTCCTGTATTTCATGGAAATTATGGCGATTCGGCCATCTGACATGTAAAATATTTCCTTCAGTTGATGGTTGACTTCAATGTGCTTCATGAAGACAATATGATGGAAATGTTTGCTAGTACTTTTCAGGGTGAGGCCTTTTGTTGGTTTTATTAGGGCCTTCCTAATAAATGTATAACCTCATTTCCAAACTTCCTTTGGATGTTTTTAGAGCAGTGGCATGATGGTAGGGGTAGTATGAATGGTTTGAAAAAGTTCCTTGAAAATATATTTACCTTCTACCTATCTGGGATAGAGTATCACATAGAAACATATGATGGACCTTTTGCCATGATACAAAGTATTGAAGACTTGGAATCACTTCTTGAACATTTAAGTGAAGAGGAGATCCATGATACTCCCATCAAAGAGCGTCCTAGTAGTTATTTAAGAAAGGAAGCAATTAAGCAACTTCTTAAAAAATACGAGGTATCTCTCAATACACAGCAAGATTCTGAATATGGGAACATCCATGACAATCAGAAGAGCTTCACAATGAACCCATGATTGAACACATTGTTGAAGACTCTCCTCATGTCACCATAACTAAAAACATTGAAGATTTGAGATATTCTCAAGATTCTTGCAATGCTTGTCTAGAAAGCCCTCATGAGGAAAACAATATAGAGATCAACACTTATGAAGAAGTTTATGATGTGTATGATGATACTCCTCTATGTTCATCACTTAGGGATGAAGTTTTGGAAAGTTTAAATTCTCATAATATCTTTGAAACCAAAACTTTGAAGGATGATTATTATGAGTAGGAGGAGGGTAGTTATATCTCAGGATGTGATACCAGCAAGGAAGACTCTCTCATATCGAACATAGATGGGAGTGATGATTATTGGAATTTCATAGATAAACCAACTTGTGAAAATATTATTGAGAACCCCATCTATTATATGTCCAGAAAGAGGAGTGTCTATTCAAAAATTTGTGGAAGTCCAATCTACGATACATCCATAGAGGGGAGCACGGATCTGGATGCCTGGGAAAACCTTAGTATGGAAGAGGAGCATTCAGAATTTTCACGTGATCATTCAAAGTCATATCATGCAGAACCGCACAAGGGTATCAGTAATGAAGACATTGAGAAGCAGCGTTGTGAAAATCCAGATGTGATGCAGTTAGTGGAATATCAGTCTTAGCCATCTTTTTCACATATAGAGGTTCCTTGTGATTTGGAGCTACTTGAGCCTTGTGCAATGAGTTATCATTTGATAAGCCTTGGTGATAAGTATGATGATGTAGTCAGTCTGCCTCATCATTATGATTGGTATATCAGTCCTATCTAGTCATCGATAGAAGTAGCCTGCATCAACACATACGAGTTGGGGAAGAATTTTTATGACATTATTCATGCCTATGATCTCCATCCCCCCCATTCTGAATCATCACGTAGCTTTGCATTTTCTGAATAAGATATTCTTACTTTGGCTGGTTACCAAAGACAAGGAAATTTTTTTTATGTTAATAAAATTCTTAGGTGGTTACATTAGATTTTTTACTACACCTAACATTTTTATATCATGCTTAGAGTAGGAAAATAATCCCCTTGAAAGAGAGCATTTACTTTCTGCATTTCTGTTTTGTACTTAGCTATAACAAAACAAAATTCTTTCATTAGTTAGGTACATTTATTTTGTTTAAATAAATCATCTTAATGGTTCATTTGGTTTTTATATAAAGCTTGTGCTACTAAGGTTTTCTTATCAAGTTGAGACATTTTTACAGGGTGTATAAACCAGAGATTCTGGTGTTCTCATATCCTCTCCTTGGCCTATGACCAGATCAAGCACACGTCCTGCAGATGGAGCCATAATGTTACCACCTAAGTTATACTTAGTGGTTTTTATCAAGTGAGCCTAGTGAACAGGACAAATATTTTTTGTTCGGACTTCAGAAGACCTTCGGAAGTGCCTCTGGGAAGTGCTTGTTGTATTATATCACATGTTCATATCCCATGAGGGAATTGTAATAAATGTTCTAGCATGATAGTGTCTGTAAAAGACTCTGTCTCTTAGAATTTATTTGTCAATCCGATCAGCCCAGGGTGTTTTTTCTCTTGCTTATTATTGGTTGTTGAATAAACAACTAATAATTTCTGAGTTTTTCACTCAATACCTCCAAAGTTGGGGTGGTCGTCTTGGAATTTAGGCCTATTGAGGTTATTAGAGTCTATGTGTCAATGTATAAACATGCTAGGCATTATGGTTGAGTCATATGAACATGTCTAAGTCCCCCTAGTTTTTTTTAAAATTTTTAATTTTTTAAGTGTTTTTAATTTAAATTTAATTTTTCCAAAACTTAGGCTATTTTTTAATAGTTTAATTGGAAAATTTGGTTTTGTAATAAAAGTGGGCCAAATAATCAGTTTTAATCATGGGGGTGCTCATTTTAAAGCTAAGAGCACCATGTAAACCCATAAACCCACTTTTTTCATCTTTTGAGTGATTTTCCATCACTCAGGTCAGAAAGCCCCAAAAATCAATTCTTGATTATTTTAATTAATAAATTGAAGAATAATGGAGCAAAACCAAAATCCTAGATCAGTGGATTCTCAATCGATTTGATTGAAATCAGTCAGATCTGCACCAAATTGACTGGATCTGACAAATCCTTGACTAAAGGAGATGATTTGGACAGATCCAGAGTTGAACTTCAGCCTCCTTTATGGGGAATTGTGCCCGCTCTCTCTCTCCTCCACACGTGTGGGCTCTTCTGGAAGCCTTCTGGTTGATGTGTCAGTCAACATGTTGATGTGTTAGCTCAATAAGCCCCTCGATTGACAAGTAGGCATAGTGGAAGCTCAGTTCAGCTTCATATCAGGCATTGATGGACTCTCCTTCAGCTACAGTGGTATGTCTCCTTGGTATTTGTGCCCCCGTGGGCTAGATCTCCTTTATTTTGTATAAATAAAGCTTAGATCACCTCTTCCAAGCTAGTTAGAACTAGGATTGAGGTGTTTTTTCTATTGTACTGTTGTTATTGTTTATTATTCTGGAACAAAGAAGATTTGGAGGCAAGATCTATAGTGTAATGCTCTTCATGTGTGGATGGTGATTGTCAAATGCTTATGAGGTATAATATGTGTTATTTATCTTTGATTTTGCTTGTTAATTATTGGACTTGAAGGAGAGATCTCCCTCATATTAGGGTAAGAGTTTATTCTAGTTTTATTTATGCTCTTACTATTTGCTTGTTTCATATCTATTGGAGTTGCATGTATTTTAAGTTTAATTGCATGCTTTCCAATTATCTTTTCCTGCAGCACCTATGTTTTAACCATCTATTTGTGCAAGGATTTCTAAGTTGCAGGTGATCTCTCTTGTAGAAGAGGTTGAGATGGTTTGAATATTCCTAATATTCAATATCTTTTGGAGGACATAGTCCCTTGGTGTTCCACCAAAGCAAAATCCAAAGCCCAGCATTCCCAGGCTTCCAACACTCTTTCTCTCTCTTTCTCCTTCAAAAAATCAATTTTCTTACCTGGTTACTGTGTTCGAAAGATTTGTTATAATTTAGATCTGTCATATTAAAGTAAAAATTACATAGATCTACTATTTCAAAGTTCATAGTCTAGATCTCATTTATGAAAAGTATCATTAAGCATTCTAGATCTAGCTTAGGGAAATCGTTCGTTTTGCATGGCAAGTTAAAGAGAATCCGTAGGTTGCATGCTCTATATTTCCTTTTATATTTTAAAAAAGATTAAATCCAGAAATAAATGCATATTTCATTGTCTGCACAAACACCAAGCCAAGATCCCAAGGAAATCTTGCTTTCCTTGGTTCCTTTTTCACTGGTTTAGCTAGTTTTAACTTAGTTTTTTTGAGTTAAGGTAGGCTGACCCAAAGGTACTCTTAAAGTGATTTTGGGAATATTTTATTCTAACATGATTGCTTGTTTTTAGAAGGTGTAATAGAAAAGAAGAGAATCTACTGTTTGAAAGTGGCCTTGGGAGCGTTCAAATCCCCCCAGGGGTCTCCCCTTTGACTGAAATCTTAAAATTTTGGAAAGTTGTAAGATATTGGTTTCATACCGTATAAGGACCAAGAAGTTTCCAATATTTCAGTTTTCTGATATTGTAACCAATAATAATAAAAGGAAGTCTTTTTTGAGTAGGCTCTTTCGAGCTCGCTCCCCATCCCCCCAGGGGGGATCCGCATCCATTTCACTTTTTTGCATTTTTCCCTTTTTTCTGTTCTATTTTAGTATTGACATGCAGGATTGTATAATTTTATAATGTTTTTCATTATTCCATATTTTCAATTCAAAATTAATCAAACTACTTACCCCAAAACTTCTCGATTGACAAGCAAGGGGAAAGAGATGCATGGTAGGACTAATTAGAAAATTGGTGTTGTGTATCTCTGATTCCTTTTTCTTATTTATTGCTTGATAATCATAATAAAATCAACCCCTCCTTAATTCCCCGATTGAGGTCCACTTGGACCGAAAGAGGTTCCTGGAGGGTTTTCTTTTTAATAAGAACACCTCTTCTAAAATTTACTAAAAATAACAAAGACTCCAGTGTGTATGCTCTGTACTTGGCTCTGGTTCATCCAATCAGTCAAGTTGCATCAAAATCACTTGAGTGACTAGATTAAGTAGTCATCACCTCCCAAATTGACAAATCATCAGGCAGAAATCCAACGCCTCGAACGAACTGTAAACGGTGGCAAAATACCCAAAGGAGTGGGAACAACTGGAAAGTGACCTCGAGGCGCTCATCTCTGTCACACCCTGACGGGTGCATTATGAAAAATAGTCTCTAAGACTCCATTCCAGCCCACAAACACCTTGCAGGTAGCTATGAAAGTTCACTTTTGGACATACTCCAAGTACCCTTCAGGTATATCTAGAGTCCCCTTTTCGCCTAATTTAATTCATTCACATTCCACATTAATTTAAAATCTACCAAGAGACATTTGAAAAACATTCATTCAAGCACATGCAAGTACATTATTTTCTCTGTTGAATCCATTTAAGGCACTAGTGATTCGCTTTGATCATTTCTTTCGATTATATATATCTTAAGTGTCATTACTGTTCATATATGCTTTAAATCTTTCATCTTGTTATCTTTTGTCTTCACTGGTTAACTTCGAAACTCCTAAACAACTTAATCATTATAACACCATCACACTAATTAATTAGCCTTAGTAATTTAATAGGGTCTACCCCCCTTGGCTTCGTTAGGAGTTAGCCTGAACGGAGGAATCAAGAACAAGGTGAAAACCTTGACTCAAGACTTGCCCCCAAGAACACACCGAGTGGCTTGAATATTTCTGCCACGTAACCTAGGTGTGTGAAAGGCGGCAACATAACATACAGATCAATCCTCATAAATGTGTTTTCTGCGTTGAGACGGGATGCCTGTTAGGTTTTGTGGTTTCTAAGGATGGCATCCGGATAGATCCATTGAAAATTGCCACTATTCTAGCCCTACCATCCCCAACCAACCTTCTAGAACTCCAAAGTTTGCAAGGGAAGGAAAACTTTCTTTGTTGTTTCGTTTGCAATTTTGTAGAGAAAACATACAGCTATATGTGTCTCCTCAAGAAGGACACTCCATTCTTTTGGGATGACCAAGCCCAATGGGCCTTTGATAATCTCAAACATGCTCTGACTCACTCACCCGTGATACACCCCCCATATTATTCAAAGGATTTTCTCTTATACATTGCTACCTCCACTACTACCATCGCTATGGTTTTGGTGCAGGAGAATCCCATGGTCAGGAGCACGTGATATACTATGCTATTAAGAATATCATGGATTTTGAAACTCGATACTCACATGTGGAGAAGTTAGCATTGGCCACTATCATTGTTGTACAAAAATTTCACCACTGCATTTTTCTCTGTACATGGCACCGTATTGGTAGAACAAAACCCTATGTATTACATCCTAACTCGTCAGGTGCTCAGGCGCAAATATTCCCGATGGATAGTCATCCTATAGGAATTTGATATGGAATTTTCCAAAGCTACGTCAAAGAAATCCTTAGTATTTGGTGAGCTAATGTGTGATCTTCCCTGTGCTTCAATGGAATCTGAGCCCAGTGATTCATTCCCAGATGAATTCCTATTCCTGATAAGCACTTCTGACCCATGGTATGGAGATTTAATCATTTATCTCTAGACACAGAGATTTCAGCCCACTCTATCACGTGATGATCATCGCTGTATCTGTCACCATGAAAAATACTACCTCATCTTGAATGGCACTTTGTATAGACGCGATATCGATTATGTTCTTCGGCGATGCCTTACCCATGAGGAAGCTGAACAAGTTTTGAAGAATGCCACTCGGGAGCATGTGGCGGTCATCTATTTGGGATGGCTACAGCCCAGAAAATCCTTCACGCTATCTTTTTTTGGCCTTCAATCTTTAAAGATTGTCACGAGGCTGTTAATAAATTCCCACCCTGCCAACATTTCTATCCAAAAAATCACACCCACCCTACTCTGTTACACCCCGTCATTGTCGTTGGCCCTTTAGGCAAATGGGGGATTGATTACATGCATTGTAAGCCTACCTCAACCGGGGGGCATGGTTACATCATTATGGCCGTTGATTATTTTACAAAATGGGTTGAGGCTATGCATACATATGTAGAGGATGGTAATATTTTTTATCTCTTCCTGTTAAATCATGTGATAGCAAGATTCAGAGTCTTGCAATCCATAGTTACGAATCACGGATCACATTTCCTCAATCAACTGATGGAGGAATTAAGTGCCAAGCTAGGTTTTTGTCATGAAAACTCAACGCCCTATTATCTGCAAGCTAATGGTCAAGTCGTGGCCATTAATAAAGTTTTGATAACAATGTTGCATTAGATGGTTGGAGACCATAAATCCAACTGAAACCATATCCTCTTCTCCACTCTTTGGGCTTATAGGACTTCAGTAAAAAAGCTACTGGTTTTACACCCTTTCAGCTTGTCTATGGACTAGAAGTTGCCTTTTCTATTCAATGTCAAATTCCATCCTTGAAACTTGTCATCAAACTTCTCCCAGACACTTCCACAGAGGAATAAATATTTCTCTACTTGAACAACCTTGACGAAACTAGAAGAGATGTTGCCTTAGCCAATGAGGCACACAAGAAATGTGTCAAGGCGTAGTATCACAAGTCTGTCCAACTTCGTGCCTTTAATGAAGGTGACCTATTTTTAACCTATGATCAGAGACATGACAAACTAGGGAAAGGGAACTTTGAATCCATGTGGTACGGTCCCTTCATTGTGTTATCTCCCAAAATAATTTATTTTCGTATGAAGAATTTTATTCACGCAATGAGGGATATGAATGTCACTAACAGTTTGAAAGCCTTTGTTTTTATGAATATTTCACAAAGTTGTAGCTTTCGGTGGCTTGGACAAGGATTAGAACATCTCATTAGCCACCGAAAGTTGGAAGATAAATAACAGATGGAAAACCTTTTCGATGGTTAGGTGTATTGCTAAATCTTTTAACTACCATTGAAACATTTTTTAACAGCAATCAGAGGTTTAGTCCTCTACGGCGCCGACGTTTCGGAGGTTTAGTTTTTTGTGGCACCGCCATTACAGAGAATCTAGTGGTTTAAAGTTCTGACTTGTAAACTAATGAGTTGAACCGCCAACACTGCAGCAGCATTCTGGTCTAAGGCACCAATGAGATAGAGGAAATAGCTTCCAATTTCTGATCATGAAGCTAGTGGTTTAGAACTCCGACACTGTGGAAGTGATCAGATAAGAAGTTTTGACACGTTAATGATTACAACTTTCGATCACCGACGAGCTAGTGATGGAAAGCGTCGATACGTTGAGACTTGGGGTGCTGATGGGCTAGAAGACAAAGCTTTTGATTGCCGATGAAGAAACTGTCATGGCATTAGTCATTTGAGGCTCTGAAACAGCGGCGGCATAGAGAACTAAAGCTCTGATTCAACTTCTACTAACCTCCGATAGCGATAAAGCGAAATAATTGACAGTTAAAAAATATAAAGTTTTGAAAAAGTAAGGCAAAAGAGATAGCGCACATCGGCGAATTAAAACTAAAAGTTTTCGCAGTGTCAGCGGTATAAAGCACTAAAATGCCGCCGAAGTCATGTATCAGAAATTAGAACCACTACTTAATAAGGCATCAGAGCTTGAAAACACTAACCATCGGCAAGATAGTCCACTAAGGAGCCGCAACGGTGGGAGACAGATTGACTACGGGTTCTGATCAATCAATAGAAAATCATCGGCGATCGGAAGAACTAAGGAATACATATCAGCAAGATAGTCCACTAAGGAGCCGTAACGGTGGGAGACAGACTGACTACGGGTTCTGATCAATCAATAGAAAATCATCAACGATCGAAAGAACTAAGGACTACAGATCGGCAAGATAGTCCACTAAGGAGCCGCAATGGTGGCAGACAGACCAACTGCGGGTTTCACGACAATAGAAACTCATCGATGATTGGAAGAAATAAGGGCTACAGATCGATGAGGTAAAGCTAAGAAGCTCCGTAGTGTCAGTAAGGAAACAGACAAGGCCTCCGATCAATGACAAAAATCATTTTGACAGCGATAAAACTAGTTCGTTTCACCTCCGAAACAGCGGCAGCATTCTGGTCTAGAGCGTCGATATGCTAGAAGACAGAGCTTTCGATCGGTGACCGCAACAACAAGGTAGAAAATTCTGGTGGATTAAATAAGAAGGGTCACTTCAGTTAAACACTGAGACACTGGCCGTTGGTGGAAATTTCACACTAAACCAGCAGTGGTGATTATCAACGACTGCTGATGTTATTTAGTATTCAATCAGTGAACTAGATATTCACAATAGATAGACAAATAGTTAGCAAGGTTTTGAAGCCCTAATCTGATAAAACTATCACTTTTAAGTATTTTTGTGTAAACAGATCTGATTTTCAGGATCTGTCATTTCTGTAGAAGGCTATAAAGCCCATGATTGATTTTATAACAATGGTTTGACTTCGGGGATTTGTAAGCCTATTCTATTGTCAAGCGTCTCATCTTGTTTATTCTAATTGTAAGCTCTTTTGTTATGAGTTGTTCAGCTATCATCAGGGATGATTTTAAGAACCCCCCCTAGATTTATATGTATAAAAATTGGGCGAATCTCTCCGATACATAGGAAAATTTGAAGGCGATTTTATCAATAATATAATATGTATATATAAAAAAATTGGCAAATCTTTCATTTTATTATATAATGTTGTAAAATTTTGGCAAATATTTCATTTTATTATATAATGTTGTAAAATCTTGGCGAATCTTTTATTTTATTATATAATGTTGTAAAAACTTGGCGAATATTTAACTTCATTATAAAAAATTGTAAAAACTGGCGAATCTTTCACTAATTTATAGAATATTGTCAAAATAAAAGAACAACAACATTAGTCAAATAACATGAATCACATCATCAACAATAGAACATGTAGACTCACAAGTCACAACAAGAAGGTGTCAGTGAAACACAACTACACTGACTAGATTCAGGGCAAGTGGGGACTCCACTAGTTATCTCGTCCCTTAATGGTCCAATGGACATGTGGGGACCTGAATTTTGACAAATCAATAAATAATAAAATTAGACATTATGCTCGATCTTAGCCTCCACTAGACAATTGAGGTCATTATTGTGTTCAATTCACGCAAATCACTTTAATGTGAGACACATTTCATATCATGAAAATTTTTATATTGAAAGAAAAAGTCCAACTTTATGTAGACCTCAAGTCTTTCTATAATCACTTTTCTATGAAATGTATATGACATTTATGTCAAAGTGAAATTGACATTGGTAAATGAAGCTAATCTTGAAACCCAAAGAGAATAAGTATTGCAACATATTGGATAAACAAATCAAGATCAAAATAATTCACAAGCAAAGAAATCCAAACCAACTTGATATAACAAGCATTGACATCACATCAACGAAGAAATGAATAATATATCAATGAATTCTAATCCCAAGTTGTATAACTTGCAAATGATCCTTTGTATATTTAGCCAAAATGCCTAGCTTTTGAAAGCTCCACTAAATGAATCTATGTATTTAGCATAACCTATCATTTTCATTAAGGAAACTAAGATGCTTTATCTTCATCAAAACACATTAGATAGAACACTTATCCTTCATATTTTCTCTGTTATAGAAAGCCAACAATGTATAGAAATTAGAGTAACAATGTTGAGCATAATATCAAAGGATAACACCGCTGATATATAACTTCAGTTTTCCAAGATACAATGATTATATATGAAAGCATAAGACATGTAATTGAGGAAAAAATATTTAAAATGGTTTGTTCACATGTCAAGAAACTTTTCATGCACAACCTAACCAATTTTGAAGTAATGGTGAAAGTGGGAAGATATCTAAAATGTTGATTTTTCACTAAGAAAAATGAATCCAGG
Organism: Pseudotsuga menziesii; assembly: GCA_001517045.1. Classification (NCBI taxonomy): domain Eukaryota; kingdom Viridiplantae; phylum Streptophyta; class Pinopsida; order Pinales; family Pinaceae; genus Pseudotsuga; species Pseudotsuga menziesii. The sequence goes on along the minus strand of LPNX010148075.1, from coordinate 98,890 downwards.
TCTTTCTATGTGTTCCACCCAATCACATACCATGAATTAATAATGAAGAAATTAGCATGTCATATTGATTGCAATCATAAGGTGTTAAGGTCCTATCTTTTTCCTCTCAAGGATTCAATGACATAACTGTTTACATTTAATGACCTGTATTGAAAACATATCTTCCTCACAGAATTAGACCTTTCTGTAGTTCATTGATAAACATCATTTAATTTACTTTGACAATTTGTAGATACAAACCCTGTATTGGTTCAAATTAATGCAATGTTTCACCAAGTTTCTAGGATTGGGGTGTGGGAACAAGGAAATGGATCCGAGGGATGTGTGGAGACACCTCCCAAATTTTAGGAAACATCATAGGATAAGTCAAAGTCCCCAACATAGGGAATTCCAACCAAAATCCAAAAAGTTAAATATATAAGAAACAATAACAAGTCATGAACATGGCCAATGAAAGCATAATATAAACACACATTTTTTGTTCTAAACATTTCATGTTTTCTAAATCCAAAGGCCATGAGCCTCCCATTTTAAAGGGGTGTTTCCGAAGAGTTTCTCACAAAAGGGAAATGTCCCTCATTTCTTGGGATATGTCTCCGCGTGTTTCCCTAAAGGGGGCATTGGTAAACATACCCCATTGGGCTTCTGCATCCCAGCAAATGACCCTCACCTGGGGGAGCAAATCCTTGTGTAACATTGCTTGATTATTGTCAACAATATCATAACCATGTCCTGGAATTAAAGCAGTTGACCAATACCCAAATGCTTAGTGATATAATCATGTTCTGAACTTAAAGTAGTTGACCAATACACCCACTATATTATTTAACCATAACCAAATTCTTAGAGATATACTACAGTACAACAGTCACTCATACTTGATGGGAAAAATGCTGCTTTTCCATCCAGGTCGTCCCTTATTGTAGCTAGGATATGCTATGATGACAACAAGACATGGGCATAACAGTAATTCAGTTAATATGTAGTCCCAACAGTTGTGGACATTTGTGGGCTCTCAAATATGTAGTTGATCTCTCATTCATCTAGGTTCTTTCTTGTGTTCATTAAGATATGAACACATAGTTTTGCTAGTAACTACAACCCCAATCGTATTGGAAGCTAAAATATTCTGATAGACACCTTTGGCTGACTGTTCAGCAAACAACTCCAAGCAAATTGATGGTCCCTCGCAGATCAGAAAGAAATATTGTCAGGTGTCTAGTTTTTGATGAATTTAATATTTACAAAAAATTCAAATTAATGCTCTGGTTCTATAATAATAGATTCAAGACATGACATAATACAGTTTTGGCCATGGTCGTGGTGCCATCTATCACATACCCACTATATATTGGACATTTCGCATCATGCTAATTATCTATTAGACATGATGCAAAATGATCTACAACTCTTATTCAATATAGGCTCAACCCTGCTCTAACAGGTAAATATAGAGGAAAATTTATCTATAGGTGTGGTCTTCATTATTCATAAGCCATAGGATGCAAAATGATCTACAACTCTTATTCAATATAGGCTCAACCCTGCTCTAACAGGTAAATATAGAGGAAAAGTTATCTATAGGTGTGGTATTCATTATTCATAAGCCATAGACAGGTAAATTAAAAAATTTCTTTTCTAATAAATTCACCTGACACCAATCACAAGTTTGCCAACCAGAATCAACAAGTAGCTAGCTTGGCATTTGAAGATAGCTTGTGGTTTTCTTCTCTTTCTCTTGTGAGATCTATACTTAGGTTTGTTATTGCAATTGTTTTGGAAAAACCAAATCCTATCCATCATCCAAGGGAATTGTTACAAAATGCCCACCCCACCCTCTGTGGAAATTGAACCCACGTGTTAGAACAATTACACTCACAAAAATTGCCAATTACACATGCAAATTACACACAAAGGAGACTGAATATGAAGCAGAACACTAATCTGTATTGAATAAGTGTACAATAGCCAAACCTATGAATTCATAGGCTGCCAGAATAAATAATTACATGAGATATTTGAATGCATTGGGATTCCATTCGAATTGGTCAAAAGCAGGCTTACTAAATCTAAGCAAATCCCCAATAGGTGCATAAAGCAGCTTCCAAATCTGTCTAGGAGCTCACGAATTGGAAAAATCAATTAGGAAAGCTAATAAGTGATGGAAGGAAAAATCATACATGCTTTTATTAGGAGAAAAGAGTGGAGGATGATGAGGACATAAAACAAGTTAACTTCACCTAGTCAAACTTTCCCAATTGCCTTAAAACTCAGCAAAAGCAGGCAATAAAGTAGAAAAAACAAACATGCACTAGGAAGGCTAGGAATAAAGAAATATTGATTCCAAGAGGTTTCCCAAGTGCTCCATGACTCATTTTTAGCAAGTTTTACCACTTTGGACATGTTGAGGACAACTTGCATAAGGTGGAACATGGAAACTAGGCAAATAAGACAAAAATTGATTAATTAATGTCTAAGGTAGCTAACTATGGGTTGATTATTCTAACACCTCCCCTTAAGCCTGACTTATGAGTTAAATATTATAAAATTATAGGGCCTAGAAACAAGGCTTAGTCACCCTTTACATACTGCATGTCCATTTAACCAAGGAAAGAGGCAAAAACCTAGTGGGAAAAATCCTCCCTTAAACATGGACAGTAAAACAAAATTTGAAAATATTGTCATCAATCATGCTTCACAGCATGATCAGAAATCCCCAGCAGTGATTTGAGATTTCTGAATGTCTTCTCACAAAAAAATTTGGTGAAGATATCTGCTACTTATTCTGAAGATGAACAGAAGAGTAGGTGAATGGTGCCATCATGCACAAGCTGTCTGATGTAGTGCATATGGATCTCAATGTGTTTGGTTCTCTGTCTCTGAACTGGATCATTGTAGATTCAAATGGTACTCTAATTATCACAATATATAGTAGTTGATTATTCTGATTTGAATCCACACTCACCAAGTATCCCCTGCAACCATAAACATTGAGTTGCTACATTTACAACTTTTCTGTACTTTGCTTCTGTAGATGAGAGTGCAATGGCACTCTATTTCTTGCTTGAACAACTGATTGGTCCTTCAGCAAGAATAAACACATATCCTGATGTTGAATTTTGATTTGTGTTGTCACCTACCCAATCATTGTCAGTAAACCCAATCAAATCAAGATCAGATTTAGCTTTGTAGAAGATCCCATGAGTCCTTATTCCCTAAACAAAGTTAAGGATCCTTTTGGCTGCTCTCCAATGGATCTCATGAGGCTGATCCATGTATCTTGAAGCCACACTTACTTCATAATAAATATCAGGTCGATTATGTGTAAGGTACAGCAAACACCCAATCAGTTTCCTATACAGTGTATTATTTACCATAGGAGAAGAACCTGCTTCTTCAAGCTTAACTCCTGAAAGGAAGGGAGTCTTTCTTGGATTGCAATATTTCATGTTGAACTTGTTCAGAAAATACAAATCATACTTTTACTGATGTACTTTTATTCCATGTTTGGTTTGAGCAATCTCGAGACCCAAGAATTGGCTCAATAACCCCAAATCAGTCATAGAAAATGCATGGCTCATTGCATCCTTCAAGGAGGCAATTTCATCCTTTGAGCTTCCTGTAATGAGAAGGTCATCTACATACAAGATAATAATCCTCAAAGAACCATGGATCAGCTTCAAATAAACATTAGGATCAGACTTGCATCGAACAAAACTCAATGACAACAAAATGCCATCAATCTTGGCATACCAAGCCCTGGGGGCTTACTTAAGCCCATACAATGATTTCTTTAGCCTGCACACAAGAGATGGATTAGTAGAAAATCATTGAGGCTGCTGCATTTAAATCTCTTCAGTAATATCTCCATTCAGGAAATCACACTTCACATCCATGTGATGTACCTCCCACTGCTTCGAAGCTGCAATGGCTAAGGCTAGCTTGATGGAGTCCATCTTTGCCACTGGTGCAAGGGTCTCATTGTAGTCTATGCCATGTACCTATGAGTATCCCTTGGATACCAATATTGTATTATATTTCAAAGTTTAACCATCAGCAGAAAACTTGGTTTTGTAAACCCACTTACATTGAACTAGCTTCCTCCCTGGGGGAAGATCAACCAGCTCCCAAGTGTTGTTCTTCTGGAGTGAGCTGAACTCTTATTTCATGGATGTTTTCCATATTGGATCATGTTCTTCATATTCATATGTCTGTGGGTCTGATTAAACCATCAGATAGCATTTCTCTGCAAACAAAGGGTCTTTCATACACAGATCACTCTCAAACTGAGATCTAGTCCTCCTAGGATCACTAGGATTTCTAGCTAGTTCTCTAGCTGCATGAATGGTCTTTGCTTCCCATTTTGGTCTTGTAGGACTGTTAGGATCTGAAATTAAATCATCATTATCAGACATATCAGAATCAGAAAACTCAACTATCTCTTCACTTACATTCAATGGTTCTAGTGGTGAAGAGGATTCTCCAACTTCCACTGCTGCTAAAGGCTCTTCTTGGAACTGAACACTCCTTTCAATGAAGGATTTTTTTGTGCTCAAATTGATCAGATTGTACCCATTTGAATATTTAGATTACCCAACAAATAGACACTCTTGGCTTTGGGGCTGCAAATCCTTCCTCTTTTCTGTTGGAATTCTAGCCCAAGCCCTTGAGCCAAAAATCCTGAAATGGGTCACATCTGGCTTGTGCCCACTCCATTATTTGAAAGGAGTCATACCATCAAGTTGCTTATGAGGCACCCTATTCTGGATATAGTCTGCACAATTTATAGCTTCGACCCAAAACTTTGGTGGCAAAGTCTTAGCCTCCATCATGCAGGTTGCCATCTCTTTCAACGATTTGTTCTTCCTCTCAGCAACACCATTTTGTTGTGGTGTGTAAGGGATAGAATGCTGCATATGAATACCTAAATCTGAATAATATTGAATGAACTCAGATTTGACATACTCACCACCATTTTGAGATCTGAGGACCTTGATTTTCCTCCCAGACTGGTTTTCAACCAAAGCCTTAAAGACTTTGAAGAGGCCAAAAACTTCAAACTTGTGTTTCAGGAAGTAAACCCAGCAGAACCTGGAAAATTCATCTATGAATGTCAATTCATATTTGGCTTGACTCATTGACATCTGAGGAAATGGGCCAGCAACATCACTGTGGATCAACTCAAGAGGTGCAGAGGTTCCCTCATGACTATATTTCTCAAATTTATGCTCTGGGTGTTTTCCTAAGATGCAACCTTGACAGAATCCTTTGGAAAACTTAATCTTGGGTAACCCTATGACCATTTCTTTTTCACTAAGATCAGAAAGATACTTATAGTTAATATGGCCAAATATTTCATGCCAAAGCTTGCTTGCCTTGTTAGCATGAATCAGAAGAGCAAAGGGGTTTGAGTAAGATAGGAAGTGTGAGAACATGTATACCTTTGAAGTGTGATTTGCAACTCCTTTTGTAATGACTTTACCACTTGAGATCTCTGTGATCTCAACTTCATCAGGGGAGAATATGACATTCTTTGGAGACCATGTGTGGGTCATCTGATACACTGATAAGAGGTTAGAGTCAAGACTTGGAACATACAATACATTGCTGAACTTACCATGGTCAAGATCAATCCTCCCTTTGCCCAAACTTTCAGTGAGAGATTCATCTCCCAGTACTATTGGTGGACCTTTCGACATGTCAAGTGAGTTGAATGGCTCCTTGGTCGAAACCATATGTCTTGAAGCTCTAGAATCAATGATGAAACTAGGTGAGCTTGATGTGCCAGCAACCAATGCATGAACTCTCTCTCTGTCTTCTGAATTTGATCCTCCTTCCCTCTTCTTTGAGCTATCAGGAAGGGAGATGCCATTATTTTTCAAAAGTTGGGTCAGCATGTCAATTTGCTTCTTCATGCAGGAGCTTTCAGGATGATTTTCCTTACTACAATATGCACACTTGCTCATGTCTCCTTTGTTCTTCTTCTTCTGGGGGTTCTTCTTGGAACCTTGGGGCTCCTCTGGAGACTTGTTCTTGTCTCTCTTTTGCTCAGGTGGATTCTTAGCTTTATTCTTTCCTTTTGAATCCACCCACGAAGATCCAACAACCAGATCTTGGTCTTTGGAAGGTTTGATGGTGCCCATCATCACCAATTTATCTTGTTCTTGTGTGAGAGATTCCATGAAATCTGCAAGGCTAGGCATTTTCCAAGCTCGAGCTGTCAACTTTGTGGCATGGAAGGTCGAGAAAAACACTGAATAGTCAAGGCAAAGCTTTGAGATTATGGCCAAAACCAATTGCTCCTCCTTCTTTTCAATTCCACACTGGTTTAGCTGCAAAACAAGGGCTTTGAACTTGGAAAAGTAGAGTTGCAGGGATTCGAAGCTATTGGGACTCAAGGAGATAAATTCATTTTTTGATTTCATGTCCCCTCATCTCATTTGTCTTACCAAAAATATCAACAAGCTTCTCCCATACTTCATTTGGTGATGTTAATCCATCAAGATGTAAAAGGAGGTCTCTAGATATGCTCAGACACAGGAGACCATAGGCCTCATCCCTCCTGTTGTGCCATTTAATTTTCTCTGCAGCTGCATTTGGATATGCTTCTGTTGCCATAGTCACTTTGTAGAGGCCTTTCACTCTCAACAGTATCTCCATCTCTGGTTTCCATTCAAAGAAGTTAAATGGAGTCAAGATGATCTTCTGAGATTGATCCATAGCTCAGAAATTGTCCCTTCAGTCAGCAGAATGCTCCTATTCAATGATGTATAACCTGCAATAACAAATTGAAAGGAGAAAAATCAATCTACAAAGGCTCTAATACCATGTGTAAATTGAACCCAGGTGTTAGAACAATTACACTCATGAAAATTGCCAATTGCACATGCAAATTACACACAAAGGAGACTGAATATGGAGCAGAACACTAATCTGTATTGAATAAGTGTGCAATAGCCAACCCTATGAAGTCATAGGCTTCCACAATAAATAATTACATGATATATTTGAATGCATTGGGATTCCATTCGAATTGGTCAAAAGCAGGCTTACTAAATCTAAGCAAATCCCCCATAGGTGCATAAAGCATCTTCCAAATCTGTCTAGGAGCTCACGAATTGGAAAAATAAATTAGGAAAGATAATAGGTGATGGAAGGATAACTCATACATGCTTTTATTAGGAGAAAAGAGTGGAGGATGATTAGGACAAAAAACAAGTTAACTTCACCTAGTCAAACTTTCCCAATTGCCTTAAAACTCAGCAAAAGCAAGCAATAAAGCAAAAAAAGCAGACATGCGCTAGGAAGGTGAGGAATAAAGTAGAATTGATTCCAATAGGTTTCCCAAGTGCTCCATGACTCAGTTTTAGCAAGTTTGACCACTTTGGACATGTGGAGGACAACTTGCATAAGGTGGAATATGGAAACTAGGCAAATAAGACAAAAATGGATTAATTAATGTCTAAGGTAGCTACCTATGGGTTGATTATTCTAACACCCTCTCCTATGCTTTCTTGTTCTACTTGATATAGGTAAATCTTCTATCTTTTGCAGTTGCCAAAAAAGAGTCAAAGATAATGGATCAATAATTCATATGCATTTGTTAACTCATGGATATCTGAAAGTGCAAATTAAAATTAAAATTAAAATCATACAAATCAATTTTATATTGAAATCCTCCCAGGGGTAGACTTATTTAGGAGTAATATAACTTCCCATAGAGTTTCCACTTTGATGACCATACCCAACCTTAACTATAAAAGCTATCATCAATGACCAACTGCTGCACTTTCTTCCATAGAGTTAAAATTCCAATGAGATCCCTCACTTTGTCTCCATTGGCCAACAATGTGATGCATAAGGGAAATGAGCTTTGGTACTAGGATCATAGGGAAGGGCCTGGCTGAATGAACTATAGATCCCCTATTAAGAATCAGCCCAATATAAAACAATATAAACCAAATTCTTATACCTGTAACATTTTACCCTGAATCCAAACTTGAACAATGAAGCTTAACTTTTTCATGTAGACAACAAGCATACAAGGCCACTCCCTATCTCTTCATCCTCATCACACAAGTTTTTATAACTATATACCATGCTAATATTTTAAAGTATGCAAGAAATATTCACAGAATAAAAATGAATTCATGTAAAAAGTATATATTTATATATACTATTAAAACATGATACTCCAACAAATTTAAATTTAAAATTAAAGTCACATTGGTTTTAGGAATTAACATTATAAGCTAAGCATTAACATGAAAACCATATTGATCTTAAATTTTTTTGAGGGCTTAGGGTCCTTTTATTTTCATTTTTTCAAGTTTAATGTTTTCATACTTTGGCCCCAACTAAGCATCCATGTCAGCAGATGCAGACACAGTCAAGTCGATGTTTTGATGACTTGGCCACCTCAAAGGTTGACACAGACGAATTAGGTAATGTCATGGGCCTACTCAGCCTCTAGGAAAAAGTCAACAACCAATTCTGATCAGTTTTGGTCAAAATTTTCTCAAACTCGGTGGATTCGAGTTGATAGCACTGCTTTGAACCCCTTTCTTGAAACATCTTCCACAAATAAGCATTTACATGCTTGTTTTTACAGTATATATATGGTGGAAACTTGAGAACAATTGTATATATACCGTCAATAACATTTGCATGTTTATTAAAGTAAAAAATAATTGTTATTAAAGTAAAAAAAATGCATATGAGGATTCTATTAGAGGTCTACAATAAAAAATGAAATGGTATAAATAACTATGTAATTACAAGAGGATAAAACACTAATATAAAGATTTTTACCCTTTCTTAATGAAGGAATCTACAAAATGACACCAAGTTCAATCCCTAGCATAATGCAGTTTGGTCCTAGTGTAAGCTAAGGGATTAAAATGGTTTCAATATATGGACTTGATATTCAAACAATGTAGTATGAAAATCAATTTCATACACTGTAGAATAAACTAGGCAACAATGCTACAACTTCACCATCAAGGACAAGGAGCATCCCTTCCTTCTTAAATCATTTTGTCACAAACTTTACTCTGCAAATTACAGACACATTCAAATTTGAATCAAGATGGAAAGTCTTTGTAACTGAATTCTCTAACGTATAGTCTCATTTCTTTACTTTTATAGACATTAATTAAAAAATGGTCCAAGATCTTCATTCATCTTTCCATCTATACCTGAAAAGACAGAGAGAGAGAGGGAGAATTCAAAAAATTAAACCTGTATTTTTGCATGTACTCCCTAAGTTCTAGTGCCTGCACTTTAGTGAGTAGTTTATCTCCAATGCAAATAGGAACTTTAAACTGTAATGTTGGAGATACATAAATAGCTCCTAGCTATATCATGCACATCAGCAGATAATAAATCAAAGTTAGTAAACCAATAAGATCATTATTCATAAATTTGGAACAAACTAGTATTTGAAGTACCAAGTAAATTGCACAACACCATTCTGTTAATAAAAGATTGTATCAATGCACGGTCGTTAGTTCAGGAATCAAGTAACAAAATTGTATTACAAATCTTTAAAACCATAAGTGTTGTGTTATAGAATGAAAGAGATCTTGCATTCTTTTGTAGCATGAAAGTGAAAAAAACAAGTAGAATTGCACTACATATGACATCCCATTAGAATCCCAAACTCGATCTTGAGTGTGGAATGTAGTTCAAGAGACAATAAGAGACCTTGAAAAAATTATGCAAGTCATCAAGGTTACTACCTTGGCAATGATAAGCTTGGTGTGAGAATGCAATCCCTTGCTTCTCATTTCAACTATGTAATTTTTCATCCTTATGTATTGTAACCATGGTAAGGTATCCTTTTTATGCCCCAGTTCTATTGCATCAATTTTTTCAAAGACTAGGAAGCCCGCATATTTTTCACCAGAGAATATGGTTTGGTCGTATTCTTTTATTTCTGTAGTGAAAGTAAAAAACCAAGTAGAACTGCACTACATATAACTATCCAATAGAATCCGAAATCTCAATCTTGGTGTGGAATGGAGTTCAAGAGGAAATAAGAGACCTAGGAAAGGAACCCTCAAACAATAATAAAACATTTTTAAATTTGTTTGAACAATAAGAAAACACATGATTTAACACTATTTTAACCCTCAACCAATAATAAAACAAAGTAAATCTCAATTCTGGATGGTTTTGAGGCCATAACAACAACAAATAGCAATAAACCATGCAGAGATGGTCCTTGGTTTTGATCCATAATCGGTCATCCTATGGCTGAGTCATTTCACCAGTATGGACCTTAATTATTTTTGCAGAAAGCTATAATGTTTCTCTATGTTTTCTATTTCATTGCAAATTAATTCTAACTATGTATTACAATATTACTTGCAAACTGTAATTAAAAATGAGGAAGAAAACCAATTCTGAAACACCAATTACATACACAGAACTAACACAAATTTTACCCTGGAAACCCATTTGTGAAAACCAGCATGGCCTTTGTTTGGCTCTTTCTGTGCTCAATAATGATGAAAAATATCAGCTATATACTCTTAGACAAAGATTTTGTGTATTCTTACTCCATGGATGCATTTTTCATATTGCATCTTGGCTTTGAGATAATCTTTGTTCTCTGTGGATAGGGTCATACTTCTCTTTGTCCTCGTGATCTAGGAACATACTTCTCATTCTTAGTCTTTAGTTTTTTGCTTCTGTGCCATCAACTTCTGAAGATTTCAACTTCCAATGCCAATTTTCCGACCGATGTCCCAATCTCCCTCTTTATTCCCACCTCTATTGGTTTCTCTTCTCTTGGAATGCCTAGAGTCTCTCCCCTAGACTGATCAAATGCCTCCTCCATCTTCCTTGCAAACCCTTGAATGATGCCAATGGAACCCCCCAAAGTAATTCTCCTATAATGGATTTTAGGTTGTATGATCTTTATGTTTCCTTGAAGGGTTACTTTTTCTTCTGTAGATTCCATGTGGCATCTACTCTACAGATTTGTGGACTCTACATGGTGATGGAATCTATCAGGTATGCCTCAATAGTCTTTGTTTTGGGTCTCTTCTTCTTTCTTCTATGCAGACATAGAGCTTCATCATAATGTAGGGGTCTTGATGTGGAGGTTAGGTAGGTCCCTCACTTTGCATGCTCTTGCTTTAGCTTTTGCAGAGTGTGGAGTGTAGGGGTAAGCTCCTCTCCACATGGTCCAAACTTTCACTTCCAATACAAGGCATGCCCAAAACCTTTTCTTGTTGTGGCTCTTTAGTTCTATCCATTTTAGATCACTCCAGGCTTTTGTCCACATTGTTTCCTTATAAGGATTGTTAGGTACAAATTTGTCGCAATAGAAACCATTGCAAGTGTTTATATGTTTCAAATATTAAATAATAAATAAGGTAAAACAATGGAATCTTGGATATCTCAACATTGATTATTACAAGACTAAGAAAAATAGAATGCAGAACCCTTAAAACCCCATAATCTATTAAATGGAAGCTATTTTTCTTTCAATTACACTTAGTAGTAGTCATTCATCAAAATGAAAAATGACAATTTATTTGTGTCTACACTAATTACTTATTTTAAATTCCATTAGTATGGATTGTACAGAATATGAAAAGGTAACTAATTCAATTGATGCAACTGGTGCAATATTTTGATACAATTTGACAAGTTCATCCAGATATAGGGGTCACCAAATGCCCAGTTAAAGATATTATCATATAAATATCTAAGAGGGTGTTGTTAACAGAGCTCTCCACAGGGTCTAGTGCATCATCTTGTTTGCACATTACCCAGGGTACACCCGTATCCATTCCCACAGCCATATGGGCATCCCAATTCATGTAATTCACTCCAGTAGGCCCAAACAACGTTTCTTCAGGTTTATACTCATTTTCCACCTGTAAGAACACTTTTTTATTAGTACTAATATTAAGAAATCAAACCAAGTTTACATAGAAAGTTCAAACACATGCCATATCACTCTTTTCTACATCAAGAGATTACCCAAAATCACCTAAATCACACTCAGACTTGGTTTATAGGGTTTGAAGTTAACTCAGGTTTGTTTTTTTAGGTTTGTTCACACCCCTTTTGTGGAGAAAAAGAGCCCAACATTCAAAACCCCCTAATACACATTGTCACTCAATGGTTGTCTCACTAGTGCAAGAAGGCCATTTCAAGTGGTTGGGGCCAGATGCAATTTCTGGGTAAGTTTGGCATAATAGATACCCTAGACATGCTTTCAACACTATGAGAAGAGGAGGATTTTGTTAAAATATAATAATAACACCAATCCATATAAAATACCTCTAAGCTTTCTCAATATCAAATGAATCTAATAAAAATTCAAATGTTTATTTGTATAGACAATCTATCAATTTTGCAAACTTCCCCCTTCATTTTTTATTGAGTAGGAAAAGCTCAAGGCTCAAAGTAAAATCATGCTTATCAGGCACCCACATTCTCACAGTGGATACAAGACCCACACTTATGCTCTCAACATAGCTTGGGAGGTTCGTACTTATGTTGTTTCTGCAATATACTCATCTAGAAATAGCAAGATAGCATGTTGGTCCAATGATTTAAAAATATTGCAGGGTGGACAAGAAATTCATAGTCAGTTAAAATATCAATAATGAGCACTACAACTGCATGAAGTTAATTGTCATAATTCATGACACATATTTTACAATTGACCACTAGTTCTTAACCTTGTTCAGCCTAGACTATTCCTTCTACACGGTCATACTAAACCTTAAGCATTTAATGCACATTGACTATGTTAGATTTATCTCGATGCATGTATCATTCAGTGGATTGAATGAAGACATGGTAAAAATTAACAACTACAACTTTCCAGATTGAGTAACTTATATAGAATGAGACCTCACATTAGATTTTTTTTATATTCAAGGGATAAAAATCCTCATAACTCGCACATCATTCTAGCAGTAGAAATATTTCCATGTTTCATCCTCCTTATTGTGTATAAATGGAATTATGCTTTATCATAATCCCCTCTGCAATCAAATATATGGAAGAAAGCCTGATGAATAAGGGAAAGACAAAAGTAAGATGCTTCAAGAAGATGATTCAAATTGTATACTCCCATTTAAACAATGGCTGCATACTAAGTCAATAATATTTATAAATTACTAATTTTAAATGACCACAAAATAGAATGTCCTAGGTGGAAACCATGACATGTTATCCCTCTTTCTTGCTAAATAAATTGACAACCACCATAATTGCAGGAACAATCAACACAGCACACAAGGAGACTCCCAGAATGGATTCCATAAAGCATAATGCTCTTCTCCAACATGTACAAAATGTTTTTGTCTCTTGCCATTTGCAAGAATCAGTTGAACCTTCAAATGAATAGAGATTAGCTGGTAAGAAATTTTCTTTCTTATCATCTGTCTTATAAGCTTCTTTTTCTAACTCAGTCAGGCCAGTGCTCTGGTAATATTCCTTGTTATCTAACATCTCCTCAAAAACAACGCTTGAAGCAGGTGACAAAGAATCAGTTCTATGCACACTTTCTGACCATTCAGAATTGTTCTGCAGATCTCCCTCTTCTGAATTGCTTCTAACTGAATACCCACTAGCTACACTATAGAGACTGTCAAGCATTGTCCTTCCTTTTTTTGTTGTGATCATATGTTGATTGTCTCCACCCATGGATTCATTAATAGTGCCTATGGCAGCTGGACTTAAGTTCATATTCCAGTCAAGTGCATTCAAATTATCATGGTTAGCTTCTGCAGAATCTGCAAGTTCTCCTCTGGATTGCAATTTTCTACATGTGTTTTTGGAGGAGGATTGTTGTTCCAGAGACCTAACAAATTTCCTCGGTGTGTTGAATACACTCATATTATCAATTGTAATATATGATCCCGGATTCTGAGGAAGAGAACAAACACTAAAGCACCTAAGCATTTGCAATCAAAAGAGATAATGTTGATATAATAAAATGTACCAACTTTGCTTAATCTTCCTCATTAAGCACAAGATGCATCAAACGAGACAAAACAGGAAAACTAAGAAGGACACATCCCATGCTATTTATGTATACCTTAGGGCTAACTACTTCTTTCATAGCTGAAGGGAAATGTGAGTGAGCATGCAAAGGGAAAAACATGGGTAATTTTCATCCTCTTTATAGGAACGTCTCCTTTCTAAGCAGTCCTCATCATAAAACGATGCATCTCCATTTTCCCCATGTCTGTCAACCATATGTATCTTGGTCCTTGTTTTCCTATTACCAACTTTAGTGACTCAATAAATGGTCACTTAAACTCATCCCCAAATCAATTTGAAAAGAGAAATTAAACTCCGAAAGTAATGCCCACAAGAACAACAATTTACCATCATCAAAGTGAGTTTCTAAGTTAAAACTTAAATTTGAAAATACATGCCCATAGAAGCTTCATTACTGTGTTTTCCATTTACAAAGTTGTACTCCATTGCCCACAATCACCACAGAGATTTTGAAAAGGAAGAAATCTAAATCCAAACCCTTAGCATGTTGTCCAATACCTTAGCTAGAAATCCAATTGCAACTTGCAAGTTGCATATTTAAGATAAATAAATTGGGATATATATGGTTAAGCTTTCTGTCAAACAGTAGGCCAACAACCCAGAAAAATCAACACAAACAAATTATGCCATTAAAGGATTCTTGCTTATGTGGAGTGAGATTGTTGGCTCTATTTGAGCATGTTATAGAATGCCACAACTTATACAAAATCATGCCCAATGAGATAGCAATCCCCACAGACAGGTAGAGGATGACATAGTTGGAGATGCCATCCTCTGGTGAGGTATCCATCATTTTAGTATGGTGGCTTGCTAACATCCATTGATGAGCTTAACTTTTCAGTTAGTTAAGACAAGGAAAATTACATATCAAATTAACATAGTCAATACCCATAAATTAAATTCGTGGTATAAGAAGAAATCACACAACCAAGAGGGAGAAGAGATTTCGTTGAGTTATAATGCCATCAAAAGAAGTTGATGCCATCGATATAATCCCAGTGGTTGTTTATTCAAACATGTAGTGAAAGCTGGGCATGAATTTTGCATTCCATGGTCAATACATACCTCATGTATCAGTAATATACTAATCTCAAGCTACAACAATATACATCTATATTTTGTTTGAGTCACAAATAGCAGTTAACAGCTCTAACACCTATTTTCAGTATTCACAAACAGAAATTTACATGTTACCAGAAATTCCAACAGCAAACTGGTTCTGCATCAATTCACCTACTAAATGTCTTCACAATTGCCATAAACAGAGTTGCCTTTTTCTAAGTAGGTTATATGCCCAACTCTACCAGCAATCATGGTTTCAACGACAATAGATTTGTAAGAAAATAAATTCCTCACAATCACACTAGTTTAGAAAACTAAAAATCCACCAATTAAGCATGGAAGTATGATTTCATATAACAAACATATTGAGACTAACATTTCTAATTTGCTGCCATGACTCCAGAAAAGATAACAGAGTAACTCAATCCAGAATATCATAAAAACACAGGAATTTCTCTCTAAGCTTCTTGCACTAAACCAGCATATATCATTGATAATTTTAGAAAATATTTCTCAGAAATAATAATGAAAAGATAGGATATAGTGATAGGTCTCATCCCTAGTCCTCTTTTACCAAGATTTTAGAGCTATAATTCGCTAGCTCTTTCAATCATCAAGTTTATGGCCATTTTTATTTTAGCAGAGGTAAAATAAATCCCATAGCCATTCATACCAGAAAAGCTTCCACTTAACAACCATAGATACACGTGGCATTTCCAACAGTTTGTCATATTAGTTCATTAACAACTTATCAAAAAAATTATGAAAATCAGTTTGATATACAAGAAAATATAATAGATTCTACATGCACTTGGTCAACTAGCCCCATTGGATGAATTGCTATATCCAACTCCTTCCCTGGACAACTCTTAAATTACCATCCAATTTCCACCCAACCTTGCCCATGAAATTATTCTTTCCTTATGACCCCCAAACTGTGTGGAAGCAAAATCAAAGGCTCAACAGAAAAAAAACAGGGATATGTACAAGTAGTGAGGTGACTAGTTACTAATATGTTAGACAAATCCTTTTTGACAAAGGGAATATTCAGCCATGCAGCAACCTGCAAGTTATCCCACTTAGCACTATGCAAGTCACAGTGCAGTTCAGAGTCTTTAGACTAAGGGTTCTTGAAAATTAGGTAGCATTGCAATACTAGTTCAAGAAACTTTCCTAGTCATCTAATTCCCAACAAATATCATAGCCCATTTGCATGGTTCAATTAGGCTGGGAAGTTCAACTGCTTTGTCTTGTGAGGCATGCCAGCTCCCACTACAAAGCAATCATATGCCCTCAGCTCCTGAATGAGAACCATGAGGAAAGCATGCTCCCACAACAAAAGTTCTCAGAGCATGCATGTTACCTCAGCTCCTTTCCCATATATCCCATGTTCTGAACTATGGGCATGATACCTCCACTTATTCTATCATATTAGAGCCACATCCATGATTGGTTTCACACGTAGGCAAGGATGATTTTAAGAACCCCCCCCCCCCAGATTTATATGTATAAAAAATGTAGAAGTCTTTCTGTATCAACTCTTCGGTTGGGGATTTTAAAAGCATCATGTACATCTATATTGACTTATAGTGAACTATATGATGCATTTTCAACAAAATAAATTGAAAAAAAAACCTATAAATTCTCATGGCTTAATATCATATTTTCACAAAGAAATCAAACAAAAATTGGAAAATTTTCAACTATTCCTATGGCTTTATATCATATTTTGAAGAAATTGAAAGATCCAGGGCTTAACCACTAGAAATCAGTGTTTCCCTTGCCACACATTAAGTAGTTGATAGGGGAACTTTCAAAGACACGGAGCTTCTTGTTTCTACCTCATGGAAACTGGTAAATGGATGAAAGAAACGACCAATGAAGACAGAGGCGGAGGATAGGGCAGGGCAGAGCAGACGGTAAGAGTAAGAGAGGGTCTAACCTCCCCAATTACATGTTTTACTTGCCAAGTCGAAGAAGTTTAGTGCAGAAGTCAATTTCAGCACTATAGACATTTAAGAACTTAGAGCAAGGGCTATGGCTTCCATGCCCAACTAGAAGAGGAAGAGAAAGCAGCCGCCGCTACACCCACTCTCGTCTTGGAAATTTATTTCCATAAATACTTTGTTCGACAAAAATGGGACACAACTACAAGTTTCTAGTGCACAATCAGTTCCATTATGTGTCCGTAAGGAAAATGATGTCTAATTCCTATGTATTCAGTAAATTTATGGAAAGAACGGACAAATCAAACAGTGCACTTGGAAAATCTTACTCTGTTTTGAAAATTATTGTTGCAAGCTCTGAAATAAAATTTCTATATAGTCCCAAAGTGTTTGATGGAATCCCATAAAGGTTCAATTTGGAACTGTATTAGTGCTTGTATCATGGGACCTTGTTATTCCTGCCCACTCTAGACAGACATAAAGACGATCATATTTTGTCAAAAGTATGCACACTTGGATCACACAAAAAAGATACCAGTATTAAAATCCTGAACTTCAAAAATCTTGTAATACATTATCTTTTAAATATTCATGATGTTTTAAAAATTGTTTACCAATTTCAGTTTCACTGGCACTAATTAGGCACTAATTATTACTAAACTTGTTATAGATTTATCTACTAATGATTTTGGATGAACCTGAGGTCAATTCTTCTACTTCCCAAACTAAAAGGATAAGGGGCTAATATGGCAATAGCTGGCTAGATTTGAATCGCAAATTTACAACCAATGCCAATCTTTCAGCATAAAGGCTTGTGAAGGAAATTGATTTGACAATTTTACCTAGTGGGCATTGAGTTCACTGAAAATGAAACATGTCTCTTTTGATCTGCAAAGCCAATCAGCAAGAAAGGCTCCACATTAGACAGTAGACTCACCATTCCACCTTTCGGTGAAATGCAATGTCTACCTACTGCTAAAAAATGAAGGATACAAGTATCTTCATCTAGGTAAACTTACTTTCTAATGCAAACAGAATGGAAGCATGGAAAAGGGAAAGAGAATATGTTCTTCAAAACTTTGACTTTGTTATCTTAAAAGTAGATATTTATAAACAATTTTTTTGACAAAATTGGAGACTAAACACTAAGATAGATATTTAACCTGTTATAGACTACCTGAGAATAACTCGCCACATGAGTATAGCTAAAAATAGCTGATGCATCAAATAGACAAAAGATTAAACCCCCTATCTCATCATCTTTGAAGTAGGACTAAGCTCTTTAATGATGAAAACATCCAATATCTTCGATAGAAGCCACAGAAACCAGCATTGCCTAAAGAAGAAATAGATAACCAGGGACACCAACTGCTATTAGCACTAACTTTAAGTGAATGGAAGTGATTAGCCGATTTAAGGATAACTTTGAGTGAATGGAAGTGATTAGCAGATTTAAGGATAGTGGGAACAAGAAAAATAGAAGGAAAAGTGAAGAAATCTATGATACTCTTATAATCAGTACCATGTGCCCTGGAAAATAATTGCTAATGAGCTCCATGGTTGTTGAATACTATAACTTACACCCAGAATAAAACCAACAGAGTGCCAAAGAATAATATCCAATGAGGAAAATCTCATCAAGTTGTGGTCTAGAAACAAGGTTGAGTGCTCACAGCAATAATGGATCAGGCTTAAAACCCAAAAGTCTTGCTCCCAGTATAGTTGATCAAAGTGTTTCAAGATGAGAGTCAAATCAAGGTGGCTACACTACTTCCAAAGTGTTAAACTAAGATGTTTTCAGTGCTAATGCAGTGTTCATTTTGTGAATGAGACTAAGTGCAATTTTTGGGTGACTTTGACAAAATTATTAACCAAGAGGTCTAATTGCAACAGATCTCTCATAAAAGTCTCCCACCCACTCCAATCAGAAAGAGGGTTAGAAAGTTCAGTTAACTATAGAAGTAAAAAATTTTAGAATTTGATGAGTGGTGATTTATGAAAACTCAAATCAAGCAATAAGAGAACCAACAAAATGAACCATATCTAATACCTTGTCCCCTATTCACCATAGAACACTGATAATGTTACAGGGAAATGATTTGACTACAGAGTACCAACCATGCGACCATTACTTACATCCCTCTACCATAACTACCCAACATAAATGGATAATCCTAGAATCTAATAAAATGGGTAATAAAAAACACCATTGCTTTCAACCGATCTAAGTACACAAGTCATCACATAAAGCAATTTGGCCAATAGATAAAAATACACGTGAAGGAACCCTCCCCTGTTGTAAAGGTAAAATCAAATTGTCCGGTGGGCAGAGGGTAAAGTAGGTGACGATGGACTGTAAATCCGAGCACGTAGAGCCATAGACATACTCCTTCCCCCCAGCACCAGGTATGGATATCTAATGATTATAGTGAGTAAATGAGTCTATAAAATCCAAAGTATTAAATCTTATAGCCTGGGCCAAGGAGTCTAATATCTTAGTACCTATAGCAGCGGTCACTGCGATTATCGAAGCGACGGCCACCACAGTCACCAAGGTCCAGAAATCCATAGCTATGGTTTGTGTGCCTACTAAATAAACTCAAAATTTTACAACCTAGATAAGCTAAATACATTGCATCTCCTCCTATTCTTAAAGAAGAAGCAGATATCGAAAACATGTAGAGAAAGACAAATAATTGAAGGGGATTTGTGAGTACTGACCGTCTCCATCCTTGTCAAACAAACTGAAAGCCTCCTTGAACTCAGAGATATATTCCTCTGTTAGCTTGTCCATCATTTTCATGTAATGTAAGCAGATAGAGAAAAATACCAAATTTTTAATCGTATTATCCATAAATCCTGGGCGAAATACCAATTTTTCAACCTATTATCCATAAATCCGGCAAACCATCTTCATTTCTCCTCCCAATCTGAAAACATCGGGCAAATTTGGGAAAATATCTCCTGCAAATCAGAAAAATCGGGGGAATTTGGGAAAATATCTCCTGCAAATCAGAAAAATGGGGTGAACTTGGGAAAATATCTCCTGCAAATTGGAAAAATTTGGGCGAATGTAGGAAAAAATCAATATTTTCGTGGGCTAATATTCATTTTCCAGTTTTTCCCTCTTTCGGGATGAATGCGATTTACCTTGAGGAAGCTATATATAAAATAAACAATGGGCGAATTTATTAAATAAAATAAAAACATTTTAATATAAAAATTCGCCCACTTTTTTTTGGGTAACCCTTAGAATTCACCATTGGGGTAAAATTCACCCTTAAAATCATCCATGGCCATCATCTTTATCTTTACTGTACTTATGCCTAAATGTGCATTTAGGTAATTTTCAAGTTGATTAATAGCTAATAGCTATCATCCTATTGGTGAGTTAATGTGATTTGATTTATAAGTACCATCATTGTCAGGATTTAGCTATTTATATACATATTTTTTGTATGTAAGTCTACCAGCTTGATGAGTTCTCCATCCCTACACCTTATTTTCAAACTACTGAACAAGTTGTAACTAAAAGCATTGTGATTGAGTGGGCTTCATGCATGTCTTGAGAGTGGAAGGTTATATAGGTCACCTGACTTGATCCATATCAGAAAACCCTAAAAAAAAACATTTTAAGTTACCAGGCATCCTCGAGCTACAACCTAGAGGAGTTTCCTAGAGTGATAACAAAGTGGCACCGTTGTCGGGGAGAGGAGATTGAAGCTCAACTTCCTTGGGAGATGACATAGATCCATGATTTGATGATAGAGAAAGCTCGAACATTATTATGGTTGTAATCATCTATATGGCGACTCCATTGATATAAGGTGGCTTCAAGAAGACCAAGTACCAGAGAAAACCCAAAGGGCCCACCAGCAACACTAGTTTCAGATCCAGAAGAAATTTTGAGGAAATATATGGCTTTACTAAGACAGACCAACAGTACTACACAAAAATCTACATTAGGTATTTCAAGAAATCTTTCTGCTATTATTTCTTCTACTGAAACTCTTAATTCCCAAGAATTTTTAGATACATCAGAAAAATCTAGGGGTTGGGCATCTTCAAGCACTGCTGCTTGTGAAGATCCAATCCCTAGTGACTCCACTGGGATAAGTATACCACCACCTTCTCAACATGTATCTTCATCAGTACTGCCTTCCACAACCCTGTCCATACCCATTTCCAATATGGTTGCCCCTCAATTGACCAATATGGAAAGGATTCTGGTAGCTAGGTATGTGCCCTTAATTCTGCCAAATCCTCTCGCAGCCATGCCTACTAGGGATTAAATCAAGTATATGCCTAAGTTTACAGGGGAAGGGGATTTCACTACTGAAGAACATATAAAGGATTTTTACAGCTATGCTGAAAATATTAACATATAACAAGAAGATGTATGGACTAGGGTGTTTGTGCAAAGCCTAGATGGTCAGGATAGGAAGTAGTTTAAGGAACTGCCTGCCATATCAGTGGCAGGCATAGAGGCCCTAGATGAAATTTTATTAAAGCATTGGGGAGAAAGGAGGGAACACCTCTACTATATCACAGAATTCAACAACCTGAAAAGAGAAAATGGGGAGTCTATCTCCAACTTTACTAAGAGATTCAACAATATTTACAGCAAGATCCCTACCGAAATTAAGCCCACTGATAACTCAGCTAGGATAACTTATGCAAATGCCTTTGACTCTGACTTCTGCTTAATTCTCAAATAAAGGAGTTTTTTTTCCTTATCACTCAAGCAGGATGCTGCCCTAGAAGTAGAGTCAATCATTCTAGCATCTCAGAAGGTCAAAGGGAAGATAGACAGGAAAAAGCAACCAACACACTATAGTGCGGCTTCAGCATCAAAGAACAAGATTGAAAAAATGACCAAACTGTTAGATAACCTGACTACTGAAATGTCTAAATTGAAGGACCAAGGACATCTACCGGTGAGGGGTAAAGGGCCAAGCGACTTTGCTCCTCGAAACCCAAATTTTGTTCCTTATAGAAGAGGAAACCCCCCAGTTCAGATTCTTAGAAGAAGAGCCAGAATTCATTGAAGAAGAAGGAGAAGCTAACGACAATATCCACCGCATGGAGGATGAGGTGGCCTATTCTTTTCTAACACAGGTGGAATATGAGCAAGACCTGATTGATGAGCAGATCAATGAAGAGGTTGTCTATCAGGATGATGGTTGGGGAGGTTACAAACTGAGGTCTAGGTTGGTTGCTCCCCTCAAGAAGAATGTTGTACCTGTCAACCATCCTGCTTCACCAGTTAGAAAGGTTTCTATTTTACCAAAGAAAGTGAATGCCCCATCCAAAGCATTGCATAAACCAGCACCTTCAGCCACACCTGATCAAGTCCAACTCAAACCTATAGCTCCTAAGGTAAGGTTTCTAGATAGGCAGCATTATTCCTTCAACCTCGAGTCTGAAATTCAAAAATTGAAAATCCCTTTCCCTTTAATCGAGCTAATGAAGAATGATGCATTCAAAACCTCCATTCTGAATTCCATTCATCCTAATGTCCACATTGACACTGACTTTTTGAACCTGCAAGATGACAAGATTGTTGTAACCCTGGGCCCCATGATTGAAGACCTAAAGGAGTCCTGCCCACCATTCTATATATCCTTGAACATACATGATAAAATCCTCCATAACTATCTACTGGATTCAGGAGCCTCTCATAACCTAATGCCAAAGGCTGTGATGGATGAGATTGGCCTCAACAACACCAAGCCCTACCATGATTTATTCTCCTTTGACTCCAAGAAGGTCAAGTGCTTGGGCCTCATCAAATACCTTGCTGTAAACTTAACACAACTACCTTCGAAGAGCATAATGATGGATATTGTAGTGGCCGGTATTCCTCCAAAATTTGACCTCTTGCTATCTTGGTCATGGAGCAAAAGACTGGGCAACACCCTTCATATGGATCTCACATATGCCACCATTCCCATGTTTGTAGGGGAGACTAAGAGGTTGTAAAAGGAAAATCAGCTAGCATACATTATCAACAAGGAGAGCCACTCAGTAAATCACCCCATCTATGCACTAGACACTGATTTCAGGTCTTGCATTTTGCAAATAGATGATAATCAGAAGACATCAGTTCATCCCACTGAGCCCACCCGTCAGCAGCCTGAAGAAGTCACGACAGTGATTTGGACCATGTATTTTGATGGGGCTAGTGCTCAAAGCTCAACAGGCATAGGTGTAGTATTGATCTCCCCATCTAAGGAAAACATTCACTTATCTTATAAGCTCGATTTCAAAACCACTAACAACGTAGCAGAATATGAAGCCTTGCTGCTAGGATTTAAATATTCCAAGGAGATGGGGATCATGTGCATGAATATTTTTGGAGATGCAGACCTCATCATACAGCAGGTCAACAACGCTTTTTAGACAAAAAATATCAAATTCAAGGCCTACAGGGATGAGGTATGGAAACTCAGAGACTCCTTTATGTTTTTCAAACTATCATATATTCCTAGGGCATTGAATCACCTGGCTGATTCCTTGGTCGTCTTTGCAAGTCTTTTTGTTCCTCCTTTACCCCCTAAGCTCAGATATGATGTTTAGGTCAAGTACAGACCCTCTCTGCTAGACAATGTAAAATTTTGGAGGGTGTTCGAAAATGATGAGGAGCTTAGTAAATTCCTGCAGTTAGTAGATGAATTCTCTGACATACCCATAGACCAGGAAAACCTTAACATGGAGGAATCCAAACAGCTCAAGTTAAAAGATAAAGCAACTAAGCAGAATATTGTCCAACTGCCTAGCAACTACATACCCTAAGGTCTAGTACCATTGGAAGAACTATTTGATCACAATGACATCCCTTTCAAGCCAGCCAAAAGGCAGCTAGATCGTGCTATCCAAGAGCAAAACATAGGCAGCCAAAGCCATCCAAAACTGATAAATCTATCCACTGAGCTGATTGCTGGACAGAAGTCTGAATTTTGCATCTTGATAAAAGAGTTTGCTGATGTCTATGCATGGGAGTATAGTGACCTAAAAACATATGACACCAACATCATCCAACACAGGATTCCTTTGGAAAAAGACACCATTCCTTTCAAACAGAAGTTGAGACCCATCAGCCCTCCTCTATTACCAATGATTGAGAAAGAGATCCACAAACTCCTCAAAGCTAAGATCGGAATCCCCCTCAGGTATTCCAAGTGGATTGCAAATCTAGTAGTGGTAAGAAAGAAAAATGGAGAAATCAGGTTATGTGTGGATTTTAGAAACCTGAACAAGTGTTCCAAAAAATACAACTATCCATTGCCCAAGATGGAACATCTATTGCAGAAAGTATCGGGGGCCAGGTTCATGTCCTTCCTTGATGGATTCTCTAGATACAACCAGGTTGCTGTGCACCCATATGACCAAGAGAAGACTGCCTTTACCACCCCTTGGGGCACCTTCATGTATGCTAAAATTCCATTTGGGCTAATGAATGCTGGGGATACTTTTCAGAGAGCTATGGACCTAGCTTTTTTAGGGCTAAAAGATAAATTTGTGCTAATATATTTGGATGTCTTAACAGTTTACTCTCACAACCATCATGACCACTTGCAGCATTTAAGGAAGGTATTTCTAAAGTGCAGAAGGTATGGAATATCATTGAACCCCAAGAAGTCCCAATTTGCACTCAATGAAGGAAATCCCCTAGGCCACATAGTCTCAGCTGAAGGTTTAAAGATCAATCCAATGAGAGTGGAAGCAATCCAAAAACTATCAATACCAAGGTCAAAAAAAGACATTCAGTCCTTTTTAGGCAAGATAAACTTTGTCAGAAGGTTTATTCCAAATTTCTCCG
This sequence comes from Pseudotsuga menziesii, assembly GCA_001517045.1. Classification (NCBI taxonomy): domain Eukaryota; kingdom Viridiplantae; phylum Streptophyta; class Pinopsida; order Pinales; family Pinaceae; genus Pseudotsuga; species Pseudotsuga menziesii. The sequence goes on along the minus strand of LPNX010148075.1, from coordinate 74,023 downwards.
AGCTGGTAAAGCATATAACAGTCATGCTAAAAAAGGATGCAGAAATAAAGTGGACTAATCAAGCAAGAAACTCTTTTGAAGACATTAAGAAATCCATCATGGAGGCCCCAACCCTGATTAGTCCCGACTACACCAAGGGTTTTTACATTTTCTCTTTTACATCTTATGACACAGTGGCAGTTGTACTATTACAAAAGAATGATGAAGGTCTTGAACATCCAATTACTTTTTTCAGCAGAACCCTGAGAGATGCTAAGCTAAAGTATGACCCAATTGAGAAGCAGGCTTATGCTCTCATAAAATCTTTGAAGACTTTCAGAATCTACATTCTCCATGCAAAGGTCATTGCATATGCCCCTTCAGCTGCCGTGAAGGATGTTTTGACTCAGCCTGACATTGATGGGAAGAGAGCTAAGGAGATTGCCAAACTCATTGAGTTTGATGTAGAGGTGAAACCCACCAAGCTGGTAAGGGGATTAGGTCTGGCCAAACTCATGGCCAAAGAAAACTATGAACTGTTGGGAACAAATTTCACATGTGTCAAATCAGCAAAGGTGCAAACTATGGTAGCAGCGGAAACAGAAGTAAATCAAGATCAAAATAATAGTCCATCAGTAGCTGAGAACATATCTTCATGTGAGTGGTATTCAGGTATCATTCATTTTTTGCAAAAATTAGAAGTTTCTCCTGATCTCACTCCTAACCAAGAATGATCTCTTAAGTTGAAATCTATTAACTTTTGCATAATTGACAAACTGCTGTACTGGAGGGACCGGTTTGGGATTTTGTTAAGGTGTCTAGATAAAGAGGAAGTAGAACAGGTCATGCATCACTTTCATTCTAGTACATGTGGAGGCCACCACTACTGGAAAACCACAACCCACAAGATCTTAAGAGTAGGATACTATTGGTCAATCCTCTTTGCCGATGTATGAACTTTTGTAAGGGCCTGTGACCAATGTCAAAGATTTATAGGGAAACAGCAGATCAAATCCTTGCCCCTTAGGCCTGTTACAGTGAATGGGCCTTTCCAGCAATGGGGTCTAGATTTCATAGGACAAAATAAATCCATCTTCCAGTGGATAGTATAAATGGATCTTAGTAGCCACTGATTACTTTACCAAATGGATAGAAGCAGTACCCACCAGAAATGTCACTCATTAAGTCATCATGAGATTTTTATATGAGAACATATTCAGCAGGTTTGGTTGCCCAATAAGGTTAGTAACTAATAATGCACCAGCTTTTAAGGTTGGGGCATTAGTTAAAATGTGTGAATCAATGGGTATCCAACTGGTGCACTCCACATCCTATTACCCACAAGGAAATGGCCTCGCTGAGTCATCCAACAAAATCTTAGTCAGAATCATCAGGAAACTGTTAGAGAAAAAACAGAAAAGCTGGGATTCAAAGCTTAAGTTTGCTTTATGGGATGATAGGGTAACAGACAAAATATCCATAGGGACTTCTCCATTCAAACTAGTTTATGGCATTGAGGCCATCTTTCCTATACAGCTCATCCTTCTAGTGGCAAAGTTCTTTCAGGAAGAGGAGGATGAACCAAATGATATGGTAAGAAGGATGATGGATTTGGTAGAATTACAGTAAATAAGGGAGCAAGTTGTAGGAAAATCAAAAGCTCATCAACAAAGGACAAAGGGCATGTTTGACAAAAGAGCAAAGGCAGACAACTTTCATGTTAGAGATTGGGTCCTCAAGTGGGATGTTGTCAGACAGGACAAGGGGAAACATGGAAAATTCAACTCTTTGTGGATTGGCCCTTTTGTGATAGCCCAGGTACATAAAAATAACACCTTCAAGTTGCAGAGTTTGGAAGGTGAAGAGATATTTGATGGCCCAGTAAATGGGCATTTCTTGAAGCTCTATTTTATTTGAGTCTCTGAGGCTTTATCATTGTAAATTAGTAGATAGTAGGTTTTTTTGTTTTTATAATAGACTCCATGCCCAATGTAACAATAAAGGATAGTGTTAAGTTATACTTAGTTGCTTTTAGGGAAATGCATTTTGGTCTGGGGTTCTTGGGACCTCACCAGGAGGTTTCCATCCCCAAGTAGGATCCAAATGTTATCTCCCAAAATAATTTATTTTCGTATGAAGAATTTTATTCACACAATGAGGGATATGAAAGTCACTAACAGTTTGAAAGCCTCTATTTTTTATGAAAATTTTAGAAAGATGTAGCTTTTGGTGGCTTGGGCGAGGATCAGAACATCTCATTAGCCACCGAAAGTTGGAAGATAAATAATAGATGGAAAACCTTTTCAGTGGTTAGGCATATTGCTAAATCTTTTAACTACCATTGGAACATTTTTTAACAGCGATCAGAGGTTTAGTCCTCTGCGGTGTTGAAATATTGTAACTTAGAAGAATATTCTATATGTATATTTTTGTGGTCCCCGATGGTCCTACTGGGAGAACCACTTGTATTACATTGTACATCGATGATCCTAATCGAAAGAACTAATAAGAGTCGTGAGGTAGTCCCCTCTAATTGTAAAGGTGGGTCATTAGCACCCTAGTGTGGTTACTTGAGCCTACATGTGTAACTCGAGCCTACATGATTTAACTTGAGCCTACATGTCAAATGAGTTAACTTAAGTGGACAGATGAATATAAATAGAGGTGTAGTGCTCCTCATTTGTGACACACACACACTTACTTGTGTAGCGCATTAGTGGAGAAGAGAAGAGTAGCTGGAGAAGGAGGAGGATCAGGCTTTGATCTCCTTGTTGGTTTTACCTTTTATCTTTTTGGGGCATCTATATTGAGGAAGATTTTGTTGGGTTTTTACCTTTAGGGTTTTCCCAGGATAAATCTTTGTGTTCCTTTTGTATGTTTGTTCTTGTCTATCTTTCAGTGATCCTGTTTATATGCTTTTGTTATGAATTCGAAACGAAATACTAATGATCTAGCTTAGCATATGAAAATTTAACATGGTATCAGAGCCACTCTGAAAGAAGACATTGTGCAGCTACAGAATCTAGGGCTTCTTACTTTTTGGGTCTCTATCCACAATTGATCAGCAAAAAAAGGCTATACTAACTCTCCATTGAAGGGCGCATCTTTCTGTCGAAGCGGAATTCGATTCCAAGCATTTTCAGTTTTGGTGTGGAAAATTAGGGATTTCTACCTAAGAGGAATTTTTGAGTGAGCCTAGCATAGGATTTTTCTCCTCATCAAAATCTAATTTTAGGGACCTGGATCAAGAAATTTGGTTGGGTGAAACTCTGGGAAAGTCAAACCCTAGTTTGACCCCGAGCTAGAAAAACCCTAAATACTAAAACTGCTAATTTTTGGTACTTTCTCTATATTCAGAGATTTGAGAAGGCTCCGGAGTTGAAAATTGCAGAGGACGAATATGCAATCATGATGTACACTTTATCCAAAATTTAGCCTCATATTCGCTATATTCTGGGATATATGATCCCTCCACGTTAGGGTTCCAGCCTCTTCCAGAATTCATCCCTAAACAGGACACCTGGGGAAAATTGCTATATCTTGGGATACAGAAGTCCAAATGGAATTCTTGAAGATGTTCTAGAAATATCACGGACATTAATTTCTATGATCCGAATATTAGACTCAGAATATGAACCAGTGACACGTGGCATGCTATACAACTTCGTTGTTCTGAATAGTCCTGTAACAGGTCACCTTGGGAAAAGGATCATCAATCCCAATTGGTGAAACCAATTCTGATGAAACCTATGGTGTTGGATCAGGGACATGCGAGGCTACCTCAGTGAATTATTTCAGACATAGAGGAGCATTAATTTCAGAGATATCACAAATATAGTGACAGGAATTTATGCAGAAGAAATTGGAAAACTAGGGCTTCCTGTTCCGGGAGCTTCCCTCCACTGTTTTCAGAAAATGAGTACATTGGACAGCTCCATTTGAATAGATATATATTTCTATCCAGTAAGATCTAAAATATTCCAAGTTTTGAAAATTAGGGTTTCTCTGACAAACCTATATCAGCTAGCTCTAGAAGCAGGACAGACACCTCAAATCAGTAAGATCTAATCTTTTGCTATTTGCATTTGAGGTTCTCATTTCAAAGTGATCTATCACATCGGCTTGATGGTAAGCTTGGTAAAGTTTACAACTTCCAAGCATGGAAGTATTTGATCTCTATGAAGAAAATGAATTGGACACCTTCATGAGTGGAGAGGTTCCAATTCCATACGGAGATGAGGCTCAAAGCCTTACACAAGAAGAACTTGATCAAGGCCAAAAACATCATTGTTGATTCAATCACAGATCAACTTGTACCACAAGTGTCTTTCCTAAAGACACCAAATATGTTTGATTCCTTGATCAAGCTATTTGAAGATAAGAACTTAAATCAGAAGATGGCTTTGAGAAAATAGTTGAAGAATGTGAATATCCAGAATGCAGAACAACTTGAAGCGGTAGAAGAAGAAGTGAAGAATACATAAGTGGTGATAGCCACCTTGAATGGCCTCCCAGGATCATGGGATTCATTCATGCAAAGAATGTATGCTAGAAGGAAGTAATTGCTTTTAGCTCGACTCATAAGAAGAGAAGAAGAAGATGGGAGCAATTGAAGATCAAGCTCTCACCATTCAAAGAAGATCCCTCAAGCGATGAGGAATATGAAGAACTCAATTCTTGAAGAACCTCTTATTCATCTTATAATTTGGATAATAAATTATGATTTTCATGAATGAAGAAGATAATAAAGTAGAATGATCAAGATGGAGTCTACCCACGAAACAAATAAAAGATAAGTATTCAATTGTCATTTCATGATATTTTTTTGTTATATGTTTGATTATATTCAGTTGATGTGTTATGCATGATAGATTGTTTGCATTAATGATTGTATACTACTAATATGCATGTGATGGGTAAGTAGCTCATGGTGCTATACAACTCTCCATTGCTACTTATCAAACCTCCTTGCTGACATATTGGATTAGTGCACAATCTCAATTATGTCATGGTAGAGATGGAAGGCATCTAGAAAGTTTATGTGAGATATGGATGAATGTTGTATTGACTAAACAATTGCACGATGCATAAGAATTTGTCATTATGCATATTTTTTATGAAATAGTTCTAACGATGCAACTGGTGCATTTGAATTTTGAATTGTAGGAAAGGTCCTGTACAACCTCCTACAAGAAAAGAAGGATGAGACTTGTTCCGAAGAACTAGTGATGACAATTCAAGATTCACTCCAATAAACGTGAATTTGAAGCTCCCAAGGTCATAGACACCATGACGAAAGAAAGATCTTCAGAGAGTGGTAGATCCACCTTGAAGGATGAAGACCACCATGGGTACAAGAGATAACTCAAGATGAAGAAAAGAATGCTATGAAAGAATCTATGATCAAAGAATAACAGTTGATCATGGGGAATGATGTATATGATATGATGGATCTACAAGAACAAGTGTACAAAGCAAGGTTCATGATTTTCCCCAGAAATAATAGACTATGACATGACATAGTCTATTGACCAGTATATATCAAGCATAGAACCACCTGTACAGAATGAAGAGGGAAGATGATACTCCACTTCAGGGGGAGTGACTCCAGAAAATTATATCTCAGTTCGACATGGTACAACATGATGGATAGCTTCGTGATGGATTGAGACTTTACCAAGAGTAAAGTGGGTTCCAACCTTCAAGGTTGAATGCAGAAGACTAGGATATGTTGATGACTTGAGAAGACAAACTCATAGAAGAATTTATGATACTAGAATGATGTTTGGGATATAGTACTCAAACCAGAAAGAAAGAATGTGGTATCTTCCAAATGGATTTGCAAGATAAGATATGTTTCTAATAGAAGTAAGGTAAGACTTGTGGCTAGAGGTTTCTATTAGAAAGAGGGAATTAATTCTAAAGAGACACTTACTCTAGGAAGCAAGGTACACTTCCTTCAAAACTATCATGGTAGTTTCTTCCATGATGAAGTAACGACAAGCCTTCCTTAATGGTATGATTGAGGAAGAGTTTTACATCGAATAGTCACGAGGATTTGAAGTTCAAGACAGATGGAATCAAGTATGCAAGTTGAAGAATGCCCTCTATGGCCTGAAGCAAGCTCCCAGAGCTTGGTATGGAAGAATAGATAGTTTCTTGATGAGCATGGGATTTTCCAAGAGTAAATTCGATCCTAACCTTTCCTACAATGTTGTAGAAGATGAAACTGTCATTCTATTACTATATGTGGATGACTTACTCTTGACAGGGAATGAGAAACAGATCATGGAAAGTAAGAAGAAACTAGCAGAATAATTTGAGATGAAAGACCTTGGGTTAATGCATTATTTCCTAGGTCGGGAAGTATGGCAAAGTTCAGAAGGAATATTTATCAACCAAGGAAAGTATGCGGTAGAGATATTGAAGAGATTCAATATGTTGGAATGCAAAGTCATGGCCACACCCATGGACTCCAACCTGAAGCTGTTAGCTGATGACTCATTAGAGTTAGTGGATGTGACTCACTATATACAGATCATTGGGTCATTGATGTACTTAACAAATACCAGACCAAACATTTTTTTTGCTGTGAACACCTTAAGTCAATATCTTGTTCAACCAAGATGGGTTCACCTAGTAGCTGCAAAACATGTGATGAGATATCTGAAAGGGACTATAGACTTTGGTCTATACTATGATGGTAGCCATGAATATAGATTGTATGGCTACACAGATGCAGATTGGGTTGGAAGTATCTTAGACAGGAAAAGCACATCAGGTAGATGCTTTTGTTTGAGGTCTGCTATGAGTTCATGGTTTAGCAAGAAACAGTCCAGTGTTTCTCTTAGCACGGTTGAAGCAGAATACATAGCAGATTGCTCTACTAAGTTGTGAAGCCATATGGATTCAAAAGCTGATATCAAGTCTCTTTGACCTGAAGATGGACACTACAATGACTCTATGTGATAACCATAGTTGTGATGACAAAGAACCCTGTGCTCCGACGTAACATGTAGAAATCCGATATTTCTACATACAAGATAAGATGCAGATGATGATACTATAGATGTAGATGATGGTGATTCAGTATTTCTATAACTGAATATAGAGATGATGATGTTTCAGTATTCCCATATTGAAGATATAGATGATGATGATTTCAGTATTCCCATATTGAAGATATAGATGATGATGATTTCAGTATTCCCATACTGAAGATATAGATGATATTTCAGTATTTACATACTGTAGATACAGATGATGGTGATTCTATATTTCTATACTGAATATAGAGATGATGATTCTTTCAGTATTTCTATACTGAAGATATAGATGATGATGCTTTCAGTATTCACATACTGGAGATACAGATGGTGATAGTTCAGTATTCACATACTGAAGATGTAGATGATGATCGTTTGGATGATGATGTACTGACGAAGCCTTTGCCTCGAGTAGAGTTCAAACACTTTCGAGACAAGATTGGTGTTGTTTAGAAAGACCTTCCTCGAAAGGGGGAGTAGTGATGTTGCAGTGGGATTGTATCATCCCTCGGCATTTGCCCTAAAGTGATCCGGATACCTCGGTCCTTGAGAATGAAGAGGGATTGTATCATCCCGGGACATCTGTCCACAATAGACCCAGTGACCTCGGTCCTCGAGAACGTGGTGGGATTGTATCATCCCTAAGCACTTACCCTAAAGTGATCCAGAGACCTTGGTCTTTGAGAATGAAGAGGGATTGTATCATCTCGGGACATCTGTCCATAATAGATCTGGTGACTTCGGTCCTTGAGAATGCGGTAGGACTGCATCATCCTTGGACATAGTGCTAAAGTGATAGGGACTGATTCTACTGTAATCAATCCAGTGGCTTCGGTTCTCGATAATGTGGTAGGATTGCATCATCCTTGGACATAGTCCTAAAGTGATAGGGACTGATTCTCCCGTAATCAATCCAGTGGCTTTGGTCCTCGAGAATGTGGTAGGATTGCATCATCCTTGGACATAGTCCTAAAGTGATAGGGACTTATTCTCTTGTAATCAATCCGAGGGCTTCGGTCCTCAAGAATGTAGTAGGATTGCATCATCCTTGGACATAGTCCTAAAGTGATAGGGACTGATTCTCCCGTAATCAATCTGGTGGCTTTGGTCCTCGAGAATGTGGTAGGATTGCATTGTCCTTGGACTTAGTCCTAAAGTGATAGGGACTAATTCCCCCGTAATCAATCTGGTAACTTCGGTTGTCGAGAATGTGGTGGGATTGTATCATCCCTGGACTTTAAGTCCAAAAGTGATCCAAAGACTTTTTGTCTTTGAGTTGTGGATTGCAAGTTGTTGCTGATGATAATGATTTCGTACTAATCGAAATATCAGAGTATGATGATGATGACGTAGTGATCGAAAGATCAGCGTATGATGACGTACTGATCGAAAGATCAGAGTATGATGATGACGTACTGATCGAAATATCAGAGTATGATGATGATGACATACTGATCGAAAGATCATAGTATGATGATGATGACGTACTGATCTAAAGATCAGAATATGTAGATGATGTTTCTGATCGAAAGATCAGAATATGATGATGATGTTTCTGATCGAACGATCATAGTATGTTGATGATGTTTCTGATCGAAAGATCAAAGTATGATGATGATGTTTCTGATCGAAAGATCAGAATGTGATGATGATTATGATCGACAGATCAGAATATGATGATGATGATGTTGCTGCTGATCGAAAGGTCAAAGTGTTGATGATGATATTGTTGATCGAGAGGTCAAAGTGCTGAAGATGTTGCTACTGATCGAAAGGTCAAGGTGCTGAAGATGTTGTTGCTGATCGAAAAGTCAAAGTGTTGAAGATGTTGTTGATTGAAAGGTCAAAATGCTGAAGATGTTGTTGCTGATCAAACAATCAAAGTGCTGAAGATGTTTCTGATCGAAAGGTCAAAATGCTGAAGATGTTGTTGCTGATCGAACAGTCAAAGTGTTGAAGATGTTGCTGATCGAAAGGTCCAAGTGCTGAAGATTTCATTGCTGATTGAAACATCAAAATGCTGAAGATGTTGCTGATCAAAGCAGTCAAAGAATCAATGATGATGAAGACTAAATATTGAAGATGAAGACTACATGATGTTGAAAAGATTCCAATGATTTATAGATGTGTTACCCTGCTGATGTTGATGATGTCCCCTATATCTACTCTTGTTGTTGTTGATGTTGTTGTAGAATACCCTTCTCGTTAAGGGGGAGTGTTGAAATATTGTAACATCAAAGAATATTATATATGTATCTTTTTGTGGTCCCTGATGGTCCTACCGGGAGAACCGCTTGTATTACATTGTACCCCAATGATCCTAATCAGAAGAACTAATAAGAGTCATGAGGTAGTCCCCTCTAATTGTAAAGGTGGGTCATTAGCACCCCAGTGTGGTTACTTGAGCCTACATGTGTAACTTGAGCCTACATGATTTAACTCGAGCCTACATGTCAAATGAGTTAAATTAAGTGAACAGATGAATATAAATAGAGGTGTAGTGCTCCTCATTTGTGACACACACACACTCACTTGTGTAGCGCATTAGTGGAGAAGAGAAGAGTAGCTGGAGAAGGAGGAGGATCAGGCTTTGATCTCCTTGTTGGTTTTACCTTTTATCTTTTTGGGGCATCTATATTGAGGAAGCTTTTGCTGGGTTTTTCCCTTTAGAGTTTTCAGAGGATAAATCATTGTGTTCCTTTTGTATGGTTGTGCTTGTCTATATTTCAGTGATCCTATTTATATGATTTTGTTATGAATTCGAAATGAAATACTAATGATCTAGCTTAGCATATGAAAATTGAACATACGGCACCGATGTTTCATAGGTTTCGTTTTCTGTGGCACCGCCATTACAGAGAATCTAGTGGTTTAAAGTTCTGACTTGGAAATTAGTGAGTTGAACCATCGAGACTATGGCAGCGTTTCGGTCTAAGGTGTCGATGAGATAGAGGATAGAGCTTTCGATTTTTTATCATGAAGTTAGTGATTTAGAGCTCTGACACTGCAGTAGCAATCAAACAAGTAGTTCTGACACGTTAATTATTACAGCTTCTGATCGCCGACGAGCTAGGGATGGAAAGCACCGATACATTGAGACTTGGGGTGCCGATGGGCTAGAAGACAAAGCTTCTGATCACTGATAAAGAAAATGTCATGATGTTAGTCATTTGAGGATCCAAAACAGTGGCAGCATAGAGAACTAAAGCTCTAATTCATCTTCTATTGACCTCCGATAGCGATAAAGCAAAATCGTCGATAATTAAAAAATATAAAGTTTTGAAAAAGTAAGACAAAAGAGATAGCACGCATTGGTGAAGTAAAGCTGAAAGTTTCTACAGTGTTGGTGGTATAAAGCACTAAAATGCTGCTAAAGTCACGTATCAAAAATCATAACCACTACTTAATAAGGCGTCGAAGCTTGAAAACACTAACCATCAGCAAGATAGTCCACTAAGGAGCCGCAACGGTGGGAGACAGAATGAATACGGGTTCTGATTAATCAATAGAAAATCATCGACGATCAAAAGAACTAAGGACTATAGATCGACAAGATAGTCCACTAAGGAGCCGCAACGGTGGGAGACAAACTGACTATGGGTTCCGATCAATCAATAGAAAATCATCGGCGATCGAAAGAACTAAGCACTACAGATCGACAAGATAGTCCACTAAGGAGCCGCAATGGTGGGAGATAGAATGACTGCGGGTTCCATGACAATAGAAACTCGTCGGCAATCGGAAGAACTAAGGGCTATAAATCGGTGATTTAAAGCTAATCATCTCTACAGTGTCAGTAAGGAAACATACAAGGCCTCTGAACAATGACAAAAATTATTTCGACAGTGATAAAACTAGTTTGTTTCACCTCCAAAACAATAGCAGCATTTCGGTCTAGGGTGTCGATATCCTAGAAGACAGATCTTCTGATCGGTGACCGTGGCACCAAGGTAGAAAATTATGGCGGATTAAACAAGAAGGGTCACTTTAGTTAAACACCGAGACACTGGTTGTTGGTGGAAATTTCACACTGAACCAGCAGTGGTGATTATTAGCGAATGTTGTTGTTATTTAGTATTCAATCAGTGAACTAGATCTTCACAATAGATAGACAAATAGTTATCAAGGGTTTGAATCCCTAATCTGAGAAAAATATCACTTTCAAGTATTTTTGTGTAAACAGATCAGATTTTCAGGATCTGTCATTTCTGTAGAAGGCTATGCCCATGATTTATTTTATAATAATGGTTCAACTTTAGGGATTTGTAATCCTATTCTATTGTCAAGCGGCTCATCTTGTTTATTCTAATTGTAAGCTCTTTTATTATGAGTTGTTCATCCATCATCTTTATCTTTACTGTACTTATGCCTGAATGTGCATTTAGGTAATTTTCAAGTTGATTAATAGCTAATAGTTGTCATCCTATTGGTGAGTTAATGTGATTTGATTTATAAGTACCATCCTTGTCAGGATTTATCCATTTATATGCATCTGTTTTGTATGTAAGTCTGCCATCTTGATGAGTTCTGCATCCCTGCACCTTATTTTCAAACTACTGAACAAGTTGTAACTAAAATCCTTGTGATTGAGTGAGCTTCATGCATGTCTTGAGAGTGGGAGGTTATATAGGTCACCTGATTTGATCCATATCAGAAAACCCTAAAAAAACATTTTGAGTTACCAGGCATCCTCGAGCTACAACCTAGAGGAGTTTCCTAGAGTGATAACACATTGTTTCCAAAGTTCTAGAGAAAGGGGCCTATGAGCTCGTGGACTATGATGGAATCCCCTTAGGAATACCTCACAATGGGTTGTACCTAAAGAGGTACTATGCCTAGATTTGTCTTGTATACTATCTTGTATATATGTATATTGCTTGACTTTTTAGCGTGCTTAAGTATTTTCAATATGGTTTTGAGTTTAGTGTCCAAATCTGTTTATACCATGTTTTTCTCATGCAGAACAAATGACTTTCTATGGCTTGGCTGATGGTGCTTGCTGCCACACCTTGAATCTTGCCTCAACTTCTTAGGTTCTCTATTCCCCAGCTCATGATTTGGTTAGTTTAGGAGCGATTTGTATTGGTCTAGCTACCAACAATATCGCCGAGTATCAAGCAGTCATAGGTCTTCTAACTGAAGCTTCCTCTCAAGGCGTTCATAACTTGGTAGTTTTTATGGACTCACAACTAGTGGTTTGTGATTTAAATCATGTCTACACCATTAGGAATTCCGTGCTTCTCTGTCTCTTCTGGAGAGTACGTTTATTGGAAAGGTCATTTGAAGCCATTACGTATAGGCATATCCTTAGGGAAGACAATATAGTTGCTGACTCATTGGTAAATTACATCCTAGACTGGCATATTGCCCATTCATGACATGAAAATCAAACATGGTTCACTGTAAATAAACTGTAAAAAGACACATAAAACTCATGTAAATACATTTTCCATTTGACACATATAAACACCAAAAGTAAAAAGTCTATATATATATATATATATATATATATATATATATATAAGTGTTTTACAAAAAATAGGTCACGAGACCTCATCTAAAGCACTCAAGATTTCAGGAAAAACATCATCATACAAAATCCTGAAGCTATACATCAACTTTCAGTAGTACATCATGCGGCCTATCATCTAGTGGTGCTTGTGGTAGCACATGACGGCTCGGGATACTCTGCGTAGCAGTCTACTGAAACGACCTAGTACTCCTACAGTGGTCCTTTGATACCTCAAGGGGAGGTCGTCGATCGACACATCTGGTATGTATAGGGTTAACCTCTCTAGGTTCTCCTCTAGTTCCCCCATCACATCATCACCCTGTGGAACAAAATGAGCTCCTGCTCACCTGTCCAGTGGGGAAGATCCTCCAGGTCGTGCTGCTCTGACATCTGCATGAAAACATTTAAGTCTAGTGACTACACATAAAAAATATAAAACATTAAAACACAAAAACACAATTTCCATTTTAGGTTTTTGTTTCTTACCAATGTCGCCCCACTATGCACCAGGTGGAAGCGGTAGATCAGGGTCGCCCCTGAAATCAATACCCATATGTGTAGTCCTCAACCATGAGGAGCTGGTCTCTCAGCCATTGAAAAAATGGGTCTCCAAACTTTAGCCTACACCCACGAGCTCCTGTGTGGGCCATTATCTGAACCCACCTCAGAATGCGAGGGTCTCTCACCCTCAACTCTGTGAATACTACCTGGGGTCTCAGTTGGGGGACCCACTAAAAAATGAAACATGCTAAAATGGATCCGAAACCAAACTGCTTCAACTCTCCCTGTCGACACTTGGTCATTTGGTCTTTGAAAATTGGTAATAATGCCTCCTCCCAGTTCAATACTATGGGTTCCATAGCCTCTATAGCATAGAGCATTTGTGCTCTAGAAACCTGATGAGCTCCTTGGCTCCTTTCTAACCTCTGCATGGTAAATAATATTGTGCGAAGAGGGCTATCCACCACCACCTTGATGGGAATTTTCTTCCCTGATGTTCTAGTCCCTAGAATATAGTGGTGATTTATCAATTTCTGGGTGGTGATGTCCCCTCCATGGGAACCAGTCAACGAGATAGGAGCACCCTGTCTCGATAAGCCTGTCAAGAAGTAGATATCTTCTACTTCAATTGTCAACATGTGAGCTCCCACCTCAAAGTATTGTTGCTCCGAATTCCACATGTGGAGAATATGTTCCAGTAAACGCTCATGTGACACCATGCTAGGTGTGCGGAAGAATTTCAGAAAACCACAGTTCCTCAACGCGGCTATACACCCGGTGTTTCTTTCGACAAAATCATCATCATCATCATGTTGCCTCTCTTTCTAGATAACCATTTTTTACCAATGGAAACCTACCAAAAAAAATCATAATGCTAATTAGAAACATAATCAACCTTTCAAATCATCAAAAATCATGTATTTTGGCTTGCCCACATCTTTTTCTTTACCCATGGCAAGCACTGCCTGAGTCTCATTGAGAATAGGTGGTGGCACCACCTGAGTGAAGAGTATTTGGCATGATTCCTATGGGGTACTACTTATCCCACAAGGGATAAGAGTGGTGCCCATGTTTGAGGTTTTAGGGCTCGCTCAAGCTGCCCAAAACTTCACCAAAAATAAAAAATGAATACATGAAATGAAAAGAGTGAGGTTCAAGCTCTTACTTGGCTCTAACGACATGTAAATCGGATGGTAGATGCTCCTGGAATCACCAACTGAAAATATGGCTAAGAAACTTCTCCAAGGGCTCTCCATTGTTGGTAAATGGTAAAATGTTTTGTTTTTTACTATTTGGGTGACTTTTATAAACATTTTAGGGCTTGACATATCATAGTTTTGTTTTAAAACCATTTATTACAAGAAAACTATTAGTCATTATCCTTAAATTTCATTTATTGGAGAGTTTAATGGTTGTTTTTAAGTCATTGCAGGAACAAGAGCGGTAACAGTAAAAGTTTTGGGGAGTTTGTTTTTGTCTTTTTCGTACTACCATAAAATGGAAAAAGTCTTTTGAGTATTTATTGAAACACTTTGGTCATGCTCTCAAAACTTAGCATCAAAGGTCCGAGTTATTTTCTAATTCTTTTCAGACTTGTAAAATCCCTCTTCATGAAAAGAGACCTAATGGAGTCCTATTTAAAATCTTTTAGGGCTCCTTAAATACGAAAAGATTGTCGAGTGATCTTGTCTTCTTCACGCTCGTTAAAGTACTTGAAGAGTCATTCATCTAATGGTAGGTTATCACTTTTTCAGTTCAGATGAACTATTTATGAAAAAGGACCCTTTGGATTCTTCTTCCATTGTCGTTCAGACTCTCTAAACATGAACAATACCGAGTTAAATTTAATTTGACTCATTAAATTAAACATTGAGAGACCCTCTTTTGGGAACAAACCCGTCCTCTCTCAGGTTCATAAAATAGATGAGTTTGGACTTGTCTTCGGAGAAGCTACAAGGAGTGTTTATTACCCTCTTTGGAATCATAAAAATGAAAATAGCCACTCATCAGTCATGACGGGGAAATTAAGGGAAGGGAATCAATTCATTTTGCAAATAAATGGAATTTTTTCGTTACCTTTGAACATGGCACTTGTCTGCATTTCATTCAATCAATTGGGTATTCAGCTGGCTTGCAAGTCTATCCAATTTCATGAGACATATCACTCCTTCAAGTCTTCTTGAAAGAATACATTGCCTTCTGTCATATCATGTATCTGTCTAGTCTAGTCAATGCTGCCAAGTTTATAAGTCATGCCGCCCAATGTTCAAAAGGAAGTTGAAAATTTTTACCTCTACAGTCAAAACAACCTTTGTGTTAGTACTTTTGAGTCAGTCTTATGGTTACCTTATTCACATCATTCATGTATCAATGCAAGATTCATCATGGCCCTCCTTTGATGAGACTATTCCTGTCAAAATCAACTCATCATCCAAGAAATAGTCTTAGAAACAAGTTTAGTACCTTGAGATCTATATGCCTCAATGACAAATTCTCTCACTATTGACATAGGTTCACATCATTGACCTTTGATCGATAGAGTTGACTGGGTGTTCGACATCAAGACATCTATTCACACTCAGTTGATTGTTCTAGGGTACCTTGGGAATCATTGACATTAATGATGATCTCCCTCGCACTTGTTAATGGTTCACATCATTGGTTGGTAATAAAGTGGTTTCTACCATGTTTGACTTCATAACATTGTAATCACATGGATAGAATCATACTTTGTGGAAGACGACACGAAGACCCTGGGTATTGGTTCAGCACTCATTACTTTCCCCAGGTCGTGATGGAGTTTTGTATGTCAAGCATGGATCCACATTTGTATGGTCATGGCTATGCTCAAATTTTCGTGTGTATGACATAGATCTACGTTGTATTTCTGGTAGCTATGTCCAAGTTTGAGTCCTCTATCACATGGATCTATGTTGTATTCTAGTAGCCATGGTTGTTCATTCCTCTCATGGATCTGCCTTGTATTGATCTACAGCCATGAGTTGGTTACATTTATTTATGAGTCAAAAATATTGATGTATTGCATATGCCTACTCAATGACACTCTCCGATCAAGCTGACTCTTACCTCGAAGTGATAACTTGTTCTCTCAAAGATCTCACCTATTGTATCCCTCTAGCCTCATGCTTTGGGGGGCATTCTGTTATACCAAAATCCTTTCATCTACATGTGATAAGATCCTTAACGCTTCTATTTTCCCTCAATCCCAAACCTAGAGTGGAAACAGTGCTCTGGATGTCAATTTTACATTAAAAAAACCGTAGCACCACTTTTTCCCTTTAGCTTATGAGCAGTACCTTATGCGCACCGCCTGAGTCCTGTTGCAGATAAGTGGTGCCAACACATTTGTGATTTGTTCTTGAAGCAATCCTTACCTACACCACTCTATCATAAAGGTATATAAGCGGTACCCTTGGTAAAAGGTGAAAAAAGAAGCTTCACGGAGCTTCTAGATCAAAATCTTCATGGATAGCCTTATCCCTACTCACCTGGGTCAGTTAAGCTCGAGATCCATGCTTTGGGGATCTCATGGCCACCTCACCCACCAATCTCTCAACCAT
Organism: Pseudotsuga menziesii; assembly: GCA_001517045.1. Classification (NCBI taxonomy): domain Eukaryota; kingdom Viridiplantae; phylum Streptophyta; class Pinopsida; order Pinales; family Pinaceae; genus Pseudotsuga; species Pseudotsuga menziesii. Next base: position 57,404 of record LPNX010148075.1, on the reverse strand, counting down.
TTTTATCCTTTTGAGCCCTATAAATACAAGCTCATACCCCATGGTTGAGGAGGAGAATTGAATAGTAAAGTTATGCTGTTGAATTGACTGTCTGGCCTAATCCATCAGAGAGCACAAGAGAGAAAGTTGGAGCTATCGGGGATGAGGTGTTTGTCTTGTGAAGGAGTTTGTCGACACTAAGGCACATGGTTCTAAGATCTTTCATTTATTTTCTAATGCAAAGTTGATTTCCTTCCCACATATCTATTGCATTGATCTCGCATATATGTTATTGGATTCCTTAGTCACTAGTATGAATGTGTAGGTAATTTTCTAGTAGCTTTGATGTCTTTGCATGTTTGATATGTTCTACAGGTACACAGACTCTTTATCAAAGCATCATTCCAGGTGTCTATAACATTTGGGGAAGTTTCTCAACCTTTGGCGTTCACTCATTTGTTCTGGATCTGAACCATTCAGACTAGAGGAACAACTTCTGTCCGCAGAAGGTGCAATATTCCTAACAACACAATGTTTCCATGTGACCATTTTAACACACCTCATTCCCTAAAGGTGCTCATGATCTATCATAACCAGACATTAATCCCATTGTTTCTATAACCTAATCCCGAGAAGGAACACCTAAAAATACCCAAACGAAAGGGCATACTAAGCACAAAACCTAAGAAAAAGCCAAGAGACCATATTACGGGGAAGAAATATAGATCAGCAATGGTAGGAAAAGAATAAAGCACTAGGTTCATGTGAGCAGGAATATTTCACCTTCTACGGACAGTAAGGTTTTCCACTGGTCTGAATGGTTCAGATCCAGAAAAAATGAAGGGCAAAGGTTGAAGACCCTCCCTGGACACCGTAGATACCTGGAATGTGATGCTTCGATAGTAACCATGTGTACCTACAATCAGATTAAACATACAAACACATCAAATCTTCCAGAATATAATATACTGATCCATGTTAGTGACTAAGGAATCTAACAACATATACATGTGAAATCAAACAACAACAATAATGTGGGATGAAAATGATCTTTGCATTAAGGTAAAATGGAGAAGTTTACAACCAATTAATCCTTAGTGTTGACATGCATCTCCATGAAACCAAACACTTTCATCCCCATAAGCTCCAACTTTGCTCTCTATGCTCTCCAATGGCTTGGGCCAAGTGATCAATCCAACAGCATAACAATACTTCAATGGTTCTCCCCTCAACCATGGACATGAGCTTGCATTTATAAGGCTCAATGGATAGGAATGGTTGAAATATTTATGGATGAGGTGGCCTCTAAGATCCTAGGATGGTGGATCTTGAGCTCAACTGGCCCACAATGATAGGGATAAGGGAGGACACAAGGCTCATGATCTAGAATCCTCGAGAAACTTCTCTTTTTCTCATTTTACCCAGGGTACTAATTTTCTCCTTCAATGACAAAACGGTTCAGGTAAGAAACGCTTACGGACTAAGGGCCATAAGCGGTGGCACCGCTTGTGGCTAACAAGGGATAGGCAGTGTGAGCAAGGTACCGCTCATGGATAAAGGGGAAAGCGCAGTGCTGAGCATTTTTGTGAAAGATTGAAAAATGGTATGGATTCCCACTCCAAGTGCTGGGATTAAGGGAAAATATGTATGTTAAGAGTCTTATCACATGATGGTGATTGGATTTTGGTATAACAGTTCACTACAAGTACGATGTGGTTTCCATGGCTACTGATGTCTTTGTTTGTTAAACTACCCAGTATTAAAGAAATACAAAGTTTTAAAACTTCAACTTTTAAACCAATAATAATCCATGAGGTACGGGAGCTTACCTCTCAAACTCTTACAGGTCGTGGAATGTAACCAATCCGACAGGGCTGTGAAATGTCCTTCAGCGTTTTGATAACGAGGTCGAATGACATTTTGTGATAAAAAAAACTTGGTTGTATTTATAGAAAAAATGGAAAAAAAAGTCATAAATGCGTTGATTGGGCTCATAAATGCGGTGGTTGGGCTCATAAAACAGTCTCGGTCATTGTGAATAAAATAGAGACGTTGACAGTTTTGACGACACTTGTTGAGTCACTCCAATGGTATCAGTGTCACTATCATGTTTTCTCTTGTGTCGTATTACACGACTATTTTGGTCAATGCTACCGGAGTTTCCTTTTCTTTTCAATCTGTGATTGTTTCGGCGTAATTCCCCAAGTTCCATCCGAATGTTTCAGCAACACTTACCAAGTTCCTCTGATGAAATATTCTAGCACTTGGCTTATTGTAAATCTCATCTTTAATGCCGACCATTTCGGTGGATTTTTCTGAGTTTTCCTGAAAGCTCAGTGTTTGTCACTCAGTTGACGTCATTCACCAAGTTCTTCCGATCATTTCGGTGACGTTTCATGAGTTTCCTCTGATGATGTCGGAAAAATTTCTTGCATTACACCAAAAAGGAGAGAGACAAAAATTGTCTTTTGATCCAACCGACCATTTCGGATGAACTCGTTGAGTTCCACCAATACATTGGAGCAACTAGCCAAGTTCCTTCGATATGTCAGAGAAAAACTATGAGTTTTACTTAGCCAAAACTTCTTTTGGTCAATCCCTAAGAAAAAGTAAGTTTTCAGGGTGGACTTCTTTGAGTTAGAAAATTAGTCTAAGTAGCATTTAAACAAATTAGAAGGAGGGGCCCTAAAATACCAAAAAAATTGGGGAAGCAGTTGCAGAAGCAACAGTTGGTGACTAGCTGGTGAGCACAGATCTTTGGAAATCAAGACTACTACAAGGTACTGGATTCTGAGTATGCAACAATCTTTTCAATATGTTCCCCAAAATTCTTTAAAATTCCAGACTTATCTAGGGATATAACTTTCATGCATCACATTGGTCGTCACTTTTGGGAGTAGGGTAACCAAAACTAGGAGTCTTGATAACTCTCCTGGAGCCAAAGTATGAAATTCATTTTGCCTCCGTATTTTAGTTGCCACTAGATATGACTCCATAGGATTGTAACAGAGTCACACATACTTATTAGTTTGTTCCTCATTCCCATGCTATAAGCATTCTTTTGATGTGTTCTTTATGAATGAAATGTGTCTTCTGAGTCTTCCTTGATTACTTTCTTCACTTTGAGAATTTAGTGTGGGTTCTTCCATCCATAATGTCATTTTGTGTGAGTGATAAATTTGTTTGCTCATCATGCTCACCGACGAAAAAAACCCTTTCTGATATTGGTTGTTTAGGCAGCCCTTTTGATCTAATGGTTTATTCCCTCAGCATGATTTCTTTGATGGAGACTAAATATCTTGAAATTTTGACTCTTTAATATAGGCCTTTTGTTTTTTTTAATTTATAACATCGGATCATTTTGAAAGCCATACATCCGTCATCCCTACTTCCTTTCCATGGGTCTATCATGGTGGGATTCCTGAGACATATATTAATGTGAGAATGGATGGAGCCCCAAGATAGTAATCATGACCTCATGAGTCGTAGTTATTTTATAGGGTTTATAATGACTCAAATGTGGGCTCGAAGTTAGTTCCCTTTCTATAATTAGGAAACAATTAAAGAATCTCGTACTAATCAAACTTTACCACACATGTCTTCCCATAAGAAGTTCCTGACTTTCAAAGATATTTAAGATTATTCAGATTCCTATACTCCTAGATTCCAAATATTGAGCTGGTTTAAGAAAACAAAAAAACTATGAACCTAGGCAAACCGAAAAAGAAAAAACAAACTAAAAAAAATCAAGAAAAATAAAGGTTTTATTTATGTACAAAGTGCTCCAAGATATTAGGTAAAATATTGTTTGAGAACGAGGTTGTTTACAAGAATAATTTCTTCCTGTCCTTGTAAATCTTGAAGTTTTTAAGTTGAGGGGCCAAGCTTCTCAACAATTTTATAGGGGCCAATCCATAAATGTTGAAATTTTGTGTTTTTTCCCTTTTCATCATGTGGGTGATCCCACTTTAGGACTAAGTATCCTACTTCAAAGTTCCTCTTACCATATTTTTGTTTGTCAAACCATCTCTTGACAATATTCTGATGTTGATTGAATCTATCTTTGTCCTTTTTTCTTGATTCTTCAAGCTTCAACAGAGTATTAATTCATGATTGTAAATTTTCACTACCGGATCATCTTGAGGCTTGACTAACTGCAAGGATGGGAGCAGAATGTTGGGGGTAATATGGATTCCTTTCCATAGACTAGAGTATAAGGAGAAACTCCTAAATAATTATTCTGGGTAACCCTATCTTCCCATAGTGCATTAGGAAGAGATATGTGCCAAGTTCTTTGACTCTCAATAACAGTTTTCTTTAAAATTTGAATGAGATTTGTATTTGTTGATTCTTCTAACCCATTTCCCTATGGATAATAATTAGTTGAATAATGCAATTTTATTCATTTTTCACAAGCAAATTCATTTAACTTGATAGATGATAGATAAGATGCATTGTCAAAAACAAGAGAAATTGGAACCCCAAACCTGGTCATGATGTTCTCTTGTAGGAAATTGATGATTGCATCCTCATTCACTTTGTGCAAAGGAACCACTTCTACCCATCGTGTAAAATAATCCATAGTTGTGAGGATATACCGATGTTGCAGTGAAGAGTTTGGGTTAATCTCTCCAATAATGTATGCCCCCCACTATTCAAATGGTTCTAAGATAATAATGGGTTGTAATGGTCTTGCTAATTTTGTCAATCCACCACCACTCCTTTGGCATACATCACACTTTCTTACGCAAGCATGGGAATATTTAAATAGATTTGGCCTATAGTACCCAGCTTTGACTATCTTATGAGTTGTGGTGTCCCCAGAAAAATGTCCTCCTGTAGGACCTTCATGCATTCTTTGACCACTTTGGATGCATCTTCTTTCTCCAAACATCTAAGAAAAAATCCATCATAGTTTTTTTTGAAAAGTACTCCATTAATTATCTAATGAGAAGCTAACTTCAATCGAAGTTCCCTTCTCTTCTTGGATTTCCAATGTTCTGGCAGATATCCTTGTTGGAGATAATGCACCAAATCTCAATACATCAATTAAGTTAAATTTAGCTTCATTCTCCCAATCATGGTCTTCATTAGTATGATTTTTTGTGAGCAACTTGTACAACCCTTGACCTTTAATAATGGTATCTTGTTTGAATTTCAATTCATATTTCTGTAGTGCAGTTACCCAATTTCCTATTCGCTCACCCAATTCCTTCTGCACAAATAAAGACCCGACAGTTGGATGAGGAACAATGAATTTTATACTATTCTTCAAAATATAGGGCTTGAGTTGTTTTACTGCCTTGGACACTGCATATTCTTGTTTATCTACAGCTGGGTAATTTAATTTGGCCCCTTATAACCCAATGCTCATGAAAGATATCGGATATTCATCTCCCAACTCTCCTTTCTGAGTAAGCACTATTGCAAGGGAGTTATCTTAAGTGAAGGTGCATGAGCTATTGTTGTCTTTATGTATTTAAAGGAAACCTTCTCAATGTCGGTCCACTTGAATTGTACACTTTGCTTTACCATTTGCTGCAAAGGTTCCACAATGAAATCAGGTACAAACCTTCAAACAAAATTAATTGTGCCCATAAATGATTGCATAGCCTTTTTATTATGGGGCATGGGAATCTGAGTTATATCCTCCACTCTCTCTGGGTCTATTGAGATTCCCTTCTTTCAAATTATGTGATCCAATAATTTTATTTAAGAACAACAAAAATACTCTTATTTGGGTTCAGAGATATACCATATTTTCTACAATGGTCAAAGATTTGTTTTAAGTGGAAAACATGGTCTTCTCATTTCTTGAATAAAGTTGTCACATCATCTAAATACACTACTACACAGTGGCCAACTAAACCTCGGAATGAAATATCCATGGCCCTCTGGAATGTGGCTCCAACATTTATTAGACCCAAAAGCATTCTCCTATAAGGGAATGTTCCCCACTTTGTGCGAAATGTATTCTTTAATTAATCTTACTCTATCACTAACACTTGATTATAACTAGAAAATCCATCTAACAGGGAGAACAATTCTGAGCCTGAGTGACCATTTGTAAAATTTGTTCCATTGGTGGAACCTGATAGTTATATTTGTCTGATGCTATGTTTAAATTACGGAAATCAACACACAATCTTATTTATCCTGAATTCTTCCTTACCAAAACTAGATTTGCTACCCATTCAGAGTGTCGAACCCTGAAGATAATCTTAGCGTCTTATAGCTTCTTTACTTTGTTTTGGATCAACGGTTCTAACTTAGGGTGCATTTTCCTGAGTTGTTACTGAAAGGGATTTACGCCTGTTTTGATTGGAATTACATGCTGGATGATACGTGTACCATAAGTATTCAAATATTCATGTGTCTAGGTGAAGATATCTTTATACTGTTGAAACAATTTGATGAACTTGCATCTTTCTCCAGGCGAGCAACATTTTCCCAAATTGACATACTTGGGCTCAGCTTCTAGTCCTAAATTCACCAGCTCATATTTCATTGTTGAGCTATTTGTTTTAATATTAGATGGTTTCCTGAATTTATTTTGCAAATCAAACATTCCTTCAAGGGTTCTCACTCCTTTAGGCATGGAATTTCCTTTGCCCATGTTTCTGTTTCGTAAATCTAATTGATGTTCTTCTTCGTCAATTATAGATTCTTTGAAATCTTATTCATTCATCGAAAATTTAATAATTTGTTCGTCATCATTGAACACCCTCATATTTTTAATGTTGTCAGGTACTAATGGCCTGAAAATTAATTCAATAGAACACTTATTATTATTCGGGACTAATATAGAAGCAAAAGTAGCTAATAAATCAGTTGCAACATTTTGTAATCTAGGGATTGCATTTGTATTAAAAGCATTGAAGTGCGTTATCAAATTCCATACCTCATATTGGTAACCTTTAAGCCGTGGAGATAAACAATGAATGGTGTCTCTTATTTGTCTAACAACTATTTCAAAATCACCAAACACTTTCAAAAAATTTACATTCAATTCAATGGCTCTTTTCAGACCTTGAACTAGAGCTTCATACTCTGCAGTGTTATTTGTACAGTCAAACTCTATGCTACAAGAGAGAAAAGGTTTATTTCTTTCTAGATCAATAAGAACACAACTGGATCCCAGTCCCTCTTGTGTTTTGGAACCATCAAAGTACAAAATCCAGAATCTATCCTCTAAATCTACTTGGTTAGTAATATCTTCTACATTAGTATCTAAGTTTACTATGTTACAATAAATTTCACTAGCCCTTGAAAATTGAAGGAGATCAGAATGTGTATATGATTCATGATTGACTTCCTCAGCTTGATAGTTCCCTGGTTCAAGTTCTAAAAAGTAATTTCCCAAAACCGAAGATGAGAAATTGACTAGTTCGTTCTTTTCTTCCAATTGAGTTACATTTTGCTTCCATTGGGGTTCTCTTAGTATCTTAATTTGATTCTGATTGTTCTGGTATGGCAGCCATAGGTGAGACCAATCTGTCACAAAATAACCATTAATTTTCGTAGACCAGTCCCTTCTCAATATTAAATCAAAATCCTCAGATTTATCCAACACAATGATATCTATGAATTTGCACACCCTGGGATCTGCAAACAATCTAATAAGCACATCTTTCATCTCTCCTATAACCTTAATAGAAAATCTATCTAGTTGAATGATCTATGAAGGGGATGGTATTGGTTGAACATTGATATTCTTGCAAATGGATAGTGGCATAACATTAGACGATGCTCCAAAATCCACTAAACAATTGTGTACATTATGATTGGAAATTTCAAAAGTTAACAGGAAAGGCAGAGTCTGGGATTTTGATTTACTGCCAATGCTTGCTTCATTTATCTTGGTATCTGATTCAACGGTGTCTGTAGTACTACTTGGATGTGAGTCAAATGCTTCCAATAGTTTCTTTCTCTGTTGAGGAAGATTACATAATTCGAGCAAAGAAATATCCACTTTAGTTTTCTTAATATATTCCAAAATATTGTATCCCATATTCTTTGTCTGTGCCTTTCTTAGTGATTTATGGTTTGTTTTCCATGGTTTTCACATGTTTATTTATCACTGGTCTTATTTCTTTTATGTTTTTAGGATTCACCTTACGTTGTGTTTGAGTGGTGCCGATAATTGTCTTCATGGTTTCCTTTATTCTTTTTGCTTTTTAGGCAACACTAAACTTTGATTCACTACTGGTCCTTTACTCCTCATTTTAACGTTTATTGTTGATACTTGGATTTCCTCAGCCTGCTCTTCCTCATTCAATCCTAATGTGGGTGCCCAATCCCATGACACCATTGTGGTTTCTTCAGTTGTTTCTTCTTGGTCTTCTTATTCTTCTGGATCTATCAGTTGGGCGTCTAATAACTGATTCATTACTAGAGTCATTGAATTTATCCATTGCAGGAAACTCTTCTCAGAGTGATGTTCTTGGTGAAAAGTGCAGAAATGACCCATGCCAACCTCATTGAAATTCAGAATAGCAGAATTAAGTAAAGATGGTTGGGGTTGTCCACTTTCTTCCCTTTTCTTGTAGAAGGGTTTGAATGGTTTTCTCGATGAACTAGCCCCTTTATCCTTTTCTAGGTCTATTATCTGGTTCAATAATTTTTGTACCATTTTGACCACATTTTCTAATTCATTTGAATGTTCTTCTTTTGGCCTAGATAATAGAAAAGGATTCTTAATGTTCGTTGGTTTTAATTCCAGTTCTAAAGTATGTCTTGTGATACTATCTAGGTCAGCCTCTACATTCTTGGATTCTTCATCATTTTCTATTAATGTAACCTTGACTTCCCTTTTTACAAACATTGATATGGGTGGGTATAGTGATGTAGTGTAATATTCTACCAAAGACTCTTCGGTTGATTTTGTCGCAACACTAAAACTATTTAACAGAGTATTGAACCTCTGATTGAACTCTTGAACCTTTTCTTTCTTTTCCATCCTCATAGACAATAATTTTTCATAAGCATGGCTACACCTTTTCAAAACCATCCCAGTTTTCTATTGAGTTAGCCTATAGACTATAATACCATGAGGATTATCTAGGCTCAAAAGTATATGGGAAAAATATGCAGACAACATCTACGTCTTCAACATTTAGAAGGTTTAGTGAGAGATAAAAGATTTTTAGATGATCCTCAGCAAAAACACCCTTTCCAGGATCAAATTTTGGTAGCACTCTCTCTAGGTGCTTAGGTAAATCGTGTAAAGGCACAGCTAGGTTGAGTGGTGTTATGGCTCTCCATGCGGGTGGGTTAACAATTTCAGCCATAACTCAAGGAGTATATTGTGGTGGAGAATGTGGAAATACTTGAGCGTAGGGGATTTGAGTCCCAATTTATCAAGAGGTTGAGTGATTTCTTGGAGAGAGAAATCTAACAATTATTCCAAATTTTCCACAAGCACTCAATCTTGTTAAGTTTTTCATATGCTAGACTATATTCAATAGTATTCAATTCAAAATCATAGCACCATATCAAGATTCACTGATAGAAACACAATGACAAGATAAACACAACATTTATCTTGGGAAACCCTCAAGGGGAAGAAAACCCAACAAAAACTTCCTCTGTATAAGATGTATAAAAGATAACCTCGAAAATAGTTGTTCTCCTCCTTTTGTTCAGTATCTCTCTCTCTCTCCTATGCACTACACAAGTGAGTGATTTTCTGTGTTCAAATAAGAACCATAGCTCCTCTATTTATACTAATTGTCAATTGACTTTTTGCACTAGACAAGTCGGCCCCAATAAACTGTCTGAGCTGACTTTACCTAGGAATACTCAAAATAGTATATTATATTATTAATTGGGGTACTAAAGACCCGACACAAGAGGAGGCTTTACCTCATGACACTATGATGATAAAATACAATAGTAACACCCTATCAGAGGAATAATAACATCTCCCTAGGGTTACATCAATAAAATACATTTAGAATATCCATTGAAGTTACAATATTTCAACACTCCCCATTAATGAGAAGGTTATTCTACTAACGACATCATCATAGACTATAAGAGAATAGAGAGACAATTACAACAGTACATTGAGGGGATACATTTATACATCACAGGAATTTTTTTCACAATTAGTAACTCGGAATAGTTACTCTTGATCTTCTGCATCACATGATCACTTGATCCATTCTTGGCGGAAATGCATCAATCTTTCGAACCTTTGCAGTAGCACTTCAATCTTCAGGATCCTTTGTAGCGGTACTTTGATTTTCTTGATCCTTTGCAGCAGTACTTTGATCTTCTCGATCCTTTGCAGCAGCACTTCAATCATTTCGATCCTTTGCAGCAGCACTTTTATTTTCTTGATCCTTTTTCCACCACGCTACCTACAGTACACATGATATATTTGTGGGATGATCAATCCCTATCACTTTAGGACATAAGTCCAAGGACAATGCAATCCTACATCAGCATGATCCATGAAATCAATCAGCTGAATCATCTGCAACTAAATGTAGATCTCGACCGCACCTAGTGTCGATCCATATCATCCGTGAGGACTCATCGTAGCCCATCCATACCACAAAGGTTAGGACCACTCACAAGTGAGTGTTATACTACGAAATCTACATATGAATGTATTTATACTCTCCACATAAGAGTATCTCAACTGCATACACAATTTCAGTCCTGGCGTCCATTGGGATTCATCATAGAGAATCCATACCACACAGGTTAGGACCACTCCCAAGCAAGTGTTAACTCTATGGAATCTACATATGAATGTAGCTATACTCTCCATATAAGAGTATCATCTACATAGCATATCTTGACTGCATACACAATGTCAGTCCTGGTGTCCATTAGGACTCATCATAGAGAATCCATACCACACAGGTTAGGACCACTCCCAAGCGAGTGTTAACTCTATGGAATCTACATATGAATGTAGCTATACTCTCCACATTAGAGTATCATCTACATAGAAGATATTGTCATTACTCCCCCTTTCCTAGGAAGTTTTCATATCATCAACATGATCCCCCTTTGACCGAGGAGGGTTCATGTCTCTGACCTGATCTTCATTTTTCAAAGATGGTCCATCATTTGTAGTCCCATCACTTCTCTTCCTTGTGAGGAAAGTCCTTCCAAACTACACCAAGATTGTCATGAAAATAATCAAACTTCATTCGAGAGAGAGGCTTGGTTAGTATATCAGCAACTTGCTCATCGATACCCACATATTGGATCTTGATGGCTCCCTTTTGTACCATATCCCTTATATAGAAATATCATATTTCTATATGCTTCAATTTGTCATGTTATACAGTATTTTATGTCATCTTCATACAACTCTAGTTATCACAGAAAATTGTTGTAGTGTCCACCTCCATGTCAAATATTCCTGACATCAGCTTTTGAAGCCATATCGCTTCACAACAAGCAGAGCAAGCTCCAATATACTCTACTTCAGTCGTGCTGAGAGAAACACTGGACTGTTTCTTACTAAACCATGAGATCATGGTAGATCCCAGACAATAACATCCACCTGATGTGATTTTCCTATCTGTGGCACTACCTTCCTAATCCAAATCCATATATCCATGCAAATTGTAGTCATGATCTCTTCTATAGTACAATCCCAAATCAATCATACATTTTAGGTACCTCATCACATGCTTTGCAGCTATTAAGTGAACTCATCTAGTTTTAACTAGATACTAACTCAAGGTGTTCACAACAAAGCATATATCTAGTCCTGTGTTCGTCAGATACATTAATGACCCAACAATTTGTCTGTAGTGAGTCATGTCTACTAGCTCAGATGTCTCATTAGACAACAGCTTTAAGTTGGTGTCCATGGGTGTGGCCATGACTTTACAATCCAACATATCAAATATTTTCAATATTTCTACTACATAATTTCCCTGATTCAAAAAGATTCCTTTTGGGCTCTGCCACACTTCCAACCCTAGGAAATAATGCATTAATCCAAGATATTTCATCTCGAATTCTTCAGCTAGATTCTTATTGCAATCCTTGATATGTTTCTCATTTCCAGTCCAAAATATATCATCCACATATAGTAATAGTATGACTGGTTCATCATCCATAATCTTCATATAGTATGACTGGTTCATCCATAATCTTCATAATCTTGGTAAAGCCCATGCTTGTCAAGAAGCTATCTATTATGCCATACCAAGCTCTGGGAGCTTGTTTCAGTCCATATAGAGCCCTTTTGTTTTTGAACTTGCATACATGAGTTGCTATGTCTTCGATTTCAAATCCTTGTGGTTTTTCGATGTAAACCTCTTCCTCAATCACACCATTAAGGAATGTTTCCTTTACATCCATTTGTTGCATGTCCCATTTCATCATGGAGGAAAGTACCATGATAGTTATGATGGAAGTGTGCCTTTCTACTGAAGAAAATGTCTCTTCATAATCGATTCCTTCTTTCTAAGAGAATCCTTTAGCCACAAATCTTGCTTTTTACTTTTCAATACTTCCATCTGCAGCATGTTTTATATTGTAGATCCAGTTTGAAGAAACCACACTCTTGTTTGCTGGTTTGGGAACTATATCCCAAACATCATTCTTCATGATCGACTGGTATTCCTTCGTCATCAATTCAACCCATTCTTTCTTTTGTATAGTGTCATGTACCCATACCCCATTATCATGCGGAATTAAAAATTTCATCGAGAACCTTTACTGTTCATCGAATCATAGGGTATGGATGCAAACCACTTCTCGACATTTCCAATACTATCACACTTCCTCCCATCCTCCATTGTGCAGTTCAACGATCTGTAAGGAAAGATCTCAGAGAATATTGGACGGTGGAGAGAAGAAGTGACGAAAATCCATGATCACAAACGATCCCACAGACTGGAACCAAATCAACGGTTCAGAATCAACCCACAAAAATCAATGGTTCGGAAATCCCAAGTTGCGGTGTCAAAAGTTACAAAAATTGCAATCTCACTTCCCGTAACCCGCATCCTACATCCCGCATCAGAGACAGATCAACAGCGGACAATCATCTTGTGAATATCGATGGTGCAGAATATTTGACTTGCAGGATTGGGAATTATGGAAATTGCGACACTGCGATTCCACATCCCGCATCCTGTATCTCGTAAGTTGTGGAAAGGAATTTTCTAAGGGAAAATTGTAGATACCATGATCTATGAATCCAACATTTCTCATCCCGCATCCCGCAAACTACATAAATGGCGATTTCTAGCAGGAAACTCAACTTTTCCACTGAATTCTTAGATCGATCTAATCATTCAGGCAATTACCGATCTAGCCAATCTACCCTGCAACTTAGTTTGAAATGAATTGAGGTAAAAACATACATATATTCCTATAATTGCAGTTATTCGAAGGAACAGTGCATCAATTCAACATAGCAACATGTTGATCACATTCCATCAAGCAATTTGCAAAAACAGGAAATACAATTGCAGAGGATAACATGGACAAGAACACTTATCTTGAACAGAACTTGTCCCACAACTAGCTATGTCACTGCAATGTTCCACCCAACCATAGGCCGGTGTGCTCCTTAGTCTCTCAGCAACACTTCCACCCTCGATATGGGCATGATTTCCTCAAAGAATAACTGAACACTAGCAGACTCATACATCGCCAAGGTGAAATAACACTCAGCCAAGCCAACACAGTTGGGTTTATCAGGATGAAGGGTAAAAGAGATTCCAATATATGGGTTTCACAAGCCATCTCACCATGGGGTATCATAGACTGAACACAGTCAATCCAATATTCACCCTTGAGGACCAGTCAAGCCAACACATGGGTTTATCAGACTGTACACAGTCAATTCATCTCACTATTGGGTTTATCAGACTAACTAGCCAAGCTAGCAATCACAGTTAGGTTTATCAGACTATCCAACCAAAGGTTACTCACCAGGTTAAGCACAACAAGACACATCACACAACCAAGCCAACATATGGGTTTATCAAGATACCAGCCAAGCCATCTTTCAAGTTGGGTTTATCATGATTCTAAGGAAATGGATAGGAAGAGCCGCTAACCTAGTGAAATCATCTATGGAGCTGAGAACACCTTCACAAGACCTATCTGGCATGACTTCCCTACTGTCGACACACCCAACACAAGGAAGTGTCCCCTTCTATGCTCCACAGTCCCTTGAGATACACCTTCCCTTCCAGTGCTCTTCAGGATGTGCATAGCCAATTTACCAGCCACTCTTATCTTATTGTGAGGTTCCACACTAGGTTTATCAAGCACATTCTATGTCTCTCCCACTCCTAATTCTTGTACATAACTCAGACCCGAACCAGGGTACACAACACAACAACCACAGGGAGACCCTACAACACAGGCTTACTCTGGAACATGAGTAACTGGGTCTCATACACTCTGTAGTTTAGGACAACATGGCAATCACAGTCTTTCCAAGGGAAAGACACTTATCAAATGTGAAGGATACATAGGTAGAACTTCGCTACTATCACAATGTCACAAAAACACTCACAGAACGCGAATGATACACACGGGAAAAGCTCTGCTACTACCACAATATCACTCTTTCAGAAAACAAAGATGGTGGTGAATAAACAACTGATCGAATGAATAGTGAAAACCCCCAACGTCCCGCATTTCTCAAAACATGATATTAAATCCAAAACATGAACGCATGTGTCAAAACTAGCATACAGTTCTAGTGTCTTCTTGTCCATGTAAGCAAAACACGACATTCCAAAACTGGGTGCTCTGCCCAATTTGAAATTTCCCATACTCTTCCCCTTCCAAGTAATAACTACCTCAACCACCTTCTGGCAGAAAAAATGGTTGGGAAGAGAATACAAGAAAGAGGGTAGTTGACAGTTCTTATGGGTTCTCCCCATGACATGTGGATTTTCCCCAAATTGGATCAAGGTTAACATTCCCACCCCCTTATCCTTAGGAAAATCATGCCGCCATCTCATTATTTGTTGCATTGACATAGCTGGCTATGGGTTTTCATTAATTTGCATATTTACATGATGCTTACAAATGTGCTTGACTCAGCACAGAAACCATAGGCATCAACCATGATCGCCTATTTACCAAACATTAATCAATGATAGGGCCTTATCCTTGAGATCCTTGTCATGATTCGATATAATATTTACATCATATACATTAATGTAATGGGGTCAAAACCAGGGTGTTACATTTCCCTCCCCCTTCAATAGCATTATCCTTAGTGCTTACAAAATTTGAACAAAATGCTATACTAACATCACCTCAGTGCTCCACATAATTGAAAAAAAATGGATGTGTCAATTGCATGTCATCCTCCAGCTCCCATGTAGCCTCTTCAGGACCGTAGTGTTCCTATTGCACCTTTACCTGTCCTATGGCTCGGTTCTGGAGCATGGTGACCTTCTTGTCAAGGATGCGCACTGGCTCGATTCAGAAATCTCCCTTAGGTCCCACTTGAATCACATCCCAATTTATCACATGGTTAGTGTCATGTATATATCTCTTAAGCAAAGAAACATTAAAAACATTATGAGCTCTAGTGCTAGCATGCAATGCAATTCTATATGCAACTAGCCCTATTCTTTCAAGCACTTCAAATGGCCCACAATATCTGGGTGATAGCTTGGCACAACTCCTAAGCTTCAAGGAACTCTTCTTTTCCCTCACTTTGAGGTAAACATGATCCCCAACACTGAACTCTCTATCCACCCTATGCTTATCAGCATAGCTTTTCTGTCTGTCCTGGGTTGCTTTCAAATTCTGCTTGATCTTTACAACCTCTTGCTCTATTTCCTTGAACAATTCTAGACCAAGCACAACCCTGTTCACTGGATTATCCCAAGTCATTGGTGTCCTACATATTCTGCCATATAAAGCTTCATATGGACTAATCCCCAAGGATGCTTGATTTCCATTTTTATAATCAAATTCTACCAAGCGTAAGTAATCTTCCCACTTGGTTGGTTTGTCCATCACATACTTGCAAAGCATGTCTTCAAGCACTTGATTTACCAACTCTGTCTTCCCATTAGTTTGAGGATGGTAGGCAACACTGAAATTCAACTTTGTACCCAAATCTGCAAATAGCCCCTTCCAAAAATTGGAAGTGAACTTGGCATCTCTATCAGAGACTATTTCCTTAGGAAATCCATGCAATTTGAAAATCTCCTTCATGAAGATCTTTGCAATTTCATCAATCTTATGCATATACTTAAACAGTATGAAATGTGCTTCCTTTTTCAACTTGTCCACCACGACCATGATGGAATCATGTTGTCTCCAAGTCATTGGCAATCCTATAATAAAATCCATGGACATAACTTCCCATTTCCATTCTGGAACTGGAAAAGGCTGCAACAAACCTGTAGGGTGTTGATGCTCAACCTTTACCTGCTGACATTTCATGCACCTCAAAATATATTCAGCCATGTCTTTTTTCATTCTCGGCCAAAAATATTGCTTTCTAGCTGTAGCAATTGTCTATTGATATCCTGGGTGAACAGAATATGGAGCTTGATGGATCTCCTCCATAACAACTCTCCTCAAATATGCTACCTTTTGAATGTAAATTATGTTCTTATAGGTAAGAAGTCCATCTTCTTTCAATTTATATCCCTCATACTTCTTTTCAAGGCTTTGCTGCTGCAACTTATCCTTGACCTATGCATACAGTTCATCTTCAGCAATATGATTAACAATCTGCTGCCTCAAATCTGATTGGAAAATACTAACGGATGCCACATTCATTTCCTGCACCTTCTTGCTGAGTGCAACAACTACCTTATTCTCTTTTCCTTTTATGTATTTGATTTCAAAATCAAACTCACATAAAAAATCCAGCCATCTAGCTTGCCTATCATTTAGAGTAGGCTGATCAAATAAATACTTTAGACCGGAATGGTCTGTCCTTAACTCAAATATTCTGCCCATCAAGTAATGCCTCTACATCTTGAAAGCATGTACTATGGCTGCAAGTTCCAAATCATGAGTAGCATAGTTCTTCTCATGATCTTTCAAATTTCTTGACTCATAACATATAACGTGGTTGTCTTGCATAAGGACTCCTCCAATCCCTTGACCACATGCATCAGTACACACCACAAAATATTTCTCTGGGTCTGCAACTTTCAAAACCGGTGCACTGGTGAGAAGATTCTTCAATGGCTGGAACCTTTCTTCACACGTCACTGTCCATTCAAAATTTATCCCATTCTTTTGCAAAGAAGTGATGGCACGTGCAACCTTGGAGAATCCTTCAATGAATCTCCTGTAGTATCCTGCAAGTCCCATAAAGGATCTTACATCTGTCACATTTCTTGGAGTAAGCCAATTCATTATAGATTCAATCTTTTTAGGTTCCACAGATATACCCTCTTCTGAGATAATGTGACCCAAATGCTGGATTCTATCTCTATAGAAGTCACACTTGCTCAGCTTTGCATACAACCAATGCTCCCTGAGCAATTGCAATGTCAATCTCAAATGTTCTTCATGTTCTTCCTCATTCTTAGAATAAACAAGAATGTCATCAATGAAAACAAGAACAAACTTGTCCAAATACCTGCTGAAGACACTTTTCATAAGGCACATAAATGTAGTTGGTGCATTTGTAAGACCAAATGGTACCACTACAAAATCATAATTTCCATACCTTGTTCTGAAGGTTGTATTATGAATGTCTTCATCCTTGATTCTCACCTGATGGTAACCCAATCTCAAGTCAATCTTAGAGAATACCTTTGCTCCTCTCATTTGATCAAAGAGGTCATCAATCCTAGGCAAAGGATACTTGTTCTTTACTGTGACTTTGTTCAGCTGTTTGTAATCAATATACAACCTGAGTGTACCATATTTCTTCTTTACAAACAGAACCAATGTTCCCTAAAGTGACATGCTGGGTCTAATATACTTCTTCTCCAACAATTCTTGCGGTTGCATCTTCATCTCTAGCATTTCTGGTGTACTCATTATGTAGGGTGTCTTGGACACTAGTGCTGCTCCTAGCACAAGTTCAATTGTGAAATCAATGTCCCTCTTTGGAGGAAGCCCTGGAATCTCTTCAGGAAAAACATCCCTGAATTCCTGCAACACATGAAAGTCCTCCAACCTAGGATTTTCATTCTCTAGTGCCTCCAAAATATGAGCTGCATATAACTGGAAACCTTTCCTACAGAAATTCTTCAACTGCATTGTTGAAACCTCCCTCACAGAATATACCTTTGGAATTCCTTTCACCATCCTTGAGTTTCCTTTTTCATCCAAGCACTCAAAAGCCTTATTATAACAGTCAAGCTTTACTCTGTGAGCTTCTAACCAATCCATTCCAATGAGAAGATCATAGGAACCAAGTGGTAGAATGTTAAGATCTACACAAGTGTCCAACCCATTCATAACCAATGGACATTTCTCCACCACTTTGCTAACCTTCCTCTTAGTTCCAGTGGCTAGTTGAACTAACCAAGATTTTCTATGCTATACTTTCTTAAAGGCACAAATCTCCACTACTCTAGGAGTAATGTAATTGTGGGTAGAACTAGGGTCAATCAAAATAGAAACAGATGGCTTAGTAATCTTACCTGCAACTTCAACCACAGTTGATTGGTGATCTTCTTGGTGGTCCTCCAGCGCTGCGTAAATCCTAGGGATGGCCCTTGCTACTTGAACCACTGTTTCTTCCTCTTGAATTTTGTAAGTTGGTCTTGCACTCTCATTCTCGAGTGGACAATTCCTGTGCATGTGGGGTCCTCCACATTTCCAACATTGGAGTGGTTCTTTGGTCTACAGTGGATCTCTTGGATTTTCTCCCACCACTCTAGCTATCTATTTTTCCACTTGGGACGGCTGCTTCTATTGATTTATGAAGCTAGAAGGTTTGAAACCTTTCTTCCTTTGGTCAGACTTCTCATTCTTCTTGTCCTTCCTTTTCTTCTGATAGTCAGGTTTTCCTCTTCTTTTCTCATAGCAATACTTAGCTTTCCTTATTGTTTCTTCCAGATTTCTAGGCTCATAAAACTCAATTCTGTCTTTGTAAGACTGAGGCAATCCACTCAGGAACCGTTGTATTTTCACCTTCTCATCCTTGATGTACCTGACATATCTCAACAGTTCTAGGAACGTGCTCGCATACTCTTCCATGGTCTGTTGTCCCAATCTCATCTCATGGAATTCTTTAATCTAGTCATCGTAGTACCTGTCAGAGAGATATTTCTGCTTGAAGTACTTCTGGAACTGTTTCTACACAATTTTCCTTTCATTAATCTTGCTTACTTTCTTGAAGTGCTCCCACCAAATGGATTCCATTCCATTCAAATTGAATACGGAAACCCTTGCCTTCATATTCCCCGAATAATCCTGAACTTGGAAATACTTCTTTATCCCAAGAAGCCAATCTTCGGCTTCTTGTCTAGTCTTTACCTCACCATCAAACGTAGGAGGTTTATCCTTCTTAAATTCATCCTTAGAGTGATCCCTATGTTGCCTCTTTCTCTTTCCCTTGCGAGAAGAAGAGCTCGAATCCTCACTTGCTTCCTCTAAGTTAGATGATCTACTAGCATTCCTTCTTCTTCCCCTGGTGTTGCTCTTACTGCCTTCGGGTTTTACTGTACCTTGTCCAAATTTTATCTTTCTTTGCAAGTCTGTCAAACTCTGCAAGATAGCATCATTCAACTAATGCTGCTCTTCCTGGGCCTTAATAAAGCTTCTCATGGTGGCTGCAATATCTGGCGGCGTCTCCTAGAATCTCCTTCCATTAGACTCTACATCATCATTTTCGGCTCAGTCATTTTCCCCCATAGCGTCTTGCGCACGCTCGTAGGAATCCCATGCCTCATATCTATCATAGGTTCTCATGGTTGAGCCAACATACCACTTTTCTAAAATATACTATGCTTCTGCAAAATGTGTTATCAACACCATTTGTTAGATACACAACAGTTCAAAATCAAAACCATTTTACTTACTGTCACCTGACCTATCTAGGTACAACGAACATAAATTAAATATAATAATTAAATAATTAATAATAAACATAATCAATTATACTTAAGATGAAATGACATGACCTTTCATTCACAATTCCCAAGGCTTATTTAATAGGTGGGTTATCAACCAGTGTAATCATATTTCATCCTCATTAATATATACTTGTCGTATGGCTTATCGAATATTCCAGGTGTTCTGGTGAATATTATTATATGAGCTAATAATTATTCACTTCATGTGGTATCAGAGCCTTGTTGGCTAAATCCCGGCATTTGGCCATATTTTTGGCTTTTAGCCATCACCCAGGGTTTCCCTGAATTTTTGGCCTTTGGCCATCTACACGAAAAAGAAGAAAAACATTTTATCAAAAAAAAAAAAAAATCTGCTGCCACCCGTCCTTCTGCTCCACGTTCTCTCCGCCACCCTCCACTGTTGCACTCCCCAGCGTGCAAATCATCCTCGCCTCCCTACCTTCCATGTGTCCACCTCATCCAGGCGGTCTTCCAACTCCACCTCTGTCTCCCTTCATGTGCCTTCTCATTGTTCCACCTCCAACCCGCACTCTTCCCTCCGCCCTGCCACTACCACCACCGTCGCCACCACTGCGGCCTCCTTCGCTACTCCTCTGCCTCCACCCCCATGCGCTTCCACTATCTCCTCCACTCCATGCTCCTCCCATGCCTCCATCTTCCGCCTCCCTTTCCTTCTCCACCTCCATGCCGACCACCTCCCTGTTATGCCCTCGCCCTCGCATCCTACCATCCTTCACCACCTCCTCTGCCATCACCGTCCTCCCCCGCGCTGTCATCACACTTCTCGACCTACAAAGAAAAAAAAAAAAAACAAATTAATATATTATAATATAAAATAATATAATATATTAAAACAAATAAATTATAATATAATATATTAATTCAAATATATTGTAATATAATATATTTTAAAAAAATTAAAAAAAACTATATACAAATATTATATAGTTTATATTAAAAAAACAATAATAATATTAATTAAATAATTAATATTTATTATTTTTTTAAAAAGAGATCTTCCATCATCAAAGAAGCGAAAGAAAAGAAGGGTTATTTAACCTAACATATATATATATATATATATATATATATATATATAAGTCAAAGAAGTCAAGTCAACAAGACCATCCATCATCGAAGAAAAAGCCAAAATCAAGGAAGATCAGCAATCGACAAAAAGTCAAAATGTCAAAGAAATACTCGTCAAGAAATCGATAGCCATCTATCATTAAAGAAATCAGAGACCATGGAAGTTGGTCTGCAAGCACAAATAGAGAAATTAGAAGCCAAGCTAAAGCGTTATCAGAGAGACAATGAAGAGTTACGAGACATAAATACAAAATCAGAAATGTTGATTAAATTACATAAGATGCAAAAAGAGCACAAGGAACAGAAAATTTCCGACTAGAACAATCGTATAGAAAAATTGTCGGCCCAAATTAAGAAATTAAAAGACGAAAATGATTTCAATCAGAGACAAAAAAAAATCAATATAGAAAGAAAGAAATAATTGATTATGAAGCAGAAATAATATGCTTGAACAAAATCATTAACGACAGAGATGAAGAACTGACGCGCATACAATAGAAATTAGAAGATCAAGAATCAGTGTTTGACCAATATCAACAATAGATAAAAGTTCTTCAACAACAAAACATCAACTCTAAAAAGGAACACAAGCTGGAGATCGCAAAGAGTACTAAAACAATATCCAACAATTCTGAAGAAATTTTCACTGTTAAGAAATCATAACAAAAACCTAATTACAAAAATCAAAAAATTAAAAAACAATAGTAAGAGGGTACAATCTGGTGAAGACTTCGAAGGAAAAATACTGGAAAAGCAAGAAGAAAACCAGTGTCTAAATAATCGTAATCAAGAACTACAGAATCAGATTAAGGAGTTAGAAATTGAAAAAAATCACAAGAGGAAAGAATCGAAAAGATTCAGAATCATGAACAATCTACTGGAGAACCAAGAAGCACAATCCAGGAAAATGGATCCAAAAATCAAATCGAGGAAGTGAAGACAGTCCTCGCTATAGTACAAAAGAAAGAAGAACAAACAACACCTACACCTTATATACATCCTAAGTATAGCCGTCATTTTGACCAACAACATGGTCAAAATGAATATTCACAGAAGACTTATGTGGACACATGAAAATATCGACATACAAAGCAATAATTGAGACGAATTGTCCCACAAAAAGATCTCAGAGCTTCGATAAAAATAGATCTAGGATGGACCATAGCATATACGATGCGACAATTCTCCTAAGGAATCCGTAATTCATATCATCTCATCTCCTCAAATGTTGCAAATACAAAAGGGAAAGAATTCTAAGACGACATATTAAAATAAATCAAACATTAATGTCAAATACATCTTTGAGGACAAAGATTCCCTTAAGGGGAAGGAAATGTAACGAACATAAAATAATAATTAAATAGCTAATAATAAACATAATTAACTATAATATTGAAATGACATGACCTTTCAAGTCACAATTCCCAAGCCTTATTTAATAGGCGGGTCATCAACCATTGTAATCATCTTTTCATCTATACAACCATTAATATACATTTTCCCTATGGATTATCCGATATTCCAGATATTTTGGTGATTATTGTGTGAGAAAAAAAATTGTTCGCTTTAGAAGTTACAAAAATTACAATCTCACTTCCTGAAACCCGCATCCTGCATCCCGCATCGGAGACAGATCAAGGGCTGACAATCACCCCACGAAGATCGACAGTGCGGAATATTTGACTTGCGGGGTTGGGAATTGTGGAAATTACGATTCCACATCCCGCAAGTTGCGGAAAGGAATTTGCAGAGGGAAAATTGTGGAGACCACGATTTGTGAATCCGGCATTTTGCATCCTGTATCCTACAAATTGCATAAATGGCAATTTCTAGCAGGAAACCCCACTTTTCCACTGAATTCTTGGATCGATCTGATCATTCAGGCCATTACTGATCTGGCCAATCTACCCTACAACTTACTTCGAAATTCATTGAGGGAAAAACATACATAGATGCCTATAATTTCAGTTATTCAAAGGATCAATGCATCAATTCAACATAGCAACATGTTCATCACATTCCATCAAGCAATTCGCAAAACAAGAAATACAATTACAAAGAATAACATGGACAATAACACTTATCTTGAATAGAACTTGTCCCGCAACCGGCTATGTCACTGCAACATTCCACCCAACCATAGGCCAACGTGCTCCTTAGTCTCTCAGCAACACTGCCACCCTCGACTTGGGCATGATTTCCTCAAGGAATAAGGGAACACTAGCAAACTCATACATAGCCAAGGTGAAATAACACTCAACCAAGCCAAGACGGTTGGGTTTATCAGGCTGCAGGGTAAAAGAGATTCCAACAAATGGGTTTCACAGGCCACTCAGCCAAGCCATCTCACCGTGGGGTATCAGACTGAACACAGTCAAGCCAATATTCACCTTTGAGGACCAATCAAGCCAACATATGGGTTTATCAAACTATACACAGTCAAGACATCTCATTGCTCAGTTTATTAGGCTAACTAGCCAAGCGAACATTCATAGTTGGGTTTATTAGACTTTCCAACCAAAGGTTACTCACCAGGTCAAGCACAATAAGACACGGCCAAGCCAACATATGGGTTTATCAGGCTACCAGCCAAGCCATCTTTCTAGATGGGTTTATCAGGCTTCTAAGGAAATGGGCAGGAAGAACTACTAAGCTAGTGAGCTCAACTACGGAGCTGAGAACACCTTCACAAGACCTATCTAGCCTAGCTTACCTATTGTCTACACACCCAACACAAGGAAGTGTTCCCTTCTCTGGTCCACAATCCCTCGGGCTACAGCTTCCCTTCTAGTGCTCTTCAGGATGTGCGTAGCCAGTTTACTAGCCACTCTTATATTATCGTGAGGTTCCACACTAGGTTTATCAAGCACATTCTACGTCTCTCCCATTCCTAAGTATTGTACATAGCTTAGACTCGAACCAATGTACACAACACAGCAACCATAGGGAGACTCTACAACACAGGCTTACTCTGGAACATGAGTAATAGGGTCTCATACACTCTGTAGTTTAGGACAATGCTACAACACAACAATCATAGTCATTCCAAGGGAAAGACACTTACCAAACGCGAAAGATACACAGGTATAACTTTGCTACTATCACAATGTCACAAAAACACTCGCAGAACGTGAAGGATACACATTGGAAGAGCCCCGCTACTACCACAATGTCACTCTTTCAGAAAACAAAGATGGTGGTGAATGAATGACTGACCGAATGAATAGTGAACCCCCCCAATGTCCCGTGGTTCTCAAAATGTGAGTAAATCCAAAACGTGAACACATGGGTCAAAATTGGCATACGGTTCTGGTGTTTTCTTATCCATGCAAGAAAAACACGACATTACAAAACTAGGTGCTCTTCCCAATTCGAAATTGCCCATACTATTCCCCTTCCAAGCAATATCTACCTCAACCACCTTCTGGCAGAATAAATGGTTGGGAAGAGAAGACAAGAAAGAGGGTAGTTGACAGTTCTGATGGGTTCTCCCCACGACACATGGATTTTCCCCAAACTAGCTCAAGGTTAACATTCCCACCCCCTTATCCTTAGGAAAATCATGCCCCCATCTCATTATTCATTTCATTGACATAAATGGTTGTGGGTTTTCATTAATTTGCATATTTACATGATGCTTACAAATGTGCTTGACTCAGCACAAAAACCATAGGCATCAACCATGATAACCTATATACCAAACATTAATCAATGACATGGCCTTGGCCTTGAGCTCCTTGTCATGATTTGATATAATATTTACATCATATACATTAATGCAATGGGGTCAAAACTGAGGTGTTACATATAACTTCCTCATAATTGTTGGGTTCTTGGTCTACAATATCACACATCAAAGCTACATAACTGGAATATGGCTTTGGTCTCTTATTGGTTCTTGTGGAACCTTCTGGTTCTCCATATATTTCTACTTCTTGTATGGTTTCTCTTACCCAAGCAGGTTTTCTCTTTCGAGATATATCCATAGTAGGGGGCTCCTGAGGCTCTAGCATGTCATGGTCTTTTGATGTTACTATTTCAGCAGTTGGTTCAACTTCTATCCTTTGGGAGGTACATCTTCTTCATGTATTTCTTTAAGCTGACACCTTCTAGATTTCTTAAGATTTGCCTCTTCATCGAAGGTTACATCCCTACTAATCTCAATATGATGGAATCCTAAAATGTATATCCTGAAGGCTTTGGAGACTTCATAATATCCTACAAATATTCCCTTCTTACCAAAAGGATCCAATTTGGTTCTCTTCTCTTTCGGAATATGTGCATATACTGGACAACCAAATATCTTGAGATGGCTTACTTCAGGTTTTTTTCGGTATACACTTCTTCAGGAGTCTTGAATTCAAGAGCACTGTGAGATAATCTATTTTCACATATACTGCATTTCTTACAGCTTCAGCGCATAGGTGCATAGGGAGGTCTTGGTCATGAATCATGGTCTTCACTGCTTCCATGATAGTTCTATTTTTCCTTTTTGCAACACCATTTTGTGGGGGATTATAGGGATTGGTTAGTTCCCTCTTGATTCCCGCCTCCTTACTGAATGCTTCAAATTCCTTTGAAGTGTATTCTCCACCATTATCTGATCCCAGTGTCTTGATTCTCTTTTTCAACTGGTTCTCTATAAAGGCTTTGAATTCCTTGAATTTTCCGAACACTTCACTTTTATTATTCAAAAAATGTATCCAAGTCTTTCTTCAATAATCATCAATAAATGTGACATAGTATTCATATCCACTTAAGAAAATGGAGGGCATAGGACCACATACATCAGAATGGATTAGTTCCAATGTACCTTAGGTCTTTGTGTCACTTTTCGGAAAATGATTCTTGATGTTATTTCCATGTTCACATCCCTTGCAGGTTCCCTCATGTTCGATCTTTAGATCTGGTAATCCTGTTACCACCTTGCTTACATAGGGCAATGCTTTGTAGTTGATGTGAGAAAGTATCCTATGCCACAATTCACTTGAGCTGGTAGTCTCATGGACAAGGGCTGTCTCTGGATGTCCTTTGAGCTTGTACAATCCTTCTTCTTCTTCTCCAATGACTACAATATATTCAAGTGTCTTACCCTTGGATCACATGAGTACTTGTCCATCTATAAAAGCAACTCTATATCCTTTCTTATCTAGAGCTGAGATGGAGAGTAGGTTCTTTTTTCAAACTCGGTACATATAGTACTTCCTTCATCTTCATGGAGGTCCCAGATTCAAGCTTGTAGCTTGATTCACTAATACATTTGATGGGATATTGATAGTCATCTCCCAATGATACTTTCTGGGAAGAGTTCTTCTCTTCAATATTTGACGGATTTGTCTTATTTCCTGTCATGTGCTTAGATGCACCACTATCAATAAGCCATGTATCTTCTCTAGGTGTTACAGATCCAGAGAGTCCAGAGAATAACACATATTCCTCTGCATATTCTCCTCTAGTTCTCTTTTGAGGTATTTCTTCATTCTCATCTTCAGCTAGATGAGCATGATGTCTTTTATTGTTGGTGTTCTTTAGTGATGGACATTTTATAGCAATATGTCCTAACTTATGATAGTTGTAGCATTGATAACTTGAGTAATACTTCTTCTTTCTTCTATATAATTTCTTCTTTGAAGGGTTATGATTACTCTTCTTGAAGTTTAATTGATTTCTTTCCTTAGTATGGATAGCTAGGGCCTGATCATATTCTCTGAGAAGATATTCTCAATTGGCTACTCTAGATTCTTCTTGTATGCAATCTTCCCATACTATGTCAAACATCATACTTTCTTTTATGGCACATAGAGTTTGGATGAATGAGTCCCAAGGTCTAGTGAGGCCATTGAGAGCACTAATAACTGATTCATCCTCATCAAGAGTATCTCCAATAGCACTTAGCTTCTCTTTGATCTAGGAGATCCTTGTGAAGTAATCTTGAACATGTTCTTCTTTCCTCATATTGGTTCCCTTCAATTGAGTTTTTAGATTCATATTTCTATTCATGTTCTTTCCTTCATACATTCTAGAAAGTGCATCATACATCTGCTTAGGTGTCTTCTTGGATGACACTTAAGCGATCAAGTGATCCTTAATGGAATCAGAAATGATCCTCATTGCTTTGATTAGGTCTTGTTCATGCTTATCCTTAGTTTTAGCTTCTTCAGGTTCTACAATATCATTCTTGATTTACTTATCAAGACCACTCTCTTTTAGAATGAGGCCAATCCTATACTTCCAAGCCAGGAATTTTTCTATGCCTTCCAATTTGTCCTCAAGCTTAGTGCTTGGGGCCATCTTGACCAGTAAGTCACTCAAAAATGAAATTTGTCAAAATAGGAGTTTGACCTTACCAGTAGATGTGCTTGGAGGAGGTGATTTGGTTGGTTCAAGTGCTTTCTGGATATCCCTAATCTTCAGTCCTCAAATCCTACTTACAAAGTTGCAGCACTGCAACTTTTTTGGTTCTGTTTTGCTGTAGTTTTTTTGGTTCACTTCCAAACTAGGGTTTGGATTTCCCAGAGATCTAGACACCCAAAAAATTTGATCTAGGGATCAATAGATGCGCTCTGGGAGGTCACAACTTTCTATGTAAGCAGATAGTCAATCCTCCAACTTTTGCAGAAACCCTAATTTCTTTCAGAGAGAGGAGGGGGGATTTCACTTTGTGAAAGCTTCTCTAATCAGGTTAGCTCTAATACCATGTTAAGTTTTTCATATGCTAGACTAGATTCAATAGTATTCAATTCAAAATCACAGCAGCATATCAATAATCACTGATAGAAACACAATCACAAGATAAACACAGCATTTATCTTGGGAAACCCTCAAGGGGAAGAAAACCCAGCAAAAACTTCCTCTGTATAAGATGTATAAAATACAACCCCAAAAATAGTTTTTCTCCTCCTTCTGTTCAGTCTCTCTCTCTCCTATGCGCTACACAAGTGAGTGATCCTGTGTGTTCAAACAAGAACCATAGCTCCTCTATTTATACTAATTGTCAATTGACTTTTTTCACTAGACAAGTCGGCTCCAATAAACTGTCTAGGCCGAGTTTACCTAGGAATACTGAAAACAGTATATTATGTTATTAATTGGGGTACTAAAGACCCGACACAAGAGGAGGATTTACCTCATGACTCTATGATGACCAAATACAATAGTAACACCTCGTCGGAGGAATAATAACATCTCCCTAGGGTTACATTAGTAAATTACATTTAGAATATCCTTTGAAGTTACAATATTTCAACAAATATTGCATGTATGAGATGGCTTTCTTAGGAGATTTTCTCCTGGGTAATGCAAGAATTACTTTCAACCCTCCAAGTTTCCTAACGTAAGATCTTGTGTGCCTCTGAAAATGATCAATTTCTTCAAATGGGACAGTGTACAAAGGTTTTGAATCTTCTTATTTAGAACTTACCCTTTCTTGTTCTTCAGTTTCAAGAACAAAATATTATTGGGAAGTCATTTCATATTGTAGTTATGTTGAGGCCTGGAAATTCGTAGGCAACAACAGCAAGGGATTCTCCCCAGTCAACGTTCCCAATTATCCCATGACTGTTTAGTATGGGGAATTCATCCGGTTTGCGGTCCGACTACCGTAGGTCAAGTAACAAAAACAAAGGGTTTTACCGATTACGGCCCAGTCCATCGTGTATATTTTTGTATTTTTGACTTTAAGTATGATATGCAAGTGCCTATCACTAACATGTAGATTGATAAAGAATATTAGGAGTGGTCACAATGTGATGCATAGGTTCTTACCTCTCGTCTTAGACTCTCTCGCATCTAAATCACACACAACTGAAAATAGTATTAACTAAGTTGTCCCTAGGGAGCAAGATTATCAATTAATGAGTAATGTAATACTGCTCATATATTAAGATAAATCACAGATAGCTATTCTTAGAATCAAAACACATAAACATGAATAAATATATGCACAACAAGATAGTTCGTCGTCTATTAGAACATTCATTACTCATAGTGGAACTTATCACAAAATAAACCAGAGAACATTCAAACAAGAACATAGGTTCAGAAAGTTAGAACGATCTCACAGTTAATGAAACACAGCTGAAAACAAAATAGTTCCCCTTCAACATTGTTCATTTCATCACATTTGAACATTCCACACAACACTTTCTCCAATGGGCAAAATTGTAATTTTATTATTGCAAAACGAAATAGTTCCTCTTACAACAAGTAGTTCACAAGTCTCACTGGGAAAAATACCCTCCTTCTATCTAATTCTTCTATACTTATACAAAAGCAAAACTATTGGGCTACCCACAAATGGATCCTGAGCTTCCCCAATGCTTCACCTCCCACAATTTTCTCACATTAAGTGCTTATATAATTTACAATATATTACAATAAAACAAACTAATAAAGCACTTAGGTGGAGGGCCCCGCTTGATTTTTCAAGAACTTCTTCCATGCTAAAGCTTCTGAGGCAATTTTTTCGAACTCAGAAGGTTCGAGAAAACGAATATTGATTTCAAATTTAGCAGCCTGATTTCTTATTACTTCGATCCTGGCTGAGCTCAAGTGTAGTTGATCTTCTAGCAATTGCACACTGACCATTGAATGAGCTACCTCATTTCTCAGGATCTGCTCGTCTAGGGCCTTGATCTGCTGAATTCTTTGTTCATCTTCCTAATATCTACTCTGCAACATCTCTAAAAATAGGTGGTGGTCTAGAAATGTGTCCATTCTTTGCTCAGCAGTAACTTGGCAACGGTTGTAAGTGATCAAAAGTCTCCTACAAAACTCTATACAAGCTCCCTTTGTCTTCTTTACAGCCTTCTTAAATTCTTCGGCTGTGTTTATGGCAAACTCCAATAAGTCATAGTCTTGTTTCAGGCCTTGTTGATCTTTTGCTGGCAGGTCTGCAGGGATCTCCTCATTGGCCTCTAATATTTCTATTCTCCCCGTCAGGACTTTTAAAATGTCATGTGATTTGTCCACAAAATATGAAGAAGTTTCCAAAATTTCTTCTAGTCTGATTTCTACCTGCAAAACCTTGCACCTCTCTTCTTCTATGGATACTTGCAGCTTGTGCATTTTGCTCCTTGAAAGGTTGAATGTTAGCTTGTTGTTCCTTGGCTTATTCTAAAGTTGTTGCTAATGAAGCAACTTGTTCTTTAATGTCTGCTGCTTGCACCTGAGATTGTCTCTCTGACTCCTCCAAGGTATCCTTCTATAACTCCAACTCCCCTATCTTACATAGTAGTTGATCCTTCTTTGTATGAAGACTTTCACATACCGTTTTCAACTCATCCTTTTCTGTCATTAGCCCCTAACATTCTTGCTGCAATTTTACTAGACTTACCTGGGATTCCTCCAAAGACCTCTTCTCTACTTGGAGAAACTGGAGTTCTTCTTTTGAAGACTTTATTTCATGTTGCATGTCTTCAAACTTCCTTTTCAATTTATTACTTTCCTCTCTCTCCCTTCATAGCGTATCTTTTAGTTGGGCAGCAGATTTCCTTGATTGTTCAAGGTCAGTCATTATCCGATCCACATTGTCCTCAGAAGCATGGATCAATGTTGCTCCAGCTCGGATAGTGAATCTTGGGTCCTTGTCGGTCCCATGCACCATGGTTGTATCATTTATCATTTTCCCTGACTGCCTCCTAGTCTCGAATTTCCTCTCGATCCTCTTCACAATCCTTTTCATTTCCTTGTCGTAAAAAATAGTATTGAAGTCTGGAACTTCTTCCCCTTTATTTTGTTCAAAAGGGATCAGTCTTAGGCTAGAAACAACAACTTGTCCTAAGGTGCTGCTAGCAGTTGCCTCAAGGTCTTGAGAATTAGGATTACCCAAATCCTGAACCTAAATGTCTGCAAGATCGAAAGCTTTTTGCTCTGTCATGGACCCTGTTAGTTTTAGTATTTCTGCTTCCTTCTTCCTAAGTTCCTCATCCCTTTTCCTTTCCCTTTTCCTCTGCTTTTTTCTGCTCATCTTGTCCTTTCCCGCCTTTAGTAGTGATTTTCTTTTTGAACCTTCTTTTTAATGCAGTTATGTTTTCTGCATTTCGAAAAATTGATTCATCTTTATCCCAATGGCTTGTATACTCAAAATGTACATTTGCTTCCCTATAGTGTTCTGCCACTTTATTCTGGGAATCATTCCTATGAAAGTTTATTTCTCCAAAATGAAATTGCTCCAATTCTTCTACAAATTCATCAGCTTTCTTCACTCTTGAGAACTTATAACTTCCCAACCTAAACGGTAAGGGAGGATAAGTTGCCTTCTTATGTTCAAATAAAAAAATCCCTATGCCATCCAAGAATACCTACCTGACTGCCTCCTTGTGTACCACATAATCAATGGCATATTTTGGAAGTAGTGAAGGTGCTCTGGAGCAGCCATAGATTCTAATATATAGTCCATCCTCCGTTAAGTAATAATCAGCATATTCTTCAATGACCTGTAACGCTTCTTCAGACATGCAATTGCATTCTTTTAAGAAAATCATTGTATATAATGGTATCATGAAGTGCTCACACACTTCTCTGTAATGACTATAGCACTTATGTGCCCATAATGGCTTGTAGGCTGAGTATATTGGTGTTCGGTCTTGGTCCCAAATACACCTCAGGTTTGGGAATCGCTAGTTGCACAGTATGTAATCAATCAGTATGGAGCTCATGTAGAACTCTAATTTTTTTTGGGACACCCCTCTCAAGGCTAAAGCAATGCAAGCTAAGAGACTGTTTGATACAATGTTCACCCAGTTGAGCACAGTCCCTTGGGTGGCAACACAGAAGATGATAGGAACCCACCCCAACTTAAAAATTTTACCGTGAGCCCTCCCAAAGATCTTGTTCAGCATTAAAGCAATGAACCTGTAAGGGGTTCTTAAGGTGGCTGTGTCGTATTCCCCTAATGGTCTAGTTCTAAAACTCTTGCTAGGTACTAGCATTCTTTTCAATGTCTCAACTAGGTCAAGATTAATTTCCTTTAGCCAATCTTCAGTCAAGTAAACCTGGGCTTCCGGTAAGTAGTAGGCTATTGATACATAACTAGGGCTATAGGAAGCATAGCCCTGTTTGTCAATGTTGGCCAAAATCATGTTAGTTACGTCTTCCATGGGTAGAATCCATCCAATTACCTCTGAGCACGGGAAAAGCTCAGGTCTAGTAGCAATCCTCATCAACGCGGATCTTTCAATATTAGCATATATAGTCTCTTCCTCAAAACCAGTGTCACGTACTTCATGATGTGTTATCAGTCTGTAGATTTCCCCCCACCTATATTCAGGTTCCACACCTGTGATGCATCTGGTGTCTTCGTAAGTATATTCAACCTTTGTGACAACTTCAACCTTGGGTTCCTCTTCCACTATAGGGGCTTTCCTTTTGTTCCTTTTAGACATCTCATATTTGGAAAGATTTCCCTGTCATACACACAAATATTTTAGGTCCTATTGATCCATTCAACTAATATTCAAATAATGAAAAACAAACTACATGACCATTTACCTCAGTCATGCTAGTCATGATTGAATCTATGTAAAATATAGCAACAAATTCAACTACCAAGCATTTCTACACAAGATAGGTCTGTAAAACTATATCCTACCCCCCACTAAAAATGGGTGTGATAAATCAATAACATTATGGCTTTGCTAATAATGAAGAAAATTTTCTTCCGGTCAAAGAAAGAAATCTCAAAACTACACCCTCGACGCTGTGATTCCAGAGTAAAACATCCTACTGCCAATCTTGTCCTAAACGAGGGGCAACCTCAAAAACCGCTACCCTAGTCCCACATAGGAAAATGAGCCAAAAGGATGGAAAACCAAGACCTTCGGCACTTCAAAATAAAACAAGAAAAACGCCTTCCTCTTGCAAGGGAACAGGAAACCCCCCCCCCCCGGACGGCCATACTCTCGAGATGAACTAGATATATGCTAAAACTGTAAACCTAGGTGTTCATTAATCATGGAGGTGGAAACTAACCAAGGACGACAACCCTAGTTTGAAATTCAATAGAAAGAGTAGAATCGAGAAAAATGGCCTACCTGGAAAGGAGCTGTGCAGCTGACAAGAAGAATCTGTAAACCTCCACGGTGGTGCCACCTAGGAAATAGCTACCGACAGTGAGTACAATGTCCCATTCAAAACAAAAACGACAGCGCAGGAACGAGTTCACAAATAAAATAATAGAAAATAAACCCCAAACCCCTAATATATACATCCCGGTAAAACAAGCAATCGGCGGGAAAAACATGACCATCGGGCGGCAAATTTACTAAGGGATCGGCGATCAAAATAGCTGTATCTCCGCAATGACGGAAGATGAAACAACTATGAGTTCCACAGTGCCAAATGAAGCATTGGCAAGAGAAAAAGAAAATAACTCTACGTCGGATCTCGACTAGACTAAAACCTCGGACCAATAGTTAGTTAAAGCGCCGCAACGGCGAAAATCGTAAAGACAATGAGTTTTGTAGACCAGTCAAAATCGAAGAGAAAAAAAACATGAATTAAGCGGAAAAAATCGGCAAAGTGGAAAACATAAACCAAACTAAATCAGAAGAATAGTCCCTCCTAGAGCCACAACGGCAGAAGTTAAAAAGACTACGGTCTTGCGAATCATTACTGGCGGGAATCGAAAAAGATCAACACAACCATCAAGGGGCTCGCAATATTTCATCCGCAATGGCGGAAGATATAGAGACAAAAAGTTTCGATGGTTTTCCAATAAGCATGCCGATAATAAAATAAAGGAAAGTGCATCGAAGGCAAGTACACTTTGGATTGGATCGCCATTCAACTGCATCTTCCGCAACGGTAGATGTGCAGTTAACTGCGGTTTCGATTCACAGCCTCAACATCTTTCGACAACGGGGTAAGGAATCAATGTAATTCATAAAAACAACATCAACATAAAAATATTCCTTTAACAATCATCAGTAAAATCAGGCAAAACCAAACAATTTGAGCACAACAAAATTAAAAGGAGGGTCCCGAAATTTTTTAGAATTTTGGGAAATTGTTGCAGCTGCAACAAGTTCCAATGGAATATTTTCTCACAAACAGATTTCCTCTAGCAGCCATGCATTGGATGCCCTCCTTCTAGCACCAATTTTGTTGATGCCCAGAAATTCCCAAGCATCAACAGTAGGGATTTTCCCCAGTAATCGATCCTAATTAGATCTTCCACCATTTGGTGTAGGGAATCTGTTTGGTTTAACGATATGGCTACTGTAGATTGATTTGTTTTAAATTCTTTTATCGGTTACGGCCAGGTTCACCATTAATGTGATTTTATTTTTAAAATATGGAATGAAAGTCCCCAATTTAAATGCATATAATCGATAGACCGAAACTGTAGAAATTCAGGCCTGCAGTAGA